>BLSH010460377.1:450898-488904 GCA_018402905.1 Glandirana rugosa | reverse complement strand
CGTAGATGCAAGCAGGTTTCCGGATTGGGCCATCTCTTCTGGGGACATCCACGTATGTGTCGTCATAAATTGTTGACAGCATGTGTACATTTCGTCTGTCCCTCCACTTGACAGCCAACAGCTCCTCGTTCCGCAAAGACGTTGCCTCCCCTTTTCTTAGCCTTTCATTGGCGAGCCTTTGCGGGAACCCCTTTCTGTTGGTTCTGACTGTACCACATGCTGGAGTCTTCATTCTGTAGAGATTGCGGAAGAGGGGCAAGCTGGTGTAGAAGTTAACCACGTAAAGATGGTAACCCTTCCCGAGGAGTGGATAAATGAGCTTCCAGACAACTTTTCCGCTGGTGCCAATGTAATCCGGGCATTCACGGGGATGTAGCTGGGAGTCCTTCCCTTCATAAACCAAGAAGGCATAAACGTAGCCCGTGACTCTGTCGCGAAGCTTTTACAGCTTAACCCCATATCGGGCCCTTTTACTGGGTATAAACTGTTTGAAGGACAGCCTGCCTGAGAATTTAATAAGGGACTCATCAATACAGATGTTTTGATCGGGGGTTTATAGCTGGGAAAATTTTTCGGAAAAATAGTTTAGAAGGGGGCGAAAAAAAGGCATAAAAGTTACACTGGGCCACAATAGAAGAAAGAAAGTCCTCTGTAAAAAGTAAATTAAAAAAATCAATTGGGGCAAAATTATCGGTGTTCACCTGGACACCTGGCTGAGCGGTGAAAGGGGGGACATTTGATGCTCCGAAATTGGATGGAAGCCACAGGGGGTTCTGAAGGGCAAAGGGAAGGCTGGCATGGGCACTTTGGGGCTGAGATGACACCCCACTTGTGCTTGGCAGTGGTCTCGTGGATGGCACTGCTCTGGAGGTGGATGGCACTGCTCTGGAGGTGGATGGCACTGCTCTGGAGGTGGATGGCACTGCTGTACTTGTAGTAGCCTCCTCACCGGAACGTCTTCTTTTTGTGGGCACACTTTCCTCTTCATCTGTGGATTCGGTAGAAGACCCACTACTTGGAAAGGGGTCATACTCAGAAAATGAATCGGACCCAGACTCAGCCTCAGAGAGCTCCCCGATGCTCTCGTCGCTCAGGCTAAGGATACGGTATGCCTCCTCTGTGGTGAAGAATTTTTTTGCCATACTGGTGGCTGTGTTGGATAGGGGCAATGCAGCTGCACTGATGAGCACTCACTTATGGACACAGGTGGCACTGATGGGCACAGGTGGCACTGATGATCACTGTAGTGGCACTGATGATCACTGTAGTGGCACTGATGGGCACAGGTGGCACTGATGGGCACAGGTGGCACCGAAGGGCACAGGAGGCACTGTAGTTGCACTGATAGCACAGGTGAGCGATGTAGTGTCACTGATAGCTCTGATGAGCATGGTAGTGGCACCAATGGGCACAGGTGGCACCAATTGGCACGGGTGGGCACCGATGGGCACAGGCGGCACTGATGGGCACAGTAGTGGCACAGATTATCACTGTAGTGACACTGATGGGCACAGGTGGCACTGATGGGCACTGTAGTGGCACAGATGAACACTGTAGTGGCACTGATGTGGCTCTGTAGAGGCACTGATGTGGCACTGTACTGGCACAGGTGGCACTGATGTGGCTCTGTAGCGGCACAGGTGGCACTGATGTGACTCTGTAGGGGCACAGATGTGGCACAGATCACCAAATTGGGCAACAATGTGGCACTGTTAGGCACTGTGGGGCACTGTTGGGCACTGCTGGGCACTTCTGGGCACTTAAGGGCACAATAAAATGTAATTCTACTCACTCTGGATGGTTCAATCTCTCTCTCTCTCCTCACACGCTGCAGCGGTGTGAGGAGAGGAGGGAGATGAACCTTGGCTGAACTACTTCTGTTTACTTTGTGATCGCTCCATCATTGGATGGAGCGATCACGTGGTAAACGGCCGCCGCCATTGGCCGTTTACCGCGATCCGTGTCCCACCGGGTCCCGTGAACCCAGCGAGTACGGACAGTCCCGCGTGCGCACCGCGCGGGGTGCGCGGGACCCGCGATTCTGGGAGGACGTCAATAGATGTCCTCCCAAAATTAAGCAACCGCCCTGTAGACGTCTTTTGTCTATAGGGCGGTTGTTAACTGGTTAAAGCTTGTAGGAGAAGTTTTCATTTTCCTCTGACTGTCCTATGAGGCTGCATGACCCCTGACCCTCTGTCTGGAAAGTGCTGATTGGCCCTGTGTTGATCACATGCGCTCCCCTCTAGCAATACACACCAAACTGAGCATGTGCACAGTGCCCCCAAAACTCTGTACTATCAGGAGATGGATTGGGGACTGTGGAAGAAGAGGAGGATCAGAAGACAAGATTAAACAGCCTTTTACACAATGCAGAGGATTAACTCCTTGGGTTCCACAATGAGTATAACCACTTGCCGACCGCCCGCCATTGTATGGTTCGATATCGCAAACCGCCGTCATCTGATGATGGCTGCGAGATCGCAGATTGTGGGCACGCTCGAGCGCTCACTGTGTTCCGGGGGAGCCAGGGAGTGGGTAGGGCTACCCACAACTGCTCCCCCGCAGTGACAGAACGGAGGTCCGTGTATGTAAACACACGGATCTCCGTTCTGACAGGGGGGAAGGGATGTGATCGCATGCCCCTGTATATGGGAGCCGCGATTCCTCTCCTCCCCCGCTCAGCCCAGCCCCCACACAGTTAGTAACACACACAGGGAACACAGTTAACCCTTAGAGCACCCCCTGCTGGTTAACCCCTTCCCTGCCAATGACATTTACACAGTAATCAGTGCATTTTCATAGCACTGATCGCTGTATAAATGCCAATGGTCCCAAAAAAAGTGTCAAAATGGTCCGACATGTCCGCCGTATTATCGCAGTCCCACTAAAAATCGCCGCCATTACTAGTAAAAAATAAGAAAAATAAAAACCCCATATATTAATTCTCATCAATTGTAAACGTGGCAACTTTTGCACAAACCAGTCAATATACTCTAGTTGCGATTTTTTTTTTATATGAGGAAGAATATAAATCGGTCAAAACCAATGAAAAAAATGTTTTTTTTATATATATATATATATATATATTATATATATTTTTTTTTGCTATGTATTTTAGCAAAAAGGCTGCTAAACCCACACCAGTAAAACCTGCCTGTATGTGCAGCATAGCATGCTTGTTATACTCACTGTGGAACTTAAAGGGATTGTAAACCCTCCTGATTTTTCACCTTAATGTATTCTATGCATTAAGGTGAAAAACCTTTTTTGTTGCAGCAGCCCTCCAGAGACCCCCTTTTACTTATCTGAGCCCGATCGTTCCCTCACCAGGGATGAGTTTAGCAGCTCCAGCTGCAGGCTCCAGTCCTCATTGGATAGATTGATAGCAAGGGAGCTATTGGCTCCCGCTGCTGTCAATCAAGTCCAGTGATGCGGGAGCCTTGGGGCCGGGCCAAGTCCTGTTGTCTGTGTCAACAGATGCAGCAACAGGACTCGAGAGCACACCCACACGTGTGACCCCAGGGAAAGCTCTTCCCAGACGGGACACTCAAGAAGAGGAGGAGCCAGGAGCGTCACCGAGGGAACCCAGGAGAAGAGGATTGGGGCCACTGTGTGCAGAACCCTTGCACAAAGAAGGTAAGTATAACATGTTTGTTATTTTAAGAAAGAAAAAAGCGAATGCTTAGTATCACTGTAAGGGGTTAATCCTCTGCATTGTGTAAAACGGCTCTTTGATCCTGTATGAACAGATCCTCCCCTCCTGCAGGGTCTCTCTTGGCAAGGCTTAATAATACACAGTGAGGGTAGTAAAGCTGCACATGCTCAGTTTAGTCTCTATTGCTGGAGAGAACATTTCCTAGCTAACCAGGTCACGTGACATATTGACATCACACATGTGGTCGTGTATACAGACTGTAGTGGAAATCTCCTCCTACCTGAACACTGAGCACTTGGACAGACCCTGCAGTTTATCACATGATCAGCCAAAAAGGTATATAGTGGCAGTAAGCTGTGGGCACTGGGGGGCGGGGGGATGATGAACTATTTTCATATTACTGTGTTTAGTAACACTTTAAAGAAGAACTTAGATAGTCATCTCTCCTGCTGCCTGCTCTGCTGATTGCTGATCCCGACAGTTTCAGGAGTGTTTAAAGAGGAGTTCCACCCGGGTGAAAAAAAAATTACTGTAGCTGCTGACTTTTAATATTAGGACACTTACCTGTCCTGGGAGCCTGCGATGTCAGCACCCGAAGCCGATCCGTCCCTCTGTTCTGGGTGCAGGCGCAGACACTCTTACTAAGGGAAACAGGAAGTGAAGCCTTGCGCTTTCCCAATGGTCCCTGCTGTCTTCTGGGACCTGTGTGTCTCCCAGAAGGCAGCGGGCGGACATTGCGTAGCAATTATGCGGCGATCTTTCCCCAGAAGTGGAAGCGAATACCTGGTTTTGCCAGGTAACTGCTCACCCCTCCCCCCTGAAAGATGCCAAATGTGGCACCGGAGGGGGGATCCGATCTGCAGAAGTTCCATTTTAGGGTGGAACTTTGCTTTAATTCCTGGTCCCCTGCTGTGTCTTGTAGCTATGAGGTCATCAGAAGGAACAGGGGATCAGGAGATAAATATCCGGTCATATGTAAATAGGATAGGATATGTAAAGAGCTCTGCCATGAAAAACTTTAGGAAGGCTTTTATGTAAACTGCAGTTTTTTATTAACATTGATAATTTTTAATGCTGTGTTGTCTGCTGCTCAGCATACTTTATGACTTTAGCACAGCTGCACTCTTTGCTGGATTACTTACCAGTTTAAATTCATTCATCCTCTTTAATTTTTACTATAAAATTTGCAGTTTGTAAATCACCACCACATCTGCTTCATCATCTCTAAATGCCTGAGGTTCCTCTAACTTGGTGAAATGGTACAGCATGTGATGCCAATCAGGGGAAACTGACTCATTGTGGTCACTGAAACAGGATGTTATACTATGTGTGCTCATGTGCCAGCTTCAAATCACAGATGTACTGGATTACTTGGACCTGGAGTGCAATGGGGAAACAATATAAAGAATACATGGGTAGTACACCAAAATTAAACAGAATTCCATGTATAGATTTTTTTCTATGTAGTTACATTGGTCCAGCATAGATCAATATAACTATGTACTGTACATATCATACCTGGTCGATGCTACTCCAGTAATTTCCACTAACATCCGGGTCCTGAGTGGCTGCCTTGCTGCTTAATAAACAAAAAAGTTTGTATGCTCAGCACGAACGCCATTCAGAAAAAAATTGGCATTTTCTCAATTAATGCAAAGTGCTGTGTGACTGGAGGAGATTGAGATCGTGATGTCACTGCTGTGCCTCTGCATCTTATCCAATCAGAGAAAGCTTTGCAAATATTGATGTAGCACCCTGGTGTTAGGCAGAGTTGCTATGAAATTTAGTCTGCTTGGTGGTAACCAGCCTGGCTGATTGTTAGGGAGATCCACTGACTTTTCCCTAAACTTAGGTTTTGATGCACTTCTCTCTTCTGTCACTGGGCAGCATTGTTGCCTGTGGCATTAGATTGACAAGGGCATAGTGAATCCAGACTAGGGGTGGATAGGTTGTCTCAGCCAATTGGCAGGGGTCTCTTTGCCCCTTGGCCTGCTTGGCCTGCTGGGAGAGCCTATTTATTCGGGAGAAGTCGGGTGATCGGGGTTCTGTGCCACCTGGACGGCTGTCTGGGTGGACGTGTGTTGAAAAGCTCCCGGCTGCTAGACCAGAAGCCTGAGGCCTAACTGGGAGTACCTGGCTGCTAGGGGGTCTGAGGCCTATCCAGGTTGGAAGCAAGCAGCGTGGGGTTGGAAATTCAGGCTTGGAGCCCAACCAAGTTGCAGGGGTTCTGCCGGACGGAGAACCAAGTTGTTGCTATCGGTGAAGGAAAGCAGTTGCCATCAGAGACAACCACTCCCGTCGAGGCAAGTGAGAACCAGAGCCAGAGGTAAAGGGGACACAGTCGCCAGCAAGGGACAATTTATCCTGTTATGAGAGGCCAGGTTGTGTGAAGTCTGAAGAAGTACCAGAGCAGCCTATTTCACTAGCCATGGACGGTGAAGAAGTTGGGAAAGCTTCAGCAGAGTCAAGACAGGGTCCCAGTGGGACAGTGTGGGTGACGTTTGCAGAGGATTCAGCAGGTTAGCAGAAGAGCCAAGTCAGGGACCCAGCGGGACAGTGTGGGTGACACTTGAAAACCACAGCGGGTTAGTGGTGGAGGAGCTCAAGGGATCCAGCGGCAGCTGGGATCTGAAGAGTCTAGTGAGAAACCGGGAGCTCAGTGAGAGGATCTACAATGGGATACTGTGAGTTGTGATCTGCATTGAAGTTGAAGTTACAAGTTCAGTTGCTATAGGAGACAGCGGTCTACATACAATTTGCTGCAATCCAGCTTAAAGGCCCTTGTTCTTCTATTCCTATTTTGTCTCGGATTCTGCCAAGTGCTTTTGCACCAGCCTAAGGGTGTCCTGGCCCTAACCCTCTCTTCCCAGTTCTTGTTAAGAGACAAGCAACTTACTCTATCTGCACTACATCCACTGTGCCAAGTAATCCACACTGTGAAGAGGGATGTCAGTTCTCCCTGACTCCAGATGTCACCATTAGGCCTCTAGGGGTCGGGGCCATGGCTACATTAAGAAAATGCAAAGTGGTCTCTGAATGGGACCCATGCTTCCAGTGGAATCAGCCAGGTATTTTATATACATATTTACATTGGTCCAATGTGGCCCGATAACTGTGTAAAATTATCCATACCTGGAATTCTTCTTTGAAGCAACCCTGTCAGTAGCTAAGCCCAAGGATTTTTTTCTCAGAGAATAGGTGCAGGAGTCCCTCCTTGTCTCTGCGCCATACCCACCCCCAAACACCGTCCCTTGGTTCCACCCCCTACCCACCTCCCAGCACTGCCCCAAGTATCATTTTGTGGTGCTAAATAATTTGTATGGAATTTGTTCTTGTCTAATAACAAGAAAAGCCATACAATAGATTCCCCTGGAGTCAACAACAATAGATCCCTCACACCCTGACCTAACTTACAAAATGATATTGATAAGATAGAACGAGTTCTGAGGCGGGTAACCTAAATGGTGAAAGGTTTGGGGGATAAAACATATTGAGAGTGACTTCAGGAACTTAATATGTACAGTCTGGAGGAAAGAAGGCAAATGGGAGACATGACCAGTGTAGAACAGATGTCCCAACCCTTAACCAATGGCTACCCAGCCACACCCATACTCCACCCCAACCCATACCATCCTACGATTAATGGAGACCACACAAAGAATGGAGTAAAATTTGGCTGTAGCAGCCTCTTTATTAACAAATAACTTCAAAATAACATAAACAAGAAAACATTCTTTAAACAAAAAAAAAAATCAGTCACTAAATGCGTTGGTCTTTGAAGGTACCCCAAACTATCGTATATTGCAATTCGGCACTGCGGTACCTTTTAACATAAAGGCCTCCAGCTTCAACCCACCGGCTTGGAGACAACACACTAACCGCAGTACAACCATTAACATATTCCAGCTAAAACAACGTTAACTGGAATACACCAGAGGGACACATACCACCGATGGGTGCCAAACCCTTCTTTATCCTAGGTTTTTCCTCCGCCAACAAAGACCAACCACCGCCCCACTGACACGACATCCTCAATCCATTGCTCCCGGTGCGAAGATGAACCACAAAAACACAGGGAGGGTGGGTGGGAAGTTGTCCCTGTGTCCGTCGCTCTCCACTGCACACCAGGGCGGATCCCCCACTCCTTAAACTGTCTAGACCCCTCCCAACCCAACAAGCTATTCCCCAATCAGGCTAGCCTTTATTCCTAACTGCACTCAACCCACAGTTCACCCCTTCTTCCGCTATTTTTTTTTTTTTTTCGCTTCGGGCCTTACTTGATTGAAACCTTTAAATACATCAAGGGGGTGAATAAGGTTCAGGAGGGCAGTATTTTCAATATGAAACCAAAATCAAGAACACGGGGACATGACCTCAAACTAACGGAGGGAAGTTCAAAACTAATCTTAGAAAGTATTATTTTACTGAAAGGGTGGTTGATGATTGGAATAAACTACCAACAGAGGTTGTGAGACAGTCAACAGTAAATGGCTTCAAACATGCTTGGGATAAATATAAATCCATAGTCAGACAAGGATGTTAATAAAAAAAAACAAAAAAAAACGGGCAGACTCGATGGATACCTCAGTCTTTTTCTGCTATCACTTTTCTATGTTTCTATGTTTCTACAACAATCGAGTCCCCCAGCAACAATGAATCCCACCCCAACAGCAATAGGTCCCCCCAAGCAAAAATAGATTCCCCTACCAACAACAGTAGACTTCACCTCAGCAACAATAGATCCCTCACACAACAATAAACGCCTCCAGCAACAATAGACCCCACCCCAGCAACAATAGTTCCCCCACACAAAAATAGAGCCCCATTAAAGAAACAACAAAATATCTCCCCCGGCAACAAAAGATCCACCCTGGCAACATTAGACCCCCAGCAACAACAATGGACCGCCAACAACAAAATATCTCCCCCGGCAACAAAAGATCCACCCTGGCAACATTAGACCCCCAGCAACAACAATAGTCCCCTCTCCCCCCACAACAATAGATCCCCCACACAGAAACAATGGACCACGACAACAAAATATCACCCCCGACAACAAAAGAACATTAGACCCCCAGCAGCAACAACAGATCTCCCAGAGGCCAACGTCAATAGACCCCCAGCAGCCAGCAACAATAGACTTCTCCCTCAATAGTAGATCCCTACCAGCAACATAAGACCCCCCATTAACAATAGATCCCCCACAAGCAACAATAGACCCTCACACAAAAACAGATTCCCACCAGTGACAATAAATACCCCAGCAGACAGCATCAATAGGACCTCCAGCACACCCCTTGCTGTTACATGCATTCAGTGTTGGAGGTGCCAGAACTGCGTTCCCCTAATGAAAAATAGCCCTGGCTAAACCAAACCAAACTGGAAGCAGCCTGCAAAAGACAAATACTAGTGGGCAGTGTTTAATCTTCACTCTCTTACAGACCTTCAGGCGCTTCCGTGATCCCTTACTTTCATGTGTGATCCTCCTGCCAGCATCTGTGTTACTATTGTATCCTTGAGTGACATAGGGGTTGGCAGGAGGAACCACAGTGCTCAGCGGGGGACCAGGAAGTGTCAGATAGCAGTGGCATCCAGAGCTCTTCAGGATTGGTTGTAAGGCTCAATACATTTCGGATGGGTTTTGGGGGCACATGTAATTGGGGGGTGAGAGAAAAGCATAAGTATTTTCCACCTTACTAAAACCAGAGAAACTTCTGTCTTGGATTTCTGCCATTCTTCAGCAAAGTCCAGACATATTATGACCCAAAAGGACATTCTGTTTCTCTTGAATCATTGGTGGATTAAAACATCAGAATTATGGGCATGACAAATTGTGCTTAAATCGCTGTGCCAAAACAGATGAGAGCAGACCGGAGCTTTCTAAGTATAATGAGGAGGAATTTACTAAAACTGTCCCAGACATAAACTGGAACAGCTGTGCATTGGCAACCAATCAGCTTATAGCTTCAACTTGTTCAGATAAGCTTTGGAAATACAAGCTAAAAGATGATTGGTTGCCAATGCACAGCTTGGCACAATGTAAGCATGGATATCTCATAGCTGATGGGCTGCTGGGGAAGCTGGCAATCACTTAGGGTTGTGTGCAAGTGACTTCCCTTCTGACCACAGTGCGTCGATTCCTCAGCACTGCCGCCATTTATAGAAGTCTTGTATTTTTTTCAATGAATATGAGGTATTCTCTGATTGGACGAGGTAGAGACTGTGATGCCATCACTCATCCAATCAGAGCAACTCCCTATGGTAAGTGTGTAGAAGGAAAGCCGCTCACATAGAACCTGAGCATGGTCCAGAAGATCATGGCTATCACTGTAGTAGTGCCATTGTGCTGTCAGAATGCCGATACCCATCAGAAAATGCAACAGAAGTGACATTCTGAGCAACAAATGCTTACTGCGCATGCGCCATGCATTCCAACATGGCCGCTATACGTTCCAATGGGTTTCCTAATCTGACAGAACACGGAGGCAACAGCGGACATCTTCTTATACCCAGGCAAGTCTTCAATTTCACACTTATTTTAGCAGTAAACTCACCTTATATACTGAAATACAGTATTTTCAAATCTGTGACACCGTTTTGATGTTGCATTTGAATAGCAGCAACAAGCCTGCAGGCAGAAGGTGGTGACGGCCATCTTGGTACACCCCGCACTGCTCAGTGCCAAGCTAATTATATACTGAAATAGACTATTTTCCTCAGAAGCGGTGAAGTAGTCTATTTCAGTATATAAGGTGAGTTAATTGGTAAAATTTGTGTGAGATTGAAGACTTGCCTGGGTGTAAGAAGATGTCCGCTGCCGCCTTCGTGTTCTGTGGCATTAGGAAACGCATAGCAGCCATGTTGGAACGCATGCTCAATAAGCAATTTTGTTTGCAACGTCACTTCTGTTGCATTTTCTGATGGGTAGTGGTATTCAGATAGAACACGGTCTACTACAGTGATCGTCAGCTTCCTCACCAGACCATCAGGTATGAGCTTTGGTTACATTGAACCAAGCCGAACCATATAGGCATGCGACACAGATTTTATTTCATTGCTGTATTTACTTACAAATGCTGAAGCATTTTGGATGGTCAAAGCTCCAGCACTTCCTGGTGGTGTATAGTGATGAACTCAGGCATGTTTGGAGTAGGATCTGAACCCACACGTGGAAGCTCACCAGGAAGCTATAACCTGTATGGGCCAATCATCTGCAGCCGGGGTGTCTCCGGCCCACAGCCACACGTATACAATAGGCATGTTTACTTGCGGCTGTGGGATGGGGAATACCTCGGCCACTTATAATTAGCCCAATACAGGTGACAACTTTTTGCCAGGCTCCTGGCTAGGATCCGAACACACCTGGGATCATCTCTAGTGGTGACATTGTTTATATGCCCCCTCTTGCCTTACACACCTTTCTATTGCCCAGTGAGGCAGCCCATCATAGTGATGGGCCAGTAGGCATAAACTGGGGATAGGATGGTGCAGACACTTCCTGGAAGTACTGTACCCAATCAGAATGGCCCAGCACTCAATCACAGAAGTGACAGCTTTGAGCGCAATGTTATCATAATTAATGAAAGCATTAAAATCTCCAGTATGTTGCTATATAGTATGTATATGTTATATAGAGCTTTATTGCATTAATATTCTTAGCTAAAGTTCTCTAGCAAAAAAAACGAAGAAGATATGCTTTAGAATTAGTATAATAAGTTGTAATTTGCAATGCTATTTTTCATTCAGACATGCAAACCCTGCCATGAATGAGTCATTTCTTCTCTTTTTTTTTTTTTTTGTTCTAAAGAAAAACTGTTAGTTACCACACCCTGCCAGCTCAGAGCAATGTGACCGCTAGCTGTTGGAAATTTGAAATAAAAGGTTGATTTGTGCTTTAGTATTGGTGAAATCAGAACGGCATGCACAGATAAACTGAAATGCAGGCAGAAAAATATGATAACGCTCTACAGTAACTGCATCAGCCTAGTTCAGTCTTTATATAATTATGGGAATCAGGACAAGAATGATTTGGGTTGATTTATGTGGATACATTTAAAGTGTATGTAAAGACATGTTTTCTTTGAAGCTGGACTAAACATTCAGTTTTAATCGGCTAAAAGCATTCCAGGTGTAATAAACAAAAGTGTGCAAAGTCTTTAACAGTTGGTTTTCTATAGAAAGTAGTTATGGACTAATTAGAATAGCCTGTCCCCCGCTGCAGAGAAGGACCCTTGCTCTCTGTAGGTAGGCAGTGGTCTCTCTACAGAGGTCCAACACACTCCGCCTGATGAGTCAGAACTAGAAGTCTCCAGGGAGCACGAGCTTTGTTGATAGCAGTAAACAGGTCATGCAGCTGATATGGGTTCTAAAGCCTCGTACACAGATTATCGTACGACCGCACATCCAACTTTTGTCCAAATCGTCTGTCGGCGGTTGTGTCTAGAGTACTGACGGTAGTCAATTAATTGTCCAACAAATCCGAACGTAGTGCCGTGTTACGAGTGTATAAAGAGGAAGTTCAGGTGAAGGTGATTTGTGAATTAGGAACGTGGGTTTCCACGACCGAACACTTCCTGGATTCCAAGCATGCGTGTTTGCACTTCCAACTTTTGTTGGCCAACAAAAGTTTTCTAGTCTTGTCAGCCAACTTCTGTTGGATGACAATTGGAAATCGGCTGTTGAATTGTGCATACTAACGGTCAGATTATCTGCCAACAGGCTGTTGGACGATCGCTGTTGGCCAACAATCGGACCATGTGTTTGGACCTTAAGACTGATCCAGGTGCGCAGTGAATTATTCAGATAGTAATAGCATTTGTTGATTCATGTTATTAATTTAGATGCAATAATTGTCTATATCAGTTAATAACTCCTTTATTATTTTTATTATATATCATTTTGTTTTCTGTATCCCTAGACAAATGTCTTTGTAATGGAGATTAGAGAGAAAAAGAGACCCCTTAATGGTTTTGCCATGGAGCCCCACTATAGACAGCTATGGCATTAGCCAAGTCCAGCAACTCTTGGCAATAATTTTATTGTTCTTATTGCTCTGATGAAAGGTGAACTCGGAAGAGTTGGTTTACACAAAGAGACTGTGCTTAGTAAATGAGGCAAAACTCTGTTGACTTCCATCATACAATGACATGCAAGCAAATCTGCAGATTTTTTTTCAAATTTTCCTTGCACGTGATTGGGTATTCTTTGTGTAGTGAAGCTTTAGGTCATTTACTAAGCTCTGGAGCAAATGCACTTACAGAGTTGAACTGGACTTGCAAGGTGCACAGTCTATTTGCCTTTAGTAAATCCATCCCCAAATGCCTTTCACATGGGCAGCAAAAATTGGATTTTTATTTTAGGGTGTAAAACAAATGGTGAGGAGCCGATACATTGCTTCCCAGCTGCCTATCAATTGTCTCCATAGTGAGCCATCGCAGATTGCTCTTTAGAGGGACAGCGAGGGCTGCCACTTGCATAAACTAGCATTAACCGTATGTAAAGGTTAACATTTCTTTTTTGGTTTTGGGTAGAGTGGGGAAGGGTATGACCCTCTACCAAATTTTATTTGCCATCTGTGTCCTAGCTGGGAAGGTTCACCCCTCTTTTTGTCTTGATGACCATCACTACTGAGAGAGAAAGTGAAGGGAAATCAAAAATGTTGTCACCAAAGCAAGAGGTGAGGGGAAATTACATTCACCTAGTGGTGATTACCTCTCATTTCTGTTGCGTTTCAAGAGCAGACGTTGGGAAGAATGCCTCCCTTACAGTGGTGTCAGAATTCAACCCTATACAGAAAGCTAAAAAGACTATTGGTGACATGCCGTTGTCTCTCCCATGTGCCATTGGCCTTGGAACTATGCAGAAACCATCAGACGGGATATCAATCAGTCACAACTCTAGGAACCTCTAGCAACCTCTGGAGGAACCATAGGGTTTCATGGAACTCTAATTGAGAATGGCTAGTCTAGGGTACCATTGAAAGGCAGGTATGCTGACCATACCAGAAGCTGGTTCTCTCCTCTTTCCTCTGATGCTGTGTGTTGTGGATGGCTTATCTGCATCCTCACTTACAGTGCAGGATTGCTGGTCCTGCATTGTAGGTGATGACTTCAGAGTGCCCGGGACAGATGGAGCACCAAAGAGAAGTAGCTTCAAGGGATTGGTCGTACAGAGGGTAGCAAACCTGTGGGAGCAAGGAAAAAGGTAAGTAATGGTACTCTAGATCAGTGGTCTCCAAACTGCAGCATGGGGGGGGGGGGGGGTTGTGGCCCTTTGCTTGCTTTTATCTGGCTCTTGGGGCACTTTTCCTCCCACTGACACCAACAAAGGGGCATAATTCCTGCTACTGAATCAACAATGGGGCTTTACTATTTATCTCAATGCCTCCAATGATGGGGCACTGTTTTTCAAGCTGACAGCAATGATGGGGCACTATTTCTCACACTGACACCAACAATGGGGCACTACAGTATTCTTCCCAATGACACCAGCAATGGGGCACTATTCTTCCCACTGACACCAATGATGGGGCACTATTCTTCTCACTGACACCAATGATGGGGCACTTTTTCTCCCCCTAATACCAAAGCATTGTTTTCTCCCACTGACACCAGGACAATTCCTACTCCCAATAGCCACAGTTTTGCCCTCCTAAACTGCGAGGGACAGTAAATTGGCCCTTTGTGTAGGAAGTCTGGAGACCCCTGCTGTAGCTAATGAACCTTTAACCTTTGCAGTGAAGGGTTACTGTAACAGTAACTTTATATTTTCTCTGGAGTTCAGATTTAATTACTAAAAAGCTTAGATCAAATTCAATGCTGCATGTGGTTTTAAAGCATATACAGTATCTCACCCCTCACATTTTTGTAAATATTTTATTCTATCTTTTCATGTGACAATACTGAAGAAATAACACTTTGCTACAATGTAAAGTAGTGAGTGTACAGCTTGTATAACAGTGTAAATTTGCTGTCCCCTCAAAATAACTCAACACACAGCCATTCATGTCTAAACCGCTGGCAACAAAAGTGAGTACACCTCTAAGTGAAAATGTCCAAATTGGGCCCAAAGCGTCAATATTTTGTGTGGCCACCATTAATTTCCAGCACTGCCTTAACCCTCTTGGGCATGGAGTTCACCAGAGCTTCACAGGTTGCCACTGGAGTCCTCTTCCACTCCTCCACGACGACATCACAGAGCTGGTGGATGTTAGAGACCTTGCGCTCATCCACCTTCCGTTTGAGGATGCCCCACAGATGCTCAATAGGGTTTAGGTCTGGAGACATGCTTGGCCAGTCCATCACCTTTACCCTCAGCTTCTTTAGCAAGGCAGTGGTCGTCTTGGAGGTGTGTTTGGGGTTGTTATGTTGGAATACTGCCCTGCGCCCAGTCTCCGAAGGGAGGGGATCATGCTCTGCTTCAGTAAGTCACAGTACATGTTGGCATTCATGGTTTCCTCAATGAACTGTAGCTTCCCAGTGCCAGCAGCACTCATGCAGCCGCAGACCATGACACTCCCACCACCATGCTTGACTGTAGGCAAGACACACTTGTCTTTGTACTCCTCACCTGGTTGCTGCCACACACATACCTGACATCATATGAACCAAATAAGTTTATCTTGGTCTCATCAGACCACAGGACATGGTTCCAGTAATCCATGTCCTTAGTCTGCTTGTCTTCAAAAAACTGTTTGCGGGCTTTCTTGTGCATCATCTTTAGAAGAGGCTTCCTTCTGGGACGACAGACATGCCGACCAATTTGATGCAGTGTGCGGTGTATGGTCTGAGCACTGACAGGCTGACCCCCCACCCCTTCAACCTCTGCAGCAATGCTGGCAGCACTCATACATCTATTTCCCAAAGACAACCTCTGGATATGACACTGAGCACGTGCACTTAATTGCTTTGGTCGACCATGGCGAGGCCTGTTCTGAGTGGAACCTGTCCTGTTAAACCGCTGTATGGTCTTGGCCACCGTGCAGCAGCCCAGTTTCAGGGTCTTGGCAATCTTCTTATAGCCTAGGCCATCTTTATATAGAGCAAAAATTATTTTTTTCAGATCCTCAGAGAGTTGTTTGCCATGAAGTGCCATGTTGAACTTCCAGTGACCAGTATGAGAAAGTGAGAGCGATAACAACAAATTTAACACACCTGCTCCCCATTCACACCTGAGACCTTGTAACACTAACGAGTCACATGACATCAGGGAGGGAAAATGGCTAATTGGGTCAATTTGGACATTTTCACTTAGGGGTGTACTCACTTTTGTTGCCAGTGGTTTAGACATTAATGGCTGTGTGTTGTGTTATTTTGAGGGGACAGCAAATTTACACTGTTATACAAGCTGTGCACTCACTACTTTACATTGTAGCAAAGTGTCATTTCTGCAGTGTTGTCACATGAAAAGATAGAATAAAATATTTACAAAAATGTGAGGGGTGTACTCACTTTTGTGAGATACTGTATATATACACTTTATTAGTTTGACTGTGTGACTAAAAATGATGATGTATATTTCTTGTGATCTGTACAAAAATATGTAACATTTGATGGTGGGTTATAGGTTTTGAAGTGATGCATGTCAGTTCCCCTTCTGGGAGCCTTGCTTCCACTCACTGCTGTAGAGAGTAGTGTCAGTTTACTGGGCGGTTACCATGGAGAAGGAGATCTGTATATACCGCATTCACGCGGTCAGGAAATGGTGTCAGATCTGTGCGTTAGGCCTGAAAGGGGGACAATGCTATTTCTGTTTTATTGGTTGTTGCTAGGAAATAATGGAAAACACAAAAAACACTGTATTCTCAGTCTGACACGTATGCAGTGATTTTATATATGAAACTACATGAATTAATTACAAATATTTGTTTCATTAGTGGTGCGTTTTATAGTTTTAGGACCTGCCAACTGACACATTACTCAAACGTAGAATATGAGCATAAATGTAACCAAATCAATGAAAATTCTGATTGGCCCCTGAATGCAACAGCTCCACTTTTTTTACTTAGTGACAGTTGATAATAGATCACTTTCCCCATAGGGCTTGATTTACTAAAGTCAAATAGACTGTGAACTTTACAAGTGCAGTTGCATTCTTCAAGGGCATTTTCTCCAGAGTTCAGGAAATGAGGTGAAGTTTCATTTTGAAAATACCCAATCACATGCAAGAGAAAAAAACCACAGCATTTTTGCTTGCACATGATTAGATGCAGGGGCGTACATACATGGGTCTCAGGGGTCACAATTGAGACCCGACCCCATGCTCCAGGGGGCCCGTGCAGCCCCCTGTACACCTGGATAGAAGGGGCAGCGGAGGCTGCATTTATTGGCCCCTTCCTTGCCTTAACGATAGAGTCAGTGATCCGTACCGATCACTGACTCTCTTCATTCATAACTGAGGCATAGTAAACTTTAAGGTCTCATACACATGGACGTTTTTTGACGCCAGCGTTTTATGGCTTTTTTTGCAGCTCTCCATGTTAGTCAATGGTCCCATAAAAACGTCGTCGTTTTTGAGCTGTAGGTGGCGTCGGTGTTAGTGAGCTGAAAGTAGAACCCACGGCCATCGCGTTCTGAGGCTGTAACGTTTTGGCATTTTTTGACGCCGCAAAACGCCAACAAACGCCAACTAACGCCTACTAATATTGTACCGGCATTTTCCGGCGTTTTTTGACGCCAACGTTTTTAGGTTGAAAAATAGCAGAGGGATGATTTTTTTTTAAAAACGCCTATTAACGCCGACGCTCACTTACGCTCACTAACGCCGATGCATAACGCCGAAAAACGCTGATTTTTTTCCTTGACGTCGGGCCCGACGTTAAAGATACGCCCGTGTGTATGAGGCCTTATGCTTCAGTTTGGGAATGAACAGGAAGATCTGTACAGAGCTATTCCCATCCATTCATTCTGTGCAGCTGAGCCTGCAGAGATGGAGATTGAGGGCCATGTCCTCAATCTCCTTTCTCTATCTCAAAGGTGAAACATCAGAGGTCTGTTTAGACTCCTGATATTTCACTAAAGCCCCCAACAGGGCTCCTTAAAAAAATTGTGAAAAATAATATTGTAAAAAAAAAAAAGTATTAATAAAATGGTAAAAAATAAATAAATAAACTAAAAATTAAAAAATTACTGACACCATTGGCAGAACTACCAGGGGTGCAAAGGTCGCACTTGTGACCAGGCTCTGGTGTTCGGTCACTTTATGGTTTCTTGCACCAGGGCCCTGAATAGTCTAGTTATGCCTCTGATTCGATTATAGAAGTCAGCAGGTCATTCCCTCTTTTACAAAACTCTGGAGCAAATGCCCTTGCAACATGCAATTGCACTTGTAAAGTACACAGTCTATTTGCCTTTAGAAAATCAACCACCATACTGTTATGGCTTCATTTAAATGCTTCAGATTGGTGATTTAAGGTGTTCATGGACAGCCGAGGATCACCATAGTCTGTGTTCATTCCATTCTGTGAGACACAAAAAAGTTTTTTTTGCATGTAAAGCCTCATACACATGGGACGACGATCGTATACAACAGGTCGTACTAACGACCGTTTTATGCGATATCGATCATTCGTATGCACGATTAGTACAGCCAAAATTACGACGGTCGTACAAGGGAGTTGTATGAGCAAACTAGAAAACTTGGTCGTACCAACAGGCGCTCATACGACCGTTGTATCGTGTGTACAGAGCAGTTGTATTGTGCAAAACACGCATGCTCAGAAGTCAGGAACGGCCGGATGCTAATTACATGCACCTGAACGTTCTTCTGTGGTCGTGCGATCGTGTAGTGCAGTCAGTATGCAAGTTACATTATGCAACATACGATTTGCGACGATCGTAAGTACGATCATCGTCCCGTGTGTACGAGGCTTTAGAGTTTACAAATGTAAAGTTACCTTATACAGTAAAATGTAAACCTAGGCAAACAGCTAAATACACAAAGCGGTTATTTTACTAAAACCGGAGAGTGCAAAATCTGGTGCTGCTGTGCATGGTAGCCAATCAGCTTTTAACTTCAGCTTTTTCAATTAAGCTTTGTCAAAAAAACCTGGAAGCTGATTGGTTTCTGTGCAGAGCTGCATCAGATTTCACACACTCCAGTATTAGTAAATCAACCCTAAAATATATATGGGCACACTGTTTTACCTGCCAAGGGACCTGTAAATCCTGATTCAGTCTCATGATCCAGACACCACAGGCAGATCTCTGCAGACTACAATATACCTAATCAATACATCCTGGTCCAGGAGCTACCCTAGCCTGTGATTGGACAATGAAAGAACAGCGGTACACTGATGAAGTCATCCCTCTATTCTCCCCGGTCAAAGTAGTAGAGCCCTGGTTGGCTCAGAGAGGTTGTACAGTATGAATGTTGCTGTGCAGGAGATTATAGGGGGTGGACATCAAGACACGTGTAATTTCTTTTCATAATTGTATGTAAAAATATATTCAATGATTTTCTAATGGATGCATAACTAGATTGCATTTCTCTTTTCTTGGAGTTCAGCCTTTTAAGCCTAAAGCCTCGTATACACGGTTCGATGGTCGTATACAACAAGGCGTATGAACGACTGTTGTATGCAAAATCGATCGTTAGAATGCGCGATTAGAACAGCCTACGTACGACGGTCGTACAACAGGAGTTGTATGAGCAGACTAGAAAACTTGGTAGTACCAACAAGCGGTTGTACAACCGTTGTACCGTGTGTACAGAGAAGTTTGTCCAGCAAGTTTGTATTGTGCAAAACACGCATGCTCAGAAGTCAGGAACGGCCGGACACAAATTACATGCACCTGGACTTTCCCTTCATACGTTCACTACACGTCACTATGTTCAGCTTGGTTGCATGTTGGTTGTTGGTTGTACGATCGTTTAGTGCATGTCAGTATGCAAGTTACATTATCCAACATGCGATTTGGTCCGTTCTGTCGTACGACCGTCGAACCGTGTGTACAAGGCTTAAGTCCGGGCAATTTGTGCATGTGTAAGCAGAGTGGGGAAGAGCCAACATTCCTATCAGCTGAGTACTTCTGTGACCACAGAGTTTTTTTGCCTTTCTGCCCTGGCACACACCCTGCATTTCTAATATGAGTGTCACAGGGGCAGGAAGAAAGGGAAATGTGGTCACAGAAAGGAAAACCTAATAGAAATGTTAATTCTTCCTTACTCTACTTACATACTTGTGCGATTCAGGATGCATTCAAAATCAAACGTGTTCTCATAGAGCACAAAAACTTGCATCGTTTATTGCAGGCAAGCTGCAATGCCGTTAATTATGGCACCGCAGCGCAGCGCGCTAAAGTGCTTGACGAAATTGCGCAACAAAAAACATGGTAACAAAGCAATATGCATTTTGGTGCAGTGCAATTTAGAAAAAAAAAAGCCATGCTCTTCTTTGCTGTCGTAAGCAGCCCATTCAAATGGGCTGCCCTACCGCAATGTACAAAAATAAGCGTAAAAAACCACAGCAACGCACGTGTGCTGGCACATCAGAGATGTGACCCTGGGCTAAATTAAAAACATTGTTAGAAGTTCCGTCCTTTCAAATTTTCTGCTTCCAGCAGTCATGTTGACAATGTATTTATTTGTCTTTGTATATTTTTCTATGCTTTTTATTGAGTTACTATTACGCTGCCACCCTGTGGACATTGTATTAATTGCAGTTAATTGATAGTTCCTCCTTCCTCATTATACATTCCTGCTATCTTACCTGCAAGACACACAATGAAGTGAGGAAGGAAATGTTCCTTTTGACCACTTTGGATACCAACATATTGTTTGACTGAACCTTCTGCATACACAAAGATTTTTGCTGATTCCAAGCATTTGATGAACTCAGGTGTCTGGTGAAGATTGTATGCATGAAGTACATATTTCTGAGTGAAACCCAGGACAACTCAGAAAGATTAGGACTTTAAAGGTGGTTGGTCTCTCAAAGAAAGCACATAATAAAGCCAACAGCTTTATTCCATAAGCACATAAAATAGGATGCAAATATCCCTTAATTTAAAAGCATACATAGCCTAGTAGGCTTGGTTTCTACAATGAACATAATCCCTGAGAATTCTTGGAAGTAGACATAAAATAGCCAACACATTCATATATTGGTACCAAATGTAATGCTGTCTCAGTTTGGTCCAATGAGGTGTTGGTATATATTGCAAAAAAACTAAACCCAACGGGTTTCACCCAGAAAGGGCTTTCTCAGGGGAACCATAGGGATTATGTTCTATGAATTTGCATCTGTAACATTCAAACCTGTTGAAAAACTTGCCAACCTGATCGAAGATTATGTATCTGTCCTAACATGGGGAACAACCCTTGTCAAAATCATCCACTAGCTTTTGAGAGAGCAGCTCTCAGAAGCCTAAGGGACCACATATACTGGTGTCATCAAAGGGGTTTCTGATCCCAAGACCCCACTGCATCAGACAAGTCCCAGGTCAAAGGTTTCAAATAGACTGCTCATATTACCTTGAACTCTTTTCTTATCACACTGGCTGCAACGTAACGTGGTCTGACCCTATGTTCACACCTATATTTTTTTTGTGCGTTTTGCAGTTTGCAGAAATGCACTACAGTCCATTTAACATGATTTCCTATGGTACAAGTTCACATCTATGCGTTTTGCATCCGGTGCACCAGAGATGCAAGTGTTGTGTTTATGATGCAAATTTTGATGTGTTTTGCGACTTTTATTTTAACACTGTATATAGCTGGTTGCTAAGCAGGGGGCCAGGAAGCCGGCCGCCGCGTCCTTAGCAACCGATGAGACATCGGCTGTCAGCAGGGTTCCCCGCTGACAGCTGAATGTTAAAAAAACAAATTGCCAGCAAAAAAACCCTTCGGGTCTAGTATGGATTTGGAGGGGACCCCCACCCCCCCGCAACAGTTTTTTTTTTAAATGGCGTGGGGTCCACCGCCAAATCCATATCAAACCCAGCCTGGGCGGTCAGGAAAGGGAGGGGACGAGCGAGCCCCCCCCCCTCCTGAACCATACCAGACCGCATGCCCTCAACATGGGGGGGGGTGGTTGCTTTGGGGGAGGGCGGGGGGGACCCCGCCGATCGCTGATAACTCATCGGTTTTAAGGACGCGGCAGCCGGCTTCCCAGCCCCCTGCTTAGCAACCAGCTATATACAGTGTGTTTACAGTGTGTTTAACCACTTGCCGACCGCGTATAGTATACATATGGCGGCAAGGTGGCACGTTCCCGCAAATCGCCATTTATAAACGGCGATCCTCCGTGAGCGGGGCCATGGGTCTGGCGGGCTCGATGTCTGCCGGTGACCCGCGATTACCTGTGAGAGAGCCAGAATGGGGAACCGCCAATGTAAACACGGCAGTTCCCCGCTCTGTGAGGGGGGACATGACAGATTTACTGATCCCTGTACTCAAGATCAGTTAGATCTCTTATGCCCCTGGCAGCCCAACCCCCTCACAGTTAGAACACGCCCAGGGAACACAGTTAACCCCTAGATCGCCCCCTGCAGGTTAACCCCTTCCCTGCCAATGACATTTATACAGTAATCGGTGGCTATTTTTAGCTCTGATCGCTGTATAAATGTCAATGGTCCCAAAAAAGTGTCAAAAATGTCCAACATGTCCACTGCAATATCACATTCCCAATAAAAATTGCAGATCGCCGCCATTACCAGTAAAAAAAAAAAAAATAGTAAAAACGCCATAAATGAATTCTCATGGTTTGTCAACGTGGCAACTTTTGCGCAAACCAATCAATATGCGCAGATTGCGATTTTTTTTTTACCACAAATATGTAGAATATATATCGGCCAAAATTGATGAATAAATTAGTTTTTTTATAAATTTTTTTTGGACATGTATTATAGCAAAAAATATATATTTTTTTTCAAAATTGTCGCTATTTTTTTTGTTTATATCGGTAATCAGAAGTGAGGCAGAGGTGATCAAATACCACCAAAAGAAAGCTTTATTTGTGGGGAAAAAGGACGTCAATTTAATTTGGGTACAACGTCGCATGACCACGCAATTGTCAGTTAAAGCGACGCAGTGCCGAATTCGCAAAAAACTCTTCCGGGACCGAAGTGGTTAAAGAGGGGGAAAAAAACGTAAAACACAAAATGCATGAAAACTGCATGCAAAATCGCACTGCAAAACGTGCCTGAAAAACGCATCAAGCACAGTCGCATAGATGTGAACCTAGGCTGAGCGGTTATCCTAATAAGTGACATGAAGATTGTATGCAGTAGTTCTCTCTTCTCCTCTTAGGCCAGGCTTTGAGCTCCTGCTAAGGGATAACTCACTATTGCAACAATTGGGGTCAAAATAATACAAAAATGTATTTCACCCTGTGCTCCCAATGGAGAGATTTACCATCATATCATGTCCTGATTATAAATGAGAGGAAATCTCTGCAACAGGTACACCGATATCAATACAAACCTGACAAAGGATCTATTACCAAAACTAAATTCTGAAAATTGTCTAAAGTTTGGCAGCCATTAATGATCTTTTTTTCTAAAATTGTGATTTAGAAAGTATCGGAGTGACAGAGCAACTAGTATTTTCAGGTCAGCAATGCCAACCTCTGATCTGTGCAGGTTTTTACACCAATTTTTTCCCATTTTCTATAACATTGTTATTTGCCTATTGCTGGATCTTAGACCTATAGGTTTCTTAAAGAGAACGTAATGCATAGTTCACCAGTTAAGGAGTTCTGTTAACAAACGTATCTTCTCCACAGCTCTATGATGGACCCAACGACCAGGCAAGACTCATTGGAACCTACTGCGGAACAAGCCTTCCACCAGGGGACACCACCAATGGTACAAGCCTTCACGTTGTCTTCCATTCAGATGGATCCAATGACCGACAACAAGGCTTTCAATTGATGTGGAATGTCAATGGTGAGAAAATTATATTTATATTGGTTACAATACTACACTCCAAATCAGTGGTTCTCAACTCCGGTCCCTGGGACCCACTAACAGGCCAGATTTTAAGTATTACATTGGGGAGATGCAGACTAGAATACTGCAGTCACTGAGCAGCAAATGATATCACCTGTGATGCATTTCAGTTATCCTGCAAACCTGGCCTGTTGGTGGGTCCCGAGGACAGGAGTTGAGAACCACTGCTCTAAATTAAACATATGAATATTTAACCACTTGCCGACGGCCGATCGGCATCTGACGGCGACAGAGTGGCTCTGTAAGGCAAAACGCCGTCATAAGACGGCGGCTGCCAGATCGCACACAGTTAGCGCGCCGCCGGAGGCGCGCCCGCGCGCTCACTGTGTCCGGGGAGGGCCAGGGAGCGGGTGCGGCGGAGTCAATCTCCGCCGGCCACCCGCGATGCCCCCCCCGGCCCGGAGTGAAACCTCCGTTCTGTGAGAGGGGGAAGGACTGTGATCACAGCCTTCCTCTACGCGGAAGGTGTGATCACTTCCCTTCTCCTGTTAGGGCAGTCCCCCCACAGTTAGAACACGCCCAGGGAACACAGTTAACCCTTAGAGCGGCCCCTGCAGGTTAACCCCTTCACTGCCAATGGCATTTACACAGTAATCAGTGCATTTTTATAGCACTGATCGCTGTATAAATGCCAATGGTCCCAAAAAAGTGTCAAAATGGCCCGACATGTCCGCTGAAATATCGCAGTACCGTTAAAAATCGCAGATCGCTGCCATTACTAGTAAAAAATAAAAAAAAAATAAAAACCCCAAAAATGAATTCTCATCATCCGTAAACGTGGCCACTTTTGCGCAAACCAATCAATAAACGCCGATTGCGATTTTTTTATCACAAATATGAGGAAGAATATAAATCGGCCAAAACCGATGAAAAAAAAATGTTTTTTTATATTTTTTTTTGGATTTGTATTTTAGCAAAAAGTAAGAAATTTGGGTTTTTTTTGCAAAATTGTCGCTCTTCTTTTGTTTATAGCGACAATCAGAAATGACGCAGCAGTGATCAAATACCACCAAAAGAAAGCTCTATTTGTGGGAAAAAAAGGACGCAAATCTCGTTTGGGTACAACGTCGCACAACCGCGCAATTGTCAGTTAAAGCGACGCAGCGCCGAATCGCAAAAAGGGCTCCGGTCCTAAAGTGTGAAATCCTTCCGGGGCTGAAGTGGTTAAAGCAAGAATATGTTACTAAAAATGTTACTTTACTGTGAACGCCAAAACGTAGGCAAGTAGAGATCTGTGGTGGGGCTTGAAAAGGGCTTGACTTATTAATTAGGATAAGAGTGCAAGAAGCAAAATGCGCAGTGCAAAGTACTGAAACCCATAGCAACCAATCACTATTCATCTTTTCTCTCAAGTATGATTCCACACAAAATTATTTTCTTCAAAGCAGAACTCCAGCCAAAAATAACAAGATGACAATCAATAGTCATTTGAAAGATGAAATAACAAAACCAGATTGTGCTGCAATATTCACCTTCAATCTAGAGATTTAATTTCCCATGCAATTTTTTTTCCTGCCACTGGATGTCCTCAGTCTGATGACCAGCATCTCCCCCCTTCCTATCCTCCTGAGACCAGGTTGTCCTGGACCTACCCTCAGCCTGTGACTTAAAGGAGAAGTATCACAGTGCTGAGCTCATCTCTCTGCTCTTCCCCTGCCAGTATGCTTCTTCATCACATGAACTGATTAGCTCATTGTACTGCTTCTTCCTCTCACACTCCAGCCCTCTTGTACAGGGACTGCAGGAGACTGATACCAGGTCAGATTTAAGTACTTACACTGCTTGCATTTTAAAAAAAAAATACATTTAATGATGTGTTAATGATTACGGGGCTGCATTTGTTTGCATCTGCTTAGAGTTCAGCTTTAAAAGCTGAGGCTGTCAATCACAGGCTGCATGCTGGAGTGTCCCTCCTCTGTCACCTTTTTACCTCTTGGTATCTGGAAAACGTGTCTGAAGCAGCTCATGCAGATATCTGAGGAACCAGGCAGCAGACAAAAATGGCACTTAGTGCTCTGGATTGAGTACACACTATAGAGAGATATGCTTTGTTCATATTTCATGTCTGAGGTTTACAACCATTTTAAAGTGGTTGTAAACCCTTACATATACCCAGTGAAGTGACTGGCCTCAGGTGATATACATAGATGATACACAGGGCTGGTGCAAGGATTTTTGACACCCTAGGCGAAACCTCATTTTGCCGCCCCCCTTGGCTCCACCCCTGACTGCACCCGCTTTTCCCTGCCCAGCCTTATCAGTGCCAATGAATTCTCTGAAAAGAGTGCCAATGAATTCTCTGAAAAGCAGGGGGTGGAGAGTTGAGGTTACATCAGTGAGGAGAGCTCTGAGATTGGAGGGAACAGACCCCCCCCCCTTCTCACATAGCACACAGGAATGCAGATCCCTCCCCTGTCACCTTTTTTCTCTTGGTGTCAGACAAACTTGTCAGAAGTGATTCATGCTTATAGCAGAGGAATGAGGCAGCGGACAGAAATGGCATGTCTGAAGTTTACAACGCAAGCTGCACAGTAAGTACAGAAAAATAACATAACATACTGAGTACCTACTTTCCTCTTTGACATGACAACTTAGGCCTGAATTTCTAAGCACGCGATGTCAGCCCTGCCTACTTCAACTCCGATAGCTTGAAAAAGAACATAGACCTTCCCTTATATAATATATTTACCATAAGGGAGCACATAATAGAATTTCAATGGTAGGGTTTACATACAATTTTCAATCAGTCTACTAAAGAATAGATTTCTATTTGTGTCCCGTAATTTCATCTGAGCTCCTATCTCTGCTGTGAATCAGCCTCTTTTAGTTGTACATACTTTTTTTTTTTTTAACAGAAAAGTTTTATTTTATTTCTCATACAACACATTACATTACAGATGTCTATGCATTCATTTCACAAGATACAGAGAAGCACATATTTCCTCGTGTAGCCTTAGTGGCGTTACATCCATATTAAATCAGGGTATTATACAGGGTTCTACATATTTGTTTCCAAGCAGATT
This sequence comes from Glandirana rugosa, assembly GCA_018402905.1. NCBI lineage: Eukaryota > Metazoa > Chordata > Amphibia > Anura > Ranidae > Glandirana > Glandirana rugosa. Next base: position 462,277 of record BLSH010460377.1, on the reverse strand, counting down.
GACATGTACGACCCTTTCCACCCCAGGGTCAGGACTTAACCCAATCTCCCCAAATGTTATCAAACCTTTTAGGGCATCTGCGGTTCATATATGTGATTTTATACAGGGGCAACACTGTATCAATCAATGACCTCCATTGTGAGACCCTAGGTGGGTTCGCCTCCCTCCACTTCAACAGTATTGTTTTCCTAGCATAGTAAGCAGAATAAAAAATAAACAGTTGCTTATGCCTGTTTTTTGTAACCCTGACCGTCACTCCTACCAAAAGGATCACTGGGTCCAAGCCAATGGAGAGCCCCCCCACTGAATTAATGACCCCCACCACTTCCGTCCAGAACTGTTGTAACACTGGACAGGCCCAGATGACATGAAAAAAGGTACCCAATCCTGTCGTACATTTGAGGCATCTATCGGATCTGGAAGGGAATATATTCGCTAGTCTTTGGGGGGTATAATACGCCCTATGGATAAATTTCAACTGTACATATCGGTCCCTGGCCGACACCATCAATGGTATATATTGTTGGATACCCTCTGTCCAGTCCTCCTCCTCCAGGTTGGGAATGTCCCCCTTCCACTTATCAAACAAGATGGACCCCCTATCCGGGCCCTGAGTGGTGATTCGGAGGTATAGGGAAGAGAGCACCCGGTCCACATCCCGGGATATGAGATAACTCTCCACCCAACTAGTCTCCAAGGTTATTTCCTCCGGGAACTGTGCCCTGACAGCGTGTCTTAGGTGTACATACTTAATATCTATGCCAGGCAGACACCATGGGAAAAAACTGGAAACAATACATCTCTTCCTCCTGCAGTGTATTCTATACTGAGGTTCAGCAACATTTCCCCTTAATATTTAGATTGCAGAGCTTTGTCCAAACACAGAGCTCTGTGTGCAGGAGATTCGCAGTCATACAATATGACATGAGCCTAGTAACTGCAGCTCAAGGTTATTATTTAAAGTTTGGGATGTGTGGGGAAATGGAAGTGACTTATCGGCTGAAACAGACAAAGGAAAGGACTTTTGGCCTGTTGGTCCTGATTAACTGATGATGTCATTGCATCAACTCTGGAATGAGAAAGATTTGTGTGGTCTTCTTAGGCTCGATTCACATGAATGCATTTTGATTTTACCTTTTTCACTGCTTTTTGCTGTGCTTTCTACATTTTTTTTAATGTGTTTTTACAGAGATTTTGCCACGATTTACGATTTTTTTTATTTTTAAAATTTTTTTTTGGGGAAAACTTTGTTGCTAGGCAGATTTAAAACACAAATCGCTGCAAAATCGCAGTAAAAAACGCAGCACTTGCGTTTTTCTTGCATGCCCATTAAAGTATATTGCATGCAAAACGCTGCTTTTTCCCCGAAAGGGGTCCCCGACCCTTTCCAAAAACACAGAGGCACAAAAAAGCATTTATGTGAACATCTTCCATAGGAATCCATGTTAAAAAATTCCCTGCATTTCTGCAAACTGCAAAATGCATCAAAAAAGCACTAGTATGAATGGAGCCTAAAGCCTCGTACACACGGGACGACGATCGTATACAACAGGTCGTACTTACGACCGTTGTATGCGATATCGATCATTCGTATGCGCGATTAGAACAGTCGAACATACGACGGTCGTACAAGGGAGTTGTATGAGCGAACTAGAAAACTTGGTCGTACCAACAAGCGCTCATACGACCGTTGTATCGTGTGTACAGAGCAGTTGGTACAACAAGTTGTATTGTGCAAAACACGCATGCTCCGAAGTCAGGGACGGCCGGATGCTAATTACATGCACCTGAACGTTCTTTCTGTGGTCGTACGATCGTGTAGTGCAGTCAGTATGCAAGTTACATTATCCAACATACGATTTGCGACGATCGTACGTACGATCGTCGTCCCGTGTGTACGAGGCTTTAGACTCCATTTGGTTTGTCTGTGACTCAAAAAAAAGGCAAACATTTTTTATAGTTTACTTACTGGTGCTCCAACCTCCTCTTCAGGAACTGTAAAGCAATCCATTTTATATTTCCTCCTTTGTTATATACAAAAATCATAGGTACTTACTATGACAAAACACAGACCTTTTATTATGGTTATTTAAAAAAATAAACTCTTAAATCATATCTATAGAATTGAGTTGCACGTGCCACTAGTCCATACATTTCTTGCGTATCCTGCATAGTAGTGTATTCTGGAGCAAACTTCAGAGACATATGGAAGTCAGCAGACACACAATAGTCTGTGTAACCATGGCTAGGGATCAGAGGGATTGCTGGCATCACATGACCTACACGCCAGAATGTTGGGCTATAGGCATTTGCAAAGTTAATAGTCAAAGTTTATTATACATTAAAAATAACAGCGCTAAACCAAGAATCCACAAAAATGCATATAATCTTCAAAAACGTGCAAAGATTATGTTGCAAAAATATACTATTACATATAAACAAAAACAAATTCATCAATATTATCTATCATAAAGTGAATAAAAGTGCATTCATAAGTGCCTATGTTGGCAGTAAAGTGCATAAACAATATAGAATCATCAACGAAGTACAAAAGTGCAGAAAAACGTAAATATATACAATATATAAAAATTATATAAATGTATACAATTCATCAGATAATATGGATATAGTTCATGTATATAAGAAATCCCATCTTAAGGTATCCGCAGTGTAAGGTGTTCCAGGAAGAGAAATCGTCTGTGCAGATAAAACAGAGACCTCCACCTCCCTGTAGCAGCAGATAATATGAGCCTCTTGCCGGAACTGTTGGGCCAAAAGTTATAATGGCCAAAAGAGCATCAGGTAAATCCCACAGGTACAGCATCCACTAGGAGGGAGATGGTTGCCTCTCAGCACACATACATCGATATATGTAACCAAAAGACAGACATATACTCCCATCGAGAAGTTCACATAAAACATCTTTATTAAAATGATTATCAGGTTCTGACAATGCAGCAATCAAATGGTAATCTAACCCAGCAGGAGCACAGGTTAAAAGTGGCAGGCTGATGGTTAGCAACACATATGGTATTGACAAACGGTGCTTTAGGACACCGTAGTTGGCCACGTCCTACGCGTTTCATCAGCAGTGACGTTTTCGGGGGGATGGGCCATATATATTAATAATAGAAGTTTGCAGTTGGTGGGACCATAATTGTTACTAAAAAAAACTCTATATATAATGTTACATGTTATCTTATGCTACACAGCTGAGAAAACAATGTGAACTGTGATTTTCCTTGAACAAACTATAGATCAGACTTTCTCAACCTTTTTCCCCCAGAGGAACCCCTAAAATCATTTTCAGATTTTGGGGAACCGTTACTAAAAATCAGTTTATTATGAGTGAATCAAAAAATGCCCGTTTACATTGGAGGTCAGTAGTAAGAATGCAACCCTTGCAGTGATGGTCAGAAGGCCACCCTTACAGACAGCTAAAAAGGATAATAGGCGTCATGCTTCTGATTCTGGCTTTGCCAAGTGGTGTTGGCCCCCAGGACTATACAGGTACCCTTAAATGAGAGGTCGAATAACCACAGCTCTAGGAACTCCTGGCAAGCTCTGAAGGAACACATGGGTTCCACAGAACCCTAGTTTTGAATATGTGCTATAGATAAACCCAGGGATTCAATGTAACTCAACATCTGGAGACAGAACAGAAGCTTTGAATTTGCACTTACTGGTGTTTAAAGTAGATGTAAAAGCAGTCGCTAAAATCTCATATACGTTTATGGATCTTAAAGCTAAATTTCATTATTCGTGAAAAAAAAATTTCAGGTATGGATATTTATTATTATTAATTTATTATACAGGATTTATATAGCGCCAACAGTTTGTGGAACACTTTATAACACAAGGGCAGACAGTATGGTTACAATAAAATTCAATACAGCAGGAATCAGGGGGCTTACAATCTAGCTTTACATACATAGTTACATCTGTCTTCAGTTTGTAAGCATGCATATTCTATACCTGGCCAATCCCCATGGAAGAGGAGAATCACTATGGTAGCCACCGCTTAGGCACAGGCACCATTCAGAGAATGCCTTGTATTTTCCCCAATCAATACGAGGCCTTCTCTGATTGGACAAGCAGGAGATCATGACATCATCGGCCCGCTTCTCCACCTTGTCCAGTCAAAGAATGCTTTTGATTCTTTGAGAGGATGCAAAGCGTTCTATGAATGGCGCACATGCCAAGCAAGCGACCTTCTCTGTTCACAGTACAGCAGGGCAGCTGCTTGGCATCGGACCCAAAAGACAGCAAGGATCACTGTAGTAGCAATGGCTCCTCTTCAACAGGGATCACACAGGTATGGAATATGCATACTTATATTGGTCCAAGCTGAATCAATGTAACTGCAATTAAAATATACAGTACCTGGAATTTAGCTTCAATGTTAATGTCATGTTCAATTTTTTTAATCTGCTGCTTGCATTAAAATAATAGCTTGTGATCCTGCCATGTGGGTCCATGTTCAGGCACTTCCTGTAATAGGATGACAACACCCTGTTCCAATCTTCCTGTTATTCCCCTGTGTTGTCACCTTGTGACATGGGTCTTCTGATGGGGAATACAAGTGGCTGTTCTAACACAGATTATCCAGGCATGGTCCACTGTTTTTACCATTAGGAAATCTGCAATTGCCATTGCTGGAGTATATTTCATCAGGAAGTGTCTGTGATAAGGCTGCATGAAATCAGCACCATAGAGATTTAACAAAGGATGAAAAAAGTTAAAAACAAACATTTTATTTTGAAAAAAAAAACTGCTATTGTCATTGCATATAGCTTTAGCAAACTAAATCCCATTCAGCTAGGGTTTAGATCTACTTTAATCATTTTAGGAAAAACCGCCTGGCAGCAAGACGGCCCTACTATTAAAGACTTTGCAGGCTGTTAATCACTTTGATACTTAGTACTGTGTTATTGGATTGTGTTCAATGAACACAATCCTGCATGCTACTGGCTTTTGTCCAGGCTAAAATAGTTGGATTCAGAGAATAATAAGTAACTCAGCAACTTCTTTTAAAACAGCAGTCAAAGATTGTAGACTTGTATGGAATTAAATAAATATATATATAGGCCTGGCTCGCAGTATCCACTCTAATTCATCCCAAAGTTGTTCTTTTGGGTAGAGGTCAGGACTCTGTGCAGGCCAGTCAAGTTCCTCCAACCCAAACTCGCTCACCCATGCCTTTATGGACCCTGCTTTGTGCACTGGTCCAAATCATTTGGTGAAGGGGGGATAATAGTGTGGGGTTGTTTTGCATGTGTTGGCCCCTTAGTTCTAGTGAAGGAAACTCTTAAGGCATCAGCATACCAAGACATTTTGGACAATTTCATGCTCCCTACTTTGTGGGAACAGTTTGAGGATGGCCCCTTCCTATTCCAACATGACTGCGCCCCAGTGCACAAAGCAAGGTCAATAAAGACGTGGATGAGGAAGTTTGGGGTGGAGGAACTTGACTGGCCTGCACAGAGTCCTGACCTCAACCTGATAGAACACCTATGGGATGCATTAGAGCAGAGACTGCGAGCCAGGCCATCTCGTCCAACATCAGTGCCTGACCTCACCAATCTGCTTGTGGAAGAATGGACAAACATTCCCATAGGCACTCTCCTAAACCTTGTGGACAGCCTTTCCAGAAGAGGTGAAGCTGTTATAGCTGCAAAGGGTCGGCCAACTCAATATTGAACCCTACGGACTAAAACTGGGATGTCAGTAAAGTTCATGTGCATGTAAAGGCAGACACCCCAATACTTTTGGTAATATAGTGTGTGTATAATATATATATATATATATATATATATATATATATATGAAAGTTATAACTTTGTCACGATCAGGCGTCAGGCTCGAAGACAAGTTGCTATAGCAGTTGCAGGACTACTACTGACCAGCAGGATAGGTACACAGGTAGTCACCCTGGCAGATGACACAGGCTCACCTGAGGTGCGGAGTCTAAGTACTAACCAGTGTTCACCAGAGCTCCTGATGGTGGAGATGGATTTAGCTGCATGTTAGTACCAGGTTGCGGTCCTCAGGATTGCCCCACCAGGGTGTTAGCAAGCTGGGATCCAGTAGCGGATGAGCAGATAAGGATCAAACAGGAGCGTGGTCCGTAAACAAGCCAAAAAGTCAGTAATGAGTAGTTGCAGGTTGGGATCAGGCAGTAGAGTAGTCGAGGAACAAGCCAAGGGTTGATGACGAATGGTAGCAAATACGGACAGCAGCAGGGAAGACAAGAGCAAGGCACTAGCTGACAAAGCACAGTAACCTGGCAAAGAGGAAGTGCAGAGACAAGGCTTATATAGGAAGTTCATGGGAGGAGCAAGGAGTGGAAGGTTCAACAGCAATCAAGACATAAGGCAGAGTTGTCCAATGGATCAGGTAGAATATCCAGAAGATCAGTAGGGGGCTGTCCAGCATCCCAGATAGCTCAGTGAGAAGAATCAATGCCAGACGCAGAAGAGGTCCCAGGTTTGATCCAAGGTCCTGACAAACTTATAATTTTCTGGCCATGTCAAAACTAAAATTTCTACCTGCTTTTACAGCCCCAACGCTGGCCCAATCTCAGCAAAGCTCAGATACTGCTTGGTAATATTGGAGCTTGCCTGTTCCCTCAGCCCTCCCTACTCCATCCTATTCCTATATAAAGAACTCCGTTATGGGCTAGTAATTGATACCTCATCCAGATTAGACTTCTAGAAATTTGAAAATGTATGATTGGACTTTGCCAGCATCAGAAAGGACAGCAGCATTCAAATATATGTTTAAAACCTTCTTTTTTATTACAAAATGTAAAAACATTTGTTAATTCTTAGTAAAAACATAGAGCAATAAGCTGAAATAGTGAATTATTACTATAGGGCTGACAGTACTGGGTCTCTTAGTTATTATGTCAAAAGGTTGACACGTTTCACAATAATTGCTTCTTCAGGACCTATATAGCTTGACATACAGAGATGGCCTATATATAAAGAAAAAATACTGTTAGTTTACATTTCTAAGCAGCACATATGTCCACATACCTATCACTTCCCCAAATTCAGTTACTGAGGAGTTCAACAAGGGGCCACTTCCATCCATCCAACAGCCAAAGGGAAGGTTCATCCCAGTGATGGGCTGTCTCTCTGGCCAATAGAAATGTGTAAAAAGAGGAGAGGAAAGCTCCATAACATCAACAAAATGTCAACACTTTGCTGGTCTAGAATGGCTTGGCATTTGGACAAGCAGGAAGCCAACAGAATCGTTTGGGTAACTACTATCCCTGCTGTTTATCTTTTGTTCTGTAAAATGTTTTATTGTAATTACTTCACTTTTTTTTTGTTTTTTTACATAATATAAAATACATCAGGAGGTGCAGTAACACACACAAAGGGGAGACGGGAAGGTTCCAAAATCTCCTAGTTGGACATTTGTAGCGTCCAAGACATGTCAGAAACCAGGGGCTAATCCAGCAGGTTCCACCTATACCTAAAATATCATATTTTTATACCCCCACCCCTCTATCTAATGCCCCAGTAATTTCCATAAACTAAGCTAAATGTTTCAAAATTTTACCCCAATCTACAAGTCCCAAGGCAACTGGTCCAATGGCAGGGTCTTCACAGGGTTCTGGAGACTCCAGTCAGTGTCAGTGCCATGATATCACGACAAAGGTCAGTAACTGAACCAGTCAATGGTGGGCCCATATTGCAGTGGCAGATCATTGGTCTTAAATACTGGAATAGGCGCCAAGAAGGGTCAAGTGACAGCAGATTCAGGTAAGTTAAAGGGGGCTTTCTTTTTTTTAAAAAATTGAATCAATGGAAAAGAAGGTGTTTGCATGGAGATAAGCGTAAGGCCCCATACACACGGACGTTTTTTGACACCACGTTTTTTGGCGTTTTTTGCAGCTCTCCATGTTATTCAATGGTCCCATAAAAACGCAGACGTTTTTGAGCTGTAGAGAACATCAGCGTTAGCAAACTGAAAGTAGAACCCACGGCCAGCGCGTTCCAAGGCTGTAACGTCTTGCCGTTTTTGACGCAGACGCCGCAAAACGCTCACTAACGCCGTACCGACGTTAACCGGCGCTTTTGACGCCGACGTTTTTAGGTTAAAAAATAGCAGAGGATTGTTTTTTTTAAAAAACCGCCTATTGACGCCGACGCTCACTAACGCACATTAACGCTCATTAACGCCGATGCAAAACACCGAAAAAATCACAGTTTTTCCCTGACGTCAAGCCCGATGTTTTGCTTATTTTTTTACATACGCCCGTGTATATGAGGCCTTAAAGTCTATGTTTAATTAGCCTATATTTTGCTTTTCCTGGTTCCTCCTGTCCCCCATCATCAACAAGCTAATAAAAATATTAAATAAAACCGTGTCATTTTCATTACATACCTTATTTTATACCCAGTGACATCATTGTGGCTGGTGGGAGGGGCCAGCGGGCTGCTGTACATAGCTTTTTTCATAAAACTGGAAGCTGTGGCAATGCCTACATGTGATGCTGAGCCTCCATTAATGAAAGGACTGAAATCCAATGAATGAAATGGGCAGCCCAGGGACAGTAAGGCTGGGAAGGAAAGCACTAGATTACGGGGAATGTCCTCCAGCCAGGTCAGGCTCTATTTGACTTGCTGCAGCTTCTAATGCACATTGTGGGAAGCTCACAGCATGCAGTGAAATCAGAGTAAGCAATTTCAGTACAGGAGAGGAGCCAGTACAACTGTGCAAGACAGAAGGGAAGCCTTGAGTTCAGCTTTAAGTTAAAGGGGTTGTAAAGGTTCATTTTTTTTCTTTTAAATAACAAACATGTTATACTTCCTCCTCTGTGCAAGGGTTTTGCACAGAGCGTCCCCGATTCTCTTCTTCTGGGGTCCCCCAGCAATGCTCCTGGCTCCTCCTCTTCTCCAGTGCCCCCACGGAGAGCCGCTTTCCATGGGGGCACTCGTGCGGGCACTCTCCCGAGTCCTGCTGCTGCATCCATTGACACAGACAGCAGGACTCGGGCCCGCCCCCCAGCTCCCGCGTCACTGGATTTAATTGACAGTGGCCAATGGCTGCTGCTGCTATCAAACTATTCAATGAGGACCTGAGACAAGCGTCTTGAGCTGCTGTGGTCGTCCCCATCGCTGGAGCGATCGGATTCAGGTAAGTAAAAGGGGGCCTCTGGTGGGCAGCTACAGTACAGAAGGTTTTTCACCTTAATGTATAGAATGCATTAAGGTGAAACATCTTGAGGGTTTACAACCCCTTTAAAACTTTAGCACAGACCCAAATAATTATTACAAGGGAAGTATGGCCAAAGCTTTTTGGGCCATACCTCTCTTGTGGGTCACAGGAGTACAAGCACTATGTACTCCCGTGACCCAGAGTCAGCTGATTGGACAGAGCCATGTCAGGCTCTGCAAGGATCCCTTTAGATTGTAAGCTCTACGAGCAGGGCCCTCCTATTCCTTCTGTATCGAACTGTATTGTAATTGTACTGTGTCCCTTCTTTATTGTAAAGCGCTGCGCAAACTGTTGGCGCTATATAAATCCTGTATAATAACAATAATATTGTCGGAATACACCAAGCTGCCTGATTGACAGCTGACTGAGGCTTTCAGCTTGACTGACAGCTAGAGTCAGCCGTGCCCATCCCCTCCCCAGCTTGGCACTCCAATGAGCACTGGAGGGGCAGAGCGGAGAGCAGTGACTGACAGTCGCAGCAAACTGAATACTGAGCGATCAGTGGTCATGTGATTGCTCTAGACTCATGTGGGACAGCTGCATCTCAACACTGATGCTGTAGCATGGAGGTGAGTATGGATTTTTTTTTTTTTTCAAAGCCTGTACTTCCCCTCCCCTTGTTAATGAAGAATTGACATCTTGGGGTCTTTTACAGTTTATTTTATTTTTATTTTATTTCAGGTACTTACTGTATATAGCGCTGTCAATTTACGCAGCGCTTTACATATACATTGTACATTCACTCCAGTCCCTACCCCCAAGGAGCTTACAATCTAAGGTCCCTAACTCACATTCATACATTAAGTTCTACTTTAATTATTTTTTATTTTGTACATGACAAAGAGGAAACACATTTTACACACGAATCTCATTGTGCCAGCTCATGTCCTTCCTTTATCTACTCTGCGCTCTGTCTACCCGCTGAACAGATAACGCCAACAGTTGCTATTTTAACCAGCGTGAGTGAAAGGAAAGCACATGCCACTGATTTCCGGCTTGTCTGTACACTCCTATAGATCTATTGTGAATACCCAGCCACCAAATCTCTACTACTAGCTGCTAAACTGCGCCCACCACCGAGCTTGAAAGTGCCCATTTGTGCGTACGGCGAAAAACTATACTTTTTCCAAACGGAGCCACATGAAATGAGAGCCCCCCTGACTCATCGTTGTGCTCAATCTGCGGTAATTGCTGACATTACTGAGTAAAATTGCCGCGCTAGAGACGTCTGGAAACAATTTCTTTATTGACTGGTTGCCCAGGCAACAATTTTTGGGCCAGACGATTCTGTGTCATATCCCCGGGGATCTCCTTCATTCTCTGAAAGATTTTTTTTTTTTACACTGAATTTTCCAGTTTCCAGAAATAAGTCTTCATAGAGAGGCGGGGGTTTTTCTTGATCTTGTTTTATTAAGTCTCTATCTTGTGGGGAATTTACAAGGCATAAAAATCAAGCTTGATCCAAGAGGTGTTTTTGTAAGAAGTGTTTTTGTCTTGAGTCATCGAAATACGCCCAAGTAGTAGATTGCACAATTTCATTTATTCATTGCCACAGAAAAGCTACATTTCATTTTTACTGTCTATGACTTATCCATCCAATGCTGCTTAAGAAATGGGCAGGCCCGGGGTAAATATCTCATGGGTGAACCCCCATTTCTTAAAGTGATATTAAACATACATTGTTTAAAGTGATATTAACCACTTCCTTACTGGGCACTTAAACCCCCCTCCTGCCCGGACCAATTTTCAGTTTTCAGTGCTGTCGCTCTTTGAATGACAATTGCGCGGTCGTGCGAAGTTGCACCCAAACAAAATTTGCGTCCTTTTTTTCCCACAAATAGAGCTTTCTTTTGGTGGTATTTGATCCCCTCTGCGTCATTTCTGATCGCCGCTATAAACAAAAAAAGAGCGACAATTTTGAAAAAAAAACAATATTTTTTACTTTTTGCTATAATAAATATCCAAAAATAAAAAATAAAAAAACAAATTTATTCATCAGTTTTGACCGATTTATATTCTTCTACATATTTTTGGTAAAAAAAATCGCAATCGGCGTTTATTGATTGGGTTGCGCAAAAGTTATAGCGCCTACAAACTATGGACATTGATTTATGGCGTTTTTATTTATTTATTTTTTTTTACTGGTAA
>BLSH010460377.1:436182-450878 GCA_018402905.1 Glandirana rugosa | reverse complement strand
GTGTGACTCTTGGTGGGCACCAGTGCCCTTTCGCGTCGAGTAAAATCGTCGCGGCGGAAACTCCACCCTCGCCCCGTGAAAAGTGGGGGTTCTTCCCCAATTTTCACGGACACACCGTCGCGACGGGTAAGTAAAGTTACCCGTCCCACCAAATCCTCACCTCATATGTGGTGAAGGTCTGGAGGGGTTTTTACGACGAACGTCCTCAAAAGTCTTGCAAGACGTTCGCGTGGTGGGGTCACACTTCTCAGTGTGACTTTACTTACCCTCCGCCAAAAGTCCGCAATAAATCTCCGATAAAGATCGCGATTTTGAGGACTTTTGGAATATTAAGAGAAATTGAAGAAGGGCGGGCGCGGTATCGGCCGCGCCCAGCACAAGCCAAATGGGAGGACGTCTATTGACGTCCTCCCGGCATTTTAGAGCCGCGCTGTAGCCGTCATTCGGCTATGGCGCGGGCGGGAAGAAGTTAAAGAGAATTATAAGGTTTTCAGGAGTTTTAGCGCTAGAAATAGCCTCTAAATAACGCCTGAAAACCGCCTCCCATTCATTTCAGTGTGACTCTTCACACTGGGGTGGTGCGCTTGCAGAACGTTCTGAAAACTCCTGCAAGCAGCATTTTTGGGGAGGTCTGGAAGTGGTGTATACTCCACTCCTAAACCACCCTGCCCATTGAAATGAATGGGCAGCGCTGCCACACAGGCACTTTTAACCCCTTCTTGGGGGTGAAAAGTGCCCCGCTCCCACCTCAAAGGCGGCGCTGCTAAAATGAGCTGCGCTTTCCCGTGACCACGGGTGGTTCTCAGTGTGAAAGGGCTCTTAAAGGAAGAAAAACAAAAAAAAACAAACATGTCATGCTTACAAGCCCTTTCACACTGAGAACCACCTGCGGTCACGGTAAAGTGTCGCTCGTTTTAGCAGTGCCGCTTCTGGGGTGGGAGCAGGGCACTTTTAACCCCCAAGAAGGGGTTAAAAAGGAGTTAAAAGTGCCTGTGTAGCAGTGTTGCAGAAGAGCTTTGCAGGCACTTCAGCAACGCTAGCCTTTCATTTCAATGGGCAGGCCGGTTTAGGAGCGGTGTATACACCTCTTCCAGACCGCCCCAAAAATGCTGCTTGCAGAGGTTTTCAGAACATCCTGCAAGAGCACCGCCCCAGAATGAAGAGACACACTGAAATGAATGGGAGGCGGTTTTCAGGCGTTATTTAGAGGCTATTTCTAGCGCTAAAACACCTGAAAACTGCCTCAGTGTGAAAGGGCTCTACCTGCTCTGTGTAATGGTTTTGCACAGAGCAGCCCCGATATTCCTCTTCTTGGGCCCCCGCTGGCCCTCCTTGCCCCTCCCTCCTGTCGAGTGCTCCCAGAGCAAGCAGCTTACATTGGGGGCACTCAATCATGCTCGCCCCCGAGCCGCTGCTCTTCATGTCCATTCACACAAAGAGCTGTGACTCAGCCCCGCCACCTCTCTCTTCTCATTGGCTCAATGGCTATAATGGAGAGCAGTGGGGTTCATTGGTTCCTGCTGCTGTCTCAGCCTATGAGGCTGAGACCCTGAGACAGGCAAGTATTGGGAGGGCTGCGGCATAGAGAAGGTTTTTTACCTGCATACATAGAATGCATGACGGTAAAAAACCCTGAGCCTTTACAATCACTTTAATTTATAGTATCTATTTTCTTTCTGTATATGGATGATGTCACTGTAATTATTTCAATTAAAAAAGTACCTTTAGGTATCTATCGGGTTGAGGTGCAGGCCAGTCAAGTTCCTCCACCCCAAACTCGCTCATCCATGTCTTTATGGATCTTGCTTTGTGCACTGGTGGGCAGTCATGTTGGAACAGGAAGGGGTCATCCCCAAACTGTTCCCACAAAGTTGGGAGCATCAAATTGTCCAAAATGTCTTGGTATGCCGACACCTTAATAGTTCCCTTCACTGGAACCAAGGGGCCAAACCCAACCCCTGAAAAACAACCCCACACCATAATCCCCCTCCACCAAATGATTTGGACCAGTGCACAAAGCAAGGTCCATAAAGACATGGATGAGCGAGTTTGGGATGGAGTAACTTGACTGGTCTGCACAGAGTCCTGACCTCAACCCGACAGATCACCTTTGGGATGAATTAGAGTGGAGACTGTGAGCCAGGCCTTCTCCTCCACATCAGTGCCTGACCTCACAAATGTGCTTCTGGAAGAATGGTCAAACATTCCCATAGACACTCCTAAATCTTGTGGACAGCCTTCCCAGAAGAGCTGAAGCTGTTATAGCTGCAAAGGGTGGGCCAACTTAATAATGAACCCTACAGACTAAGACAGGGATGCCATTAAAGTTCATGTGCGTGTAAAGGCAGGCGTCCCAATACTTTTGGTGTATAACTGAAATATCACTATCGGGGAATATGCAGACTGCCGTTGTTGAACATTCTTTTGTAAAATATCACCCGCTGACATCAGTAACTTTTAAATGATTAACTCTAGCCAAGTTTGCATTCTTCACTCTGACTTCACTTGCTACATGCTTGTTCCAGAATAGTGAATATATTGAATCCAGAGACAGCCAGGCAGCTAGAATTTTCAGAAGGAAGCCAGCAAGAGCGGTGCACATATTTTACTTAATACACATTTGCTCGAAGTAATAAAATAATCTCCACATTCTGATTCCGCAGTACGGTAGAAATATTATCCCTTTACAGGGCGTAGAGGTGAGTCAATGTCCTGGGCACCGTCCTCCCAGAAGAGGCACACTGGGGAGGTATGTAGATGAGGTGGTGCAGCTCGACGATAGTGGGATGACAGCCATATAATAGGAATGTGGGAAGGCAGTGATATTTAGTGAGGGAGTAGAGGATTTATGAAGGAAATAGCAGCAGCTAATATCACAGCCCAGTTTTCCATAGTTGGGTTCCAGCGAGCCTAGCTGAGTCATACCCAGAGACGAGGGGCCCCAGATTTCCTATCCACCCATCTGCGTATTGCAGTGGGCACTGCAGGAATCCGGACTGACTCACTGCACACAATACAGATCTGTTCTATAGAGAGATGGGCAAAGCAGCTTCTCCAACCAGCTGTAATACATAAAAATGGAAATGGAAAACCTACCAACATATAAATAACTGTACTATTTAAAGTGATAGGAAACCCTCAGTTTTTTTAAATGAGAAGTGCAGGATTCTCAAAAAATAAACATTCATACTTCCCTTTATAAATGCAGCATCAATTTGCTTGGTGCATCTGTCCCTGCTGCCTCCAAACCAAGAACTTAGCAATCAAAGACCGCCGATTGCTCAGTTCTTGGTCTTCAGTGAGCAAAGAGCCGATGACTGTCGCCTCCCTGCTCTATCCCTCCAGTGTGCACTGGCGCCGGTCTGTGGAGGGGGGTGGAAGCGGCTGTTATAAGCTCTCAGCAGTGCACTGAGAGGCTGAGCCAGCTGCCAGTCAGGCATCTGGGCAGATCCCAACATTATTGTCAGGATCCATGCAGAGCCTGAACCGGCTCTGTGACATCAGCCAACAGTGGGGCTTCAAGCTAAAACACTGACTGGAGACTACATTGTCCACTGTTAATTCTTTCCTGTGGAGTTCAGGGAAGCAGCACTGAAAGAGCAGGAGCTAGCAGCATTGAAAATTGTAAACTGCAAGTGCTGGGGTAGGAATTTTAACAAATAGTTTAGTGGAGAATGTTTATTTTATTGTGCTTAATGTCCTTAGCTAAAAAAAATAAAAAAATAAAACACTGAGAGTTGAATACTACTTTAACTTTATATTATTGCATTTGTTACCTTTAACCACTGGTATTTTGTGCATAAAAGTGTCCCTCTTTAACATCTCGTACATTTGGGCATTTTGTATTAGTATGATGAACTTCTCAATGACCAGAGGTATTTTGTGCTTTTGTGATTCATTTTTAGATGGCTACAAAGTGCTAAGGCACAATGTAGCTACAGGGCCATCTTTAATATTGATTGGACCCTGGGCAACCATTTTCTTGGACCCTCCCGAATCTACTTATCAACTATTTGCAGGCAGTGGGGTAGCTGCTTAGGTCCCCACAACAATGACTGGGCCCGGAGCAGCTGCCCCTTTTGCCCTGCATTAAAGATGGCCCTGTGTAGCTTTTAGCCTCCCAATGTCCTTGGCAGTGCAGCCGAGGGACTGATTGTTATGGCAGAGCAGTCTTTAGGAAACGGCTGGATGTCAAAGTGTCTCTGTGAGCATAGCTGCACTGCGCAGCCTAAATTTTGCATATGTAGTAAAAGTCCCAGATGCTGCAAATTTCTACATAAAATCACTTTAAAGCTGAAGTTTAGTGTATTTATTCTGTGATACAGCACCAGACACATTAGTTATGTGTAGGGTGGCTGCTTCCTCTATACATCTTCCATTCAGTGTGCCCTTCGCAATTGCCTGAGCAGATGTCCTCTGCCACTGTGAAGGTTAACAACAGCTGCTAGGGGTGGTCCAGATGTTCGAGTCGAACTTAAGTTAGACTCGGACATTGGGTGTTAGTTTGTTCGAAAGGGCATGTGGCCTGGTATGGTTCAGTGGGGGGGTGGGGCGCTTGCTCCCCCCCATCCCCATCCTGACCTGCCAGGTTGCATGCTTGGATAAGGGTCTAGTATGGACTATGGGGGGGCCCCCATGCCGTTTTTTGAAGAAAATTTGGCACGGGGTTCCCCTTAAAACCTATACCAGACCTGAAGGGCCTGGTATAGACTGGGGGTGGGGGACCATCCGCTGTTTTTTTCATAGATTTTTTATCTATATTGCCGGCCATATATTACAGCCGCAAGCAAGTTTAAATGACATTTTTCCTTTAGAAATGGCATTTTGATGTGGCACTGTTGTACACATCACAGAGATGTGCCATGATATTTAACCCCTTGCCGACCGCCGATCGGCAATTGGCGGCGACAAGGTGGCTGGTGAGCGCAAATCGCCGTCATACGATGGCGGCCGCGAGACCGAGCCTAGTGAGCGCGCGCGCGCCGCTCCCGCGCGCTCACTGTGTTTGGGGAGGGCCAGTGAGCGGGTGCGGCGGCTTTGATTGCCGCCCGCTACCCGCGATGGCCCCCCCGGAGCGAAGGAACGGAGGTCCGTGTATGTAAACACGGACCTCCGTTCTGTGAAGGGGAAGGGCTGTGATCACAGCCTTCCTGTATACGGAGGCTGTGACCACTTCCCTTCCCCAGCTAGGGCAGTCCCCCCACAGTTAGAACACGCCCAGGGAACACTGTTAACCCTTAGAGCGCCCCCTGCAGGTTAACCCCTTCACTGCCAATGGCATTTACACAGTAATCAGTGCATTTTTATAGCACTGATCGCTGTATAATGGTCCCAAAAAAGTGTCAAAATGGTCCGACATGTCCGCTGAAATATCGCAGTACCACTAAAAATCGCAGATCGCCGCCATTACTAGTAAAAAAAACAAAAAAAAAACAAAAATGAATTCTCTTCATTCGTAAACGCGACCACTTTGTGCAAACCAATCAATAAACGCGATTGCGATTTTTTTTTATCACAAATATGAGGAAGAATATAAATCGGCCAAAACCGATGAAAAAAAATGTTTTTTTATATTTTTTTTTTGGGTTTGTATGTTAGCAAAAAGTAAGAAATTTGGGTTTTTTTGCAAAATTGTCGCTCTTCTTTTGTTTATAGCGGCGATCAGAAATGACGCAGCGGTGATCAAATACCACCAAAAGAAAGCTCTATTTCTGGGAAAAAAAGGACGCAAATTTCGTTTGGGTACAACGTCGCACGACCGCGCAATTGTCAGTTAAAGCGATGCAGTGCCGAATCGCAAAAAGGGCTCCGGTCCTAAAGCTGGAAATCCTTCCGGGGCTGAAGTGGTTAAAGGAATATTTTATTTTTATACTTTAAGCATTATTAAAATCACTGCTCCTGTAAAACGATCATTTTAAAAACTTTTTTCCATCAATACATGTCCCCTAGGGCAGGACCCGGGTCCCCATACACTTTTTATGGCAATAACTTGTTTATAAGCCTTTAAAATGAGCACTTTTGATTTTTCATGTTTGTGTCCCATAGACTTTAATAGGGTTTGCATGTTTACCAGAATTTTTTGCCTGTTTGCTGTGTTCTGGTGCGAACCGAACCGGGGGTTGTTTGGCCCATCCCTAACAGCAGCTGCTACTGAGAAAAGTTGTGCCGCTTTCCCCCTTCTGCCCTCTCTGCCATTCACAGAATTCATATTCTCCCACAATGCATCCCATTCTGTGAATGTGTAGAGGAGACCTTGTAATTCACCTGCTTCTCCATTCACAGAACTGAATGCATTGTGGGAGTAGTAATTTGAGTTCTGTGAATGGCAGAAAGTGTAGATGGGGCAGGCGGGAGGCGCAAGTTTTTTCAGTAGCAGTGATTGCTGTTAACCTTCACAACGCCAGAAAATAGCAATATCGGAGGCATACAAGAGAAGCTTTTTATCAGAAGCAGCCTGTGGGTAATGTGATTCACACCATCAGATATAACCAGGGCTGCTGTTAGAAATCACGGGGCCCCATACAGCCTACAGAGGACATAGATTTATCAGTCTCTTTCTCTGTAGCCTCAGCTGCACAGATAAATGAATAGGAAGCACTCTGAGGCTTCCTGCTCCTTCACAAACCGAATCATAGTAAACACAGTTTACTATGCTTCACTGATGAGTAAACACAGGAGTGATTGGTAATGACCACTCACTGTGTTCATTCAGGAAAGGAAGTTACCTGTAAATTATATATTTACCGACCCCTTTCCCCTCTCTCCATCTTGAAACATCCACTTGTGTGCTGGCAGCAGCTGCCAGCAGGAAAGGAGAGGGAAGCTGGCAGAGCTGCGGGGGAAAGGGGCACCCAGGGGCCTGGACAGCAGATAGAAGCGGGCGTATGTGCTAGAACCAATCCCCCTACAGTGCAGCTGGAGAGGGAAAGAAGAGGAGAAGCTGGCAGCGCTGCAGGGGGAGGCAAAGGAGGATTGGTGCAATAGGACAGTGCAGCCAGACCTCCTGCTCAACAGGAGCCTGGTCCCCTCTTTTGAACTGATGGGGCCCGGGCCCAGTACAGGAGGGCTGGCTGTACTGCCTTATCAGCCCTGGATAAAACTAATTTGATGCTGTATTTAACCCCTTCCTTACCAGCGTATAGTAATAATACGTCGGCAAGGTGCACCCCCCATCCTTGGTGGATGTCATATGACGTCCTCCCATTTCCGCCACTCTGCAGGCCTCCAGGGGCCTGCATCGTGGCAATCGGGGATCAGGCGTGTCCCTCGGGACTCCAGCCTTCCATGATCGGGGTAAAGAGTCAATGAAATTGGCTCTTTACCACGTGATTGGCTGTGTCCTATCACAGCCGGTCACTTCCGACCATAACAAAAAGGCGTCATGCATGCCGTTCGTGCACGCCCCCGGGGGTGGGTCATTTTGTTGGTAATTCCACTGTCCTGGTGCTCCAGGAACTTCAAATGTGTAATGGGTAATTAGGATATTTTATGTGTAATTTATGCTCCTAGAACGCCTGATGGGGCTCCCTGCATGTTGGACCTCTCTATGTGGCCAGGCTGTGTAAAAGTCTCACACATGTGGTATCGCCATACTCAGGACGAACAGCAGAATGTATTTTGGGGTGTAATTTTTTCTATGTACATGCTATGTGTTAGAAATATATTCTAAATTGACCACTTTGTGTAAAAATAAAAGTTTTTATTTTCTTTCTGCGTTTTTCAAAGACTTGTAGAAAAAAAATGAACCGTACAAAAGACTCATAATGCCTCAAAGAATATACGTTGGGGTGTTTGCTTTCCACAATGGGGTCATTTTGTGGGTAAATCCATTGTCCTGGTGCTCCAGGGGGTTGAGAAATGAGATGTGTAATTTATGCTCGTAGAACGCCTAAAGGTGCTACTTCAATGTTGGGCCTGTGTATGTGGCCAGGCTGTGTAAAAGTCTCACACATGTGGTATCGACATACTCAGGAGTATCAGAATGTGTTTTTGGGGTGTAATTTTTGCTATGTACATACTATGTGTTGGAAATATCTTGTAAATGGACAGCTTTGTGTAAAAAAAAAAATGCGTTTTTTTTTTCCCACATTTTCCAAAAACTTCTGGAAAAAAATGACATGTTCAAAAGACACATTATGCCTCATAGACTATACGTTGGGGTGTTTGCTTTCTAAAATGGGGTCATTTTGTGGGCAATTCCATTGTCCTGGTGCTCCAGGGCCTTCAAAAATGTAATAGGTGGTTGAGAAATGAGATGTGTAATTTATGCTCGTAGAACGCCTAAAGTTGCTACTTCAATGTTGGGCCTGTGTATGAGGCCAGGTTGTGTAAAAGTCTCACATATGTGGTATCGCCATACTCTGGAGGAGCAGCAGAATATATTTTGGGGTGTCATTTTTGCTATGTACATGCTATGTGTTGGAAATATCTAATAAATGGACAACTTTGAGTTAAAAAAATGCATTTTCATTTTTTCCCCACATTTTCCAAAAACTTCTGGAAAAAAATGAACCGTTCAAAATACTCATTATGCCTCATAGATTATACGTTGGGGTGTTTGCTTTCCAAAATGGGGTCATTTTGTGGGCAATTCCATTGTCCTGGTGCTCCAGGGCCTTCAAAAGTGTAATAGGTGGCTGAGAAATGAGATGTGTAATTTATGCTCGTAGAACGCTTGAAGGTGCTACTTCAATGTTAGGCCTGTGTATGTGGCCAGGCTGTGTAAAGGTCTCACACATGGGGTATCACCATACTCAGGAGGAGTAGCAGGATGTATTTTGGGGTGTCATTGCAAGTATTGCATATGCTGTGTGAGAAATAACTTGTTATAACAATTTTGTGTAAAAAAAAAAAAAAAAAAAATGTCTTCATTTTGCAAAGAATTGTGGGGAAAAAAATGACAGCTTCAAAAAACTCACTATGCCTCTTACTAAATACCTTGGAATGCCTACTTTCCAAAAAGGGGTCATTTGGGGGGTATTTGTACTTTCCTGGCTTGTTAGGGTCTCAAGAAATGAGATAGGTGGTCAGTACATCAGGTGTGATCAATTTTCAATGATTTGCACCATGGCTTGTAGACTCTATAATGGCTCGTACACACGGGACGACGATCGTGCACACGACCGTGTTGAATCGTACGTTGACGGTCGTATGTAGCCCACTGACATGCACACGACGGTCGTACATACAACTTGCGGCCGGCCGAACGTGATGACACGAACGAGCGTATAATGAGGAAGTAGCGTCACCTTTTGGGCTCCTTTCTAATTTCATGTTAGTTGAAAGTGGACTTGGCGCATGCGTGTTTAGCACAATACAACTTTGTTGAACACAGCTGCTCTACACACGACTCAACGGTCGTATGCGAGCTTGTTGACACGACCAAGTTTTCTAGTCTGCACATACAACTCCCACGAACGACCGTCGTACGTTCAACTGTTGAAAGCGCCGCCACAGACGATCGATTCTGCATGCAACGGTCGTGAGTACGACGTGTTGAACACGATCGTCGTCCCGTGTGTACGAGGCTTAACTTTCACAGAGAATAAATAATATACACTCATTTGGGTTATTTTTACCAAAGATATGTAGCAGTATAAATTATGGCCCAAATTTATGAAGAAAACCTAATTTTTTTGCAAAATTTTTCAATACAAACTAAAAAAAAGTGTTTTTTTTTTCAAAATGTTTGCTACTTTTTCACTTATATTGGGAAAAAAAAACCCAGCAGTGATTATATACCACCAAACGAAAGCTCTATTTGTGAGAAAAAAAATATACAAATTTTGTTTGGGTACAAGGTAGCATGACTGAGTAATTGTCATTTAAAGTGTGAGAGCGCTGAAAGCTGGTCTGGGAAGGAAGGGGGTGTAAGTGTCCCTTATTGAAGTGGTTAAATATATATATATACAGTACTAAACTTTAGCTATAACATTTTTGATCCCTTATTCCATCACTTACTCAAATATCCCAAATGTTCCTCATTGGAGACCAAATCCCTCTGTCCCTCGAGCAGACTCAGTTGTCCATCTTTTTAGTCATCTCTGTACAAAATGTACTATTTTACTACCAAAAGTGTTATGCTGCACTAAATTTTTTTATCCAGCCTCTAGATCACATGTGTCAAACACAAGGCCTGGGGGCCAAATGCGGCCCACCAGGCCATTTCATGTGGCCCTCACACCCAGGGCTTTTTTTCAGCCAGAACCCTGCACACTCCTAAACCCTGCAATCTGTATGTAGCGCACTCCACAAATCTACACTCTGTACACATTGCACTCCTGAACATTGTGCACCCCTGAATCCTGCACTTGGTACATAGTGCACCCCTGAACTCTGTACATTGTGCACCCCTGAATCCTGTGCTTGGTACATAGCGCACCCCTTTACTCTGCAATCTGTACATTGTGCACCCCTGAACACTGCACAGGGCACCTCTGGAACTGCACTCTGTACATAGTGCATCCCTGAACTCCGCACATAACGCACTCCTGGTATTTAATGTCCTTTAAAGATCCTCCCACTGGTAGTGCAATTTGGCCACACCCACTGTTCGATGCAGTTCGACGGGGGGGGGGGGGGTCTGGATACATTTATGTAGTCTTACAAATACAGCTGGCCCTTTGAAGTCAACTATAATGCTCATGTGGCCCTCGATGAAATCAAGTTTGACACCCCTGCTCTAGATTATGGCATTTTTTATTTTAAAAAAGCCAAAATAAAAGGAAAAACAGAGGTCAAAAAAGCACTTGTGTGGCTGAGCAAATCATTTTATGCGCATTAGATCTTGTGCTCCATGTAACTGGGGCCTATGTACTGTATTCTAAAATGTGTCCCTCTTTATCATGTCAGAAAGGTGGGAGGTACGCATACTCCCAACAGTATGTAAAGATTGCAAACACTAATCCTTTTTTCCTGACTTATTTATTTCAGAATTTTCCTTCAAAGCACACAACAATTGACAGGGCCTGTTCACACAGACGCTGCAGCAATGCATGTAGCCCTGCCCTTTGTATCATGCATTGCATAGCAGCACATTGCATTACTGCAGCTCATGCATCAGTGTCTCTCATTTTTATCTGTTGCTTGGAGTATGTATTACATTCATAAACTTTGAGCAGCTTTATGTGCGTTTGGCATTTGTGGCTTTTGTCCTGCTCAGCAGTCTGGCTTTTTAAGGGCTTGTTTGTTAGCTGAGCATTCAAATTATGCGCTGGAAGATTCTTGTTTGCAGCAATAGCTTTGTTTTTATGCATATGTATGCATGTCTTTACAGAAAGAAACAGGAGAAAGGAACTGAACACAGTGCACACTTAGATATAGAGGGTACATCCTGTGATTACATTACCATAGAATACACATGAACTATACGCTATAATACTATAGCGCCACCTGCTGCATAGATCAGTATAATGCATACAGTATATAGTTCACAGTACTTTACATTACATGCTGTTGCTTTTCCCAGCATTGTGTGCATCATGAGGTGCATCCAAGCACATATGTTCCTGCATGGTGCTTTTTAGGGCAGTCCATTTATTTAGTGCAAAAAAGGTGCACGCACGATTTTTCTAACTGCACCGCACCAAAATGCATGCTACTGTAGTAGCATGCATTTTGACAGGGAGAATACACACGTGTTTGCTGCAAGTGTGTGGGGGTGCCATTAAAGAGGAAGTAAACTTCCCTCTAATGTTTGTACCTATAGGTAAGCCTATAATAAGGCCTACCTATAGATACTGTAAATATCTCCTAAACTTGCACCGTTTAGGAGATTCTTACTGTATACTGCGCTGATTACGTCATCAGTGTATGCGCGCTGAAGGAACGGCCGGTGCCATTTGTTCAGAGCCCTGTGCCGTGACCGGCGTCTCCTGCGCGCATGTGCAGGAGTGACGTCACACGGATCTGGCCAGTCACACAGCCGAAGTCTGCAGATCTGGAATGAAGATGGGCGAAGATGGATGCGGTCTCCAGCGGGGACGACGAGGGCTTCGTTTGCACGTAAGTGTCACATAATGTGCTAGTATGCGATGCATACTAGCACATTATGCCTTTACTTTGTAGGTAAGAAAAAATAAAAAAAAAATCAGAGTTTACTTCCTCTTTAAGAATTAATGGCACTCGCGCATCTGCAGAAGACAGCATGATTTTGTCCGTGATCTTGCACACGTTGCTGCACCGGACCTGGTTTGAACAGGCTCTTAATTATAAAAGGTGGTGCCTTATTGAAAATTGATCATGTTGCTGTGTACTATGCAATGTCAGGAACATGTTCATGTAGACTTGGAAAGTTCCTGAAAGGACCACTTGAATTTAGATGTCATATGGGGATTCATTTCTATTGGTACTGTTTTTTTGGCAAGATAAACTGTTAATGGACCTCTCCTTCCTGTTAGTAGTGTTGGCCTCTATCCCTTTGCACTGTGGTTCATTGCAAAATTTCCACTCTTTTCCTCTGAGAAGTCTTCTGGAGATGCTCATGCTTCTGAGTTTATTTTGTATGTGTGTTAGAAATTGTATTTCTATGACATTGCCATATTGGCACACATTCGTGTGCAAGTCATGCCTGACATTTGCTTTAATAAACATGCTTAACTGGTTACTGTTCTATTACACAGGATGTGGCGGAGATCTGTCTGGTCCAACTGGCTCCTTCAGCAGCCCTGGATATCCCATGAAGTATCCGAATAACAGAGAGTGTATCTGGCATATCAACACCTCTCCGGGGAGCAGCATCCAGATCACTATACTGGAGTTCAGTATTGAGAACCACGTTACATGTAACTATGATGTGCTGGAGGTGAGTTCTGCTGTATCAGGCCATCATTTATCAGCTAAATAGACACCTTAAACTGAACCTTTTTTCCAGATTTGATTCAGTGGTGAAAAGTTAACATGTCTATCAGTTTTTATATCCGCAACTATTACTTCCTGCCCCTGTGACACCAGGAAAGAAATGAGAGGGCGAGGTTTTCACCAGGACCTTTCGGAACAAACATCAATAAAAAGTCGCAGTTGATTTACTAAATGTTCAGTTTGCAAAGTGAGTGTTCACTTTGTAATCTGTGAATAAGCGCAAGCTAAGCGAAAAATTCACTTAAAATGATTGTAAACCCTTACATGTACCCAGTGAACTGACTAAGCTCAGATGATACATAGAGATGAAAAAAACCCTCCTACATAAGTTGTACCTATTTATATGAAGCTCTCTCTTCTCTACATAAGTTCAAAGTCCAGAATTTAGATAGCATGTCTGAGCTTCCAGAGCCAGGGGGGATCTGGTCACACATTGCACAGCTTGGAGAGGAGAACTGAGTGTAATCTGAAACCTAAGTGAAGGGAATGGACACACCTCCTGTACACATTCTCATAGTGAAACATGCACAGCTGAGGCTGTCATTCAGAAGCTGTGTGCTGGAGCTCCTTACCACCCCCACCCATGATTGTTTGGAGTAGGGAAAGCCTGGCAACAGTGACTCATGCAGATAGTAGAAGAACTAGACAGCAGACAGAAATGACACTGCTTTGCGATGATGCAAGTACACACTATAGCAGGATATGCTTTGTTCTTTTTTTTATTTCAGAGGTTTACTACCACTATAACAAAGAACACCCAATTATCTGTAAGAAATGTAAAGGAGCAGGATTTTTACTTGCATATGAGACAATGGTTAACACCAGCATAGATTCATCCCATTCAAATAGCTATGTTAAAATTCTCTATGCAAGCTCTGTGGCTTTAGAAAATCCACCTGATTGCCACAGGTTCTAAACTTTCCCCATTCTACTTAAAATAGGTTTTTCTCTTCTTCCCCATCGGACAGATTTCTCATCAGAAACAGTACACGATTCTGTTGAAGACCAGCACTGAAATCAGAGGGGGGGGGGGGGATTTACTAAATCTGGTGCAGCTGTGCAAAGTAACCAATGAGCTTCTAACTTCAGCTTGTTCAGTCAAGCTTTGACAATAAAATCTAGAAGCTGATTGGTTACTATGCACAGCTGCACCAGATTCTCTGAGCACAAAGTTTAGTAAATCTCCATCGTGGACACTCCATTGTCAGTCCGCTCCCTCCCCATCCACTGTGACATCACATAGACAGGCACATGGCCAAGGAGTTTTGTAGACAGATTGGCAGAGCCTGATGGGGAACTGAGACATTTTTGATTGACAGCACACAGGAGGGGGGCAAAACCATAGCCGCTCTTCAGTTAATCAAAATTAAGGTGGACCTGATGGGGAACTTCTCTTCTGTAAGGATTTACCGGGACCCTGGTAAGGTTGAGAAACACTGGTGTCACGTACCTGGTGGTGGAGTCTGCAATAGCCGAGGACAGCCTCTCTTACAACCCTGACTCAGGAACCCCTGATATGATAGACAGGAAGCTCAAGAGTGCAGGATGGCACGAGTGCTTGACAGGAACACAGGTGCGATGGTTGCTGGCAGGGCAGGTGTTGCAGTGAGCTGGAGCAGAGGAGACACTCCGGGAAACAGCTGGCAAATCACTCTGCAGGGCTTGAACCAAGCGGATGATGCTGGACGAGAAGGCTGGAAACAGACTGGAACAAGCAGCAGCCAGACCGAGCAGAAGCTGAGGGTATAAGCAGAAGGGTCGTCGGATAGGAGCCGGGTCTTCAACAGGCGGGCGGAGAGGTACCAAGGGAGCAGGCAGAAGAATCGTCAGGACAAGCC
>BLSH010460377.1:362782-436172 GCA_018402905.1 Glandirana rugosa | reverse complement strand
CTGTTGTATCTTACGGTATCTGACCACTAAGAGTTGGAAAAGAAGTCTGGTTCCGGGCCATTTAAGAAGACTCTCTGATCAAGGGGTAATCCAGGTGTAACGAAACCTAACTAAACTAACTTATCACCAATACCAAAATGAATGACGACACTCGAGATACACAGGAACGCTGTAGACCAAACGGCATTGATCTCATGTCACTGTCTCGTTTAAATAGCCCTCTTGGCGCCAAGAATAATCACGAACGGGGGTGCGCGCTTCCCGGTTGCGCGTGCGCACGAACGTTCGTGCCGTCCGTTCCTTCGTGCACGCGCCCGCGCACTGTGCTCCTTTGTGCGGCAATACGAGTTCTTCTTCTTTCCTGACAACTGGTCTATACGTTCTTAGTTGCCACATAAACAGGCGTATGGCCAAGGAGTTTTGTAGACAGATGGGCAGAGCCTGATGGGGAACTGGCAAACTAGTTTTCCGTCAGGTCCACCTTCCTTTCAATTGGCAGCTCACAGCAGTAAGTAAAACCATAACCACTATTCAATCAAATCAATCCAAAGCAATGTGGACCTAATGGGGAACTAGTCTCTCAGAAGAATTTACCGGGCCTTGGTCTGAAGAAAAGGTTGAGAATCACCAGTCTATGGCATTCTATGTTGTCAATAGCACCTGTCGGTTTTTATTGCAGTTTCTAAATAGAACAGGAAAAAAATTAGCAGATTTTTTTTAGAAACTTTTGTCAACATGAGGTGATGCATTATTTTTTAGGCCAGTATTTTTATATTGTCAGTTATTCAGAAGATGAGAAGTTGCTATTTTGCAGAGAGGCCATGATCCTTCTTCTTTCCTGCTTTAGCCATGTAACTCTGCATACACCAGACCCAGCAAACGGTGCCGGCATGGGGATCAACCCCTCATCCTTCCATTATTATCCCATAACAGAAACTTGCAGAGCCTGTATTGAGCTCACATAATTCTGCATCATGCCACACAAATCAGCCCTTCCATTGCTCAGGACATTGGAATGCTGACTGAATCCTACACTAAATGGACCTAACAAGGCAGAAGAAAATGCTAAAAACAGATTTGAGCCCCGGCCTTGCTGAAAACAGAGAGCCTGTGAGCTGAAACTCATCATTCACACAATTGTCCCCTTCCAATGTTAGAATCTACTAGTAAATGCGGCCTGTTTGTAAACAGGTTAATTTGGGTTGAATGATTTTTGGCCTCTGAGCGATTTTTAACATACCAGTTGGTATTGCTGGCCAATCAGACAATACTTTAGATGAATGTTTATTATTTTTTTTCAGGGGTACCCTCTTCCCAGACCTGGTCATGGGAGGATGCAAATTGGTAGGATGTACTGGAGACACTAAGCATGTCTGGAATATTGTCCAGGGATAAAATGGTACTGGTGAGGTTTCTACATAGGACGTATATAACCTCAGATTGCAGAAAATCGCTAAAATTTACAATGTAAAAAGAAAAAGGTTCATTTATACATATGTTTTGATGATATGGAACGATTATAGGCTTTTGGAGAGAAGTAGCTTATGTTGCTAATATGATTATGGGAACCTTACAAAAATAGGCTGCATTGACATTCTCAACATCAAACTATGTGTAGCCTGACCTAAGTCAGAACTGCCCACACACATTCCAGAAAATTAGCCCACCTTTGCATTTAATAACTCAGGTACTTTCTAAATTTAAACTGTGATGATGAAACTTCTTTCCACCTTTGAGATTGCATAGTTAATTCCACACCCTGTTCTACATTGGTGATCAAAGGCCCAAATGCAGATAAACTGGTACAATGGAGTTGACCAGCAGGAGGTAGGAGGACCATAGAGGGGTACGTTTTTTTTAATTCTTTTTTTCCAGGGCAAACTGGGCTGAAAGGGAGGACAAAGGGTTGAGGAGTAGAATCTAACCACACTATTAATAATGCTTGTTAACACAACTTTGTTACTATTTTACAAAAATGTCAAACAAGCACAAGAAAACAATGAATGCTTTGTTGTCCCACCGCCTGGACCGTCAGGCTTCATGGAATTGAAGATATCAGCTTGCTGATGAATCTTCAGCTTCCGACACTTCTGGGAGTGTCAGATGTTTGCATCCCCCTGCTACACTTGAGCTGATTATGGAACTGAGGGCTTAAGAAGGCAGAGAAGGAAAAGATCATGGAACTAGGAGCTGTAAAAAGGCAGAGCGGGAGCTGATCACTGAACTGTAGGAGACAGGGAAGTATATAATCAGGGTGTTGGAGGCTGTAGGAGACAAAGAGGGAGCTGATCACGGAGCTGGGAGCTGTAGGAAGCAGAGAGAGAACTGGTCGTAGGCTGGAAGCTATAGGGCAGAAAGGGAGCTAATCACAAAACTGGGGGTTGTAGGAGGCAAAAAGTGAGCTGCCCATGCAAATGTAGGTTGTAGGAAGCAGTGAGGGAAATTATTCTGAAACCAGAAGCTGTTAAATGGAAGAGGGAGCTGATCATGAAACTGAGAGTTGTAGGAGGCAGAGAGGCAGATGAAGCTGAGAAGAAGCCAATCCTGGACCATGGGGGAGGAAAAAGGAGGCAGAATGGCAGTTGGCTCTGAACCAGAAAGTCATACAGGAGGCACAGTGGACCCTGATTGTTGCAGTGAATGGACAACAGAACAATGTGACAACATACCATAGGCGTGCACACAGGGTGTGCCTGGGCACCCTGTGCAGTGCCAATTCTCCCTGTTTCCTGGCACCCCTGTCTCCCTCCTGCAGTGTTGCCAGCTTCACTTCTCTCCTCGCCTGCCAGCTGCTGCAGGGGAATTTTCAGGATGGAAAGCGGGGAAAGGGCCCGGTAAATGAAATATTCTTTTTCTAAATAAACACAGTGAGTGATCTGTACCAATTACTCTTCTGTTCATTCTTAACTGAAGCATAGTAAACTATGTTTACTATGCTTCAGTTTGTAAACAGGAAGCCTCTCAGCACAGAGCATTTCCCATTCTTTCACTATCCATTGCAGCTGAGGCTGCAGAGAAAAGGACTGGGGAAGCTCTGTCCTCAGTCTCTTTCTCTGTCTCACAAGTGAGACATCGGGGGTCTGTTTAAATTCTTGATATTTCACCAAAGCCCCCCAACAGGGCTCCAAAAAAAGATTGTAAAAAAAAAAAAAAAAATCTTTTAAAAAATAAAATTGGAAAAAAATAAATAAAAACAACTTATACCAATCTCTGCTCTACTGACACCATCCACTGCTCTGCTGATATATAGGCATGTGTATTTGTGCTCTGGGCTGCACACCCTAATGCAATAGGCTGGGCACACCAATGCAATATACCATATAAAAACTTGAGAAGGCAGAGTAGTAGCTAAATAGGGAGGGAAGAGAGAAGAGACCGGTAATATGCCAATTAAGTATCGGGAGAGTAAGAGATGGCAGATTTATATGAATATGGACAGAAGAAAGAAAGTGGTGTCACAATGTGAACTGATCAAAGATGCGCAAAGTGAAAAAGTGAAGGCACAGAAATGATCATACATTGGCAGAAGAGAAAGAAGGCAGTGTAATGTGATCACGGCCATAGGATAGATGTGGCTGAGTATGATCTGATCACAGGCTATTGTTAGAGTAGTTAAAGTGGCACTGAAGGTGACTGGGGGCAGAAAAGGAAGATAACTGTAATGGTAGCAAAGAAGAGTGGAAGCTCTATTTAGAAGGGAGCTAGGGGACAGATCCTGGGATATTGGGTCAAAAGTAACGTTTGTCTTTGCATTGTTGAGGACAGAGAAAAGGATTTGTCTTGTGGGAGGGAGGTAGGGCAGAAACTGATTGCAGACATAGAAGAAAGGTGCCATAGGGGTTGATTTGCCAAAAGCAAATAGACTTTTCACTTTGCAAGGGAATTTTCCCCAGAGCTTAGTAAATTAAGTAACGTTTTGCTGACTTCCATCATCCAATCATGTGCAAGCAAAAATGCTGCTCTTTATTTTGCTTGAACGTGATTGGGTATTCTTTGCAAAGTGGAATTAACCACATGCACTCTGGGGCAAATTCCCTCTGGGGCAAAGTGTAACTTCCCTTGCAAAGTGTAACTTCCCTTGCAAAGTGAACAGCCATAGTGAAAGCGAATTGTTTTTGAGGGGTGAAGGTGAGAAAGGAGTGCCAGCAGAGACTGGGCTGGAAGACATTATCAGTGTACATTGCAGACAATGAGGACAGACCTGCAGGACAAGCTACCGCACACATAGGGGAGGACAGCAAACATCATGTATTCACTTTTTTGATTGTGAATTCATTTTAATTTGTATACATGGATTAAAAAAATGTAATTGGAAAAAATAGGAAAAAGCAACAAAAGTGAAACCAAACAAAGGTAAAATGATAAATTCAGCAGAGAACTATTAATATTATGTACCATCTATCAACAGCTGGAGTGTCAGCCGTCAAAAAAGACACCTTTTATAGAGGAAAAAAAGAATAATTCTACAAATAGATCCTACATGGTGCCCTTGTTTTGAAGAAAACAATAAAAATTGTTTATCACATAATCCTGCACAATACCATCAAAAAAAGACATTTAGTGCTAAATTAAAGATTTTTCTTTTTTTTTAGTGGGTAAATCCCATGATAGTAAGGCTGGACATCCTGTTATGGAAAGGGAATATGAGTCACATCATAAAACGGAATAGTCATCGTGTTTTCAGGTGCTCAGCTTAAAGCACAATTTTAGATTTCCAAACAATTTGCACAGTTTTCAGTTATACCTAACAATTTTATCATTTCTACAGCTACACAATTAAAACTGGGCAACTATATAACTTTAAGTTATTTTCATCACCATAGTGCTCAAGTAATCCTTTGATTTACAGTGGAACCTCGGATTACGAGCATAATCCGTTCCAGAAGAATGCTTGTAATCCAAAGTACTCGAATATCAAAGCAAGTTTCCCCATAGGAAACAATGGAAACTCAGATTATTTGTTCCAAAATGACTGCTTGTCTATGTAGTACTGTATGTGGCCAGGGGTGCAAGGGCGCTGGTGTATGCAGTACTGTATGTGGCCAGAGGTGCGGGGGCGCTGGTGTGTACAGTACTGTATGTGGCCAGAGGTGCGGGGGCGCTGGTGTGTACAGTACTGTATGTGGCCAGAGGTCCGTGGGCGCTGGTGTATGCAGCACTGTATGTGGCCAGAGGTCCGTGGGCGCTGGTGTGTACAGTACTGTATGTGGCCAGGGGTGCGAGGGCGCTGGTGTTTACAGTACTGTATGTGGCCAGGGGTGCGAGGGCGCTGGCGTGTGCAGTACTGTATGTGGCCAGGGGTGCGAGGGCACTGGTGAGGCTCGGAGACGCTCGGAAGCACTCAGGCTGGGTTCACACCATTGCGGTGTGAATTCCAGCCTGTTTTTCTGAAGGGGCGGAGCTGCCGTTCTCACAGCGCAGCAGCTGCAGGGGGAGGTGCTGTGAGCAGGGGAAAAGATCCCCGTTCAGTGCGGAGTACATCTGCGGGTCAGATGCGCTCCTATTGAACAGAATGGCCTGGGAATTCGCACCGCATTGCACAGAAAACGCACACGTTTTCTGTGCAATGCGGAGTGCGATGAACTGCACCTATGTGAACTGGACACATTGAAAACAATGTGTTTTCAAGTGTCCTGCAAATTGGATGTGGTGTAAGCCGTATCCAATTTGCATAGCTGTGAACCCAGCCTCAGAAAGATTCGGGAACTGTTGACACTTTTGGGTGCTCCGAGCGTTTCCGAGCATCTCCGAGTGTTTCCGGGGGTCTCAGTACTTCACCAGCGCCCCCGCACCTATGGTCACATACCGTATTGCATACACAGAGGCTTGAATCCTGCTCATCTTGCGAGACAGCGCTCGAAACTGAGTCAGGATTTTAAAAAAAACAGCTTGTATTGAGAAACATTCGTAAACTGCGTTTCTCGCAATCCGAGGTTCTACTGTATATTAAAAGTTTATTTTGAAAACAATGATTTTAATATAAAAATTTAAATAAAAAATTACCCCCAAAAAAATTATAGTTGTCCTTTAGAACAATTAAAAATCTAATACTGATTTTCAAACCAGTGCTATCAGCATGAAAGATTCAAGTTGCTCAAATTGATGAGGCTCAAAGTCATTTATTTCAACATACAGCATATATTCCTACATATTGTAATGTGAACCTTTCTCCTTCTTCTTTTAGCACCGTTTATTTCAGTGTATGCAAAGCAAAAACAGTTTGTTTGTTTTTTTCTTTAATTTTTGGATGTAGCATGGATGGTTAGAATAACCTATTGGGTTAATTTTTGCTGTCTGTGTCCTTCTGGGGAGATTTCTTTTCACTTTCTGCCTTTAAAATGAAACAGGAAGTGAGAGAAAATCTTCCAAAGTGAGGGGATTGCCTTTTTAGAAATGTGTCAGGTTAAAATGTGTCTCGGTGACGAGCAATGACGGCTGGTATTTTTTTTTTAAGGGGGGCAGCAAACAACCACCCCCCATCGGCCAGCAGCATGCCCCCAGCCCCCCCCCCCCACCCGGGGGGTCTCACGGTTGGTCATCCAGCCCCACACTTACCCCGTCTAGGTTGCGGGCGGGCAGGGTAGACATGTGCAAAGCGAATACATTTATTTAGAGTTGTTTCGATTCGTTATTTACATAAATTCCTTTCGTTAGATTTGTTTCATTTGTTTAATTCATTTTCGGAATATGTTTCGTTTTATTCGTTTTTGAATCAATTTAGAAAAGTTTTTGAATCAGTTTTGAAAAGATTTCAAATTCGAATCGTTTTCAAATTCAAATTGTTTTCAAATATGAACAGTTTTCCAAATTCCAAGGAGAATGGGGTGGAGTGCAAAATGGAGGCATTGAATGAAAAAAGATTGAATACAATAGAGGGGAATATAACAGAAAATGAAAGAATATAATGTGGTGGAGAGGAACAGAGCTGTTTTACTCTGTTGTATAAATTTCTTTTGTTTTCTGTTTCTATCTATAGTTTTTTTTTTTCTGTTCTATTCCTTTGTCTTCTATTCTATTTTGTTCTCTTTGGAAATTGGAAAACAATTTCAATTTGAGGATTTTTCTAATTCGAATTTGAAAACTATTTTCGGTACTATTGTAATTCGGAAATTCAGAGACATCCGAATTTCTGAAAAAGGAAAGTTCGTCCGAATTTTAATTTGGAACAAAACTAACCGCACATGTCTAGGGCAGGGCTCCTACTAGCGGCGGCTTCTATCGCGCCTCCTCCTCTGCATCATTGCAGCTCCTGCCGCCCATCTCATCCCTCCTCCTAGGCGTCCAATAGGATCACCTGTCCCTTCAGCCAATCGGGTGACAGGTCTCAGGACCCGCTTCCTGATTGGCCGGGAGGAGGATCAGTGTAACAATAGTGAATATTCATTCACTATTGTCACACAACTGGGTGGGCTCAGAGCACAGTGCTCTGCCCCCCGAGCCCACCTTTTTTTGAAGACTATTAGAGCCTCTGGCTCTAATCACGTGCTTCAAAAAAAATCCTACCCCATTGGAATCCATGAGTCCAGCGCCCTGCATGTAGATTAGGGGGCCGGACGCATGGATAGGGGGGGTGGCTCCTGTGCGCCCCTAGTGGACGGAACACCACTGGCGACAAGGGTCACCAGGACAAATAGAGACACAGACAGCAATGACAATTTGCTGGCCATGGACGGATCGCAATTTGGCTGGTTTAGCAGGGACCGGGTGAATTTCGATCTATGTGTGGCTGCTCTTGCTTGACAGAAGTAGATCTAACAATCCAAAAACTTTAGTTTAGTCAGGCTTGTTGGAAATTTTTCTTGATCAGCGGCTGCAGCCAATGGTCTGCAGCTGCTGATCAGTGTATTCCTTCAGCGGAAAGCCCCCCCCCCCCCCTATCAGAATACAATGGGGGAGCTCTACTAAAACTGGTGTGCACAGAATATAGTGCAGCTGTGCATAGTAACCAATCAGCTCCTATGTTTTATTGGCAAAGCTTAATTGAACAAGCTGAAGTTAGAAGCTAATTGGTTATTATGCATATCTGCTCCCGATTCTGTGTGAACCAGTTCTAGTAAATCTTCCCCCATGTCTCAGCGGGGAGGATTCCTCCATCCACCTCGAATGTGTGGATAGAGGTATCTGTTCTTTTTTATTTTTTGTTCATTCAGCCCACTGGCAGCACAGAAAAAATGATTCATCTATGGCCAGCTTTACTCTTCCCTACTCTATTCAAATAAGTTTACTTTATTATTGGAACTAGAATAGTTTAGCATGGTGGCACTAAATCGGCTAGCACATCATCCCTGGTTGAATAATTCTCAGTTAATGGGAAGGGACTGGGTATAACAAGAGAGGGGAAAAGGAAAAGAGGGAAAAAGGAAGGGAGGGGAAAAGAAGAGGGGGAGAAAATGGGGGAGGGGGAAGGGGAAAAAAAGGGGAGAAAATGGGACTATTGCGGTGCAGAATACATTTTGAAAAAATAATAATATAAAAATATAAAGTTTTTATTTATTTTTTACGATATAAAAAAGCCCAAAGAAGGTGCTTAGAGACTTGGAAACAATACAAAACTAGTGGAGCAATTTATTTGTATAGTTGAAAATAACAGTGTGGTAGATTGAAATGATTACAATGTTTGAGGGTCCATATGAATGTCCAACATGTTTCGCCTGTAAGGCTTCTTCAGCTACTGTAGCAAACCAAAACGTTCTATAATCTCCCACTGTCCAAAAGGTGCGCTCCAAACAATTGCCCAGGACGCCCATAGGCAATTGTTTGGAGAGCACCTTTTGGACAGTGGGAGATTATAAAACGTTTTGGTTTGCTACAGTCCCTGAAGAAGCCTTACAGGCGAAACATGTTGGACATTCATATGGACCCTCAAACGTTGTAATCATTTCAATCTACCACACTGTTATTTTCAACTGTACAAATCAATTGCTCCACTAGTTTTGTATTGTTTCCAAGTCTCTAAGCACCTTCTTTGGGCTTTTTTATATCGTAAAAAATAAATAAAAACTTTATATTTTTATATTATTATTTTTTCAAAATTTATTCTGCACCGCAATAGTCCCATTTTCTCCCCTTTTTTTCCCCTTCCCCCCCTCCCCCATTTTCTCCCCCTCTTCTTTTCCCCTCCCTTCCTTTTCCCCTCTCTTGTTATACCCAGTCCCTTCCCATTAACTAAGAATTACTTTATTATTATTATTATTATAATACAGGATTTATATAGCGCCAGCAGTTTGCGCAGCGCTTTACAAAAATGAAGGCAGACAGTACAGTTACATCACAATTTGGTACAAGAGGAATCAGAGGGCCCTGCTCGTTAGAGCTTACAATCTAACATACACTTAAGTCATTATATACATTTTTGCTGAATTAAGCAAAATGCTGACAGTTTAACTTGGTGTGACTCGCTTTCAGATATATGGAGGCCATGACTTGTCCTCCCCAAGACTGGCTCAACTGTGTGCACCTCGAAGTCCAGAAAATCCCCTGCAAGTGTCTAGCACCGGCAATGTGGCCACTATCCGCTTTAAGACTGACTCCTCTGGGAATGGCAAAGGTTTTAATGCAACATGGCATGAAATTCCTGGAGGTATGTGAAGTTCTATTGTTATTGCATCGGTGGAAACACACACATGGTGGTATGCCATTAGAAATGACAGTGGGTCCCCTGTATAAAGTTGTGATATATACTGTAGGTCTTCAAGTAACTTAATGGGGCCTTTATTGAGATTTGGATGATGAAACATTGCTAAAGAAGCCAACCTCATGTCACCGCGCCGAAGCAGAGCCGCGGAGCATAGGGGTGAATGAAAAGTCACATGTGACATTTAAAAAGTTAAAAAAAAGAAAAAATATAAACAGCGCCTTGCCTTGTAACAATGTACCGCTACTGCACAACATGTACAAGCTCAATCACTATGTGATCACTGTGTGTATGAGCCCCTAAAGGGAATGGAAATTGTTATAGTTGATTTTATTATAGACAGAAGTAAAAATACTGTTGTTAAAAAGGTGGAGCTATTGGCCCTCATGTTTACCTACCTATTCATAGCTGATCTGTTGAAAAGCCATAAAGTTCACATTTAAACTTAGGGGTTGATTTATTAAACTGAAGAGTGCAAAATCAGGTGCAGCTCTGGAAACCACGTAGCGTTCAGGTTTTTTTGTTAAAGTTTAATTATACTTCAATACCAGGCACTTACCCCCCTTCCCTCCCAGACCAATTTTCAGCGTTCAGTGCTGTCACATTTTGAATGATGTTTGCGGGGTCGTGCGACGCAGTACCCAAACAAATTTTTTTTCATTTCGTTCCCATAAATAGAGCTTTCTTTTGGTGGTATTTGATCACCTCTGCATTTTTTTTTTTTTTTTGCGCTACAAATAAAAAAAAGACCGAGATTTTTGAAAAAAAAAAAGTTTTTCTCTGTTTCTGTCACAAAACTTTGTAAATAAGTACATTTTCTCCTTCACTGACAGGCACTGATAGGCTTCACTGAGGAATGATGAGGCAGTACTGATTGGCACTGATGAGGTGGCACTGATGAGGAGGCACTGATGGGCATTGATGATGAGGCACTTATATGCAGCACTGATAGGCAGCACTGATAAGCAGCACTGACGGGCACTGTGAGGTGGCACTAATATGCAGCACTGACAAGCACTGATAAGTGGCACTGACAGGCACTCATAGGTGGCACTGATGGGCACTGATAGGTGGCACTGGGCACTGATAGGTGGCACTGGTGGGACTGATAGGTGGCACTGATAGGTGGCACTGTTGGGCACTGATAGGTGGCACTGGTGGGTACTGGTGGGCACTGATAGATGGCACTGGTGGACACTGGTGGACACTGATAGGCGGCACTGAAAGAGGGTACTGTAAGGTGTCCATTCCCTGGTGGTCTAGGGTGGCATCTGTAATTGTCACTGAGTGCCAGCCATGTTGGGCATTATGCCCCTTACCTGGTGGTCTAGTGTGGGCTCCCTGATCATCTCCTGGTGGTCTAGGGTCAGCTCCCTGGTGGTCCCTGGATGGGCTCTTCCTGGTAGCCCCTAGGCTGGCTCCCAGGTGGTCCAGTGTAGTGATCCAAGGGGGGCTGCGTTGATAAACAATCAGCACAGACCCCCTCTGTCAGGAGAGCAGCCGATTGGCTCTCCACTAGTCGTGTCTGCAGACGCGACTAATGGAAAAGCCAATAAACGACTTCCTGTTTACATCGTGATCACATGGTAAAGAGCTTCCGATGGAAGCTTTTTATCAAGATCGGTAATGCGGTGGGTCAGACTGACCCACCGCACCACCGATCGCCGCGATGCGTGCCACCGCGGGCACGCGATCGCGTGTTATCCTGATCACGTCATGTGACGTCCAGTCAGGATAATGGAATCATTTGACAATACACCGGGCGGGAAGTGGTTAAACAAGCTGAATTTGGAAGCTGGTTGGCTACCATGCACAGTTGCACCAGATTTTGCATTCTCCAGTTTTAGTAAATGAACCCCAATGAGTCTGAGGGCAAATGATTTCTATTCCCTCCTTAGAAAATACATAATACTCTATCAGTTCAGGTTCAGGGTCACCCTGTATCAATAGTTATTTTTGTAAAAAAAAAAAAAAAAAAAAAAAAAAAATATATATATATATATATACAAGGTGGGCCATTTATATGGATACACCTTAATAAAATGGGAATGGTTGGTGATATTAACTTCCTGCTTGTGGCACATTAGTATATGTGAGGGGGGAAACTTTTCAAGATGGGTGGTGACCATCGCGACCATTTTGAAGTCGGCCATTTTGAATCCAACTTTTGTTTTTTCAATAGGAAGAGGGTCATGTGACACATCAAACTTATTGGGAATTTCACAAGAAAAACAATGGTGTGCTTGGTTTTAACGTAACTTTATTCTTTCATGAGTTATTTACAAGTTTCTGACTACTTATAAAATGTGTTCAATGTGCTGCCCATTGTGTTGGATTGTCAATGCAATCCTCTTCTCCCACTCTTCACACACTGATAGCAACACCGCAGGAGAAATGCTAGCACAGGCTTCCAGTATCCGTAGTTTCAGGTAGACGATAGGGAAGTCTCCCCACTGTGAGAATACAACTCAACTGGAGTGATTCCCCCATCCACCAAATGTGTGAATGGGAGGATTGGGTCAGTTTTCTTGTTCAACCCTCTGGTTGATCAAAGAGAAATGACTAATGTATGAAAAGCCTTAGACTGCACAAGTGGTTAGTATGAAGGTAGACCCTTCCACCTAACAGTCATTTAGAGAAGGAGAAGGTGAAAGGCTGCATCAGTAGCTTCAGGAAAAGATAAGAATCTGCAAGAACATTTGCTAAAGTCATTGGAATGTGTACCCTTAACCTGGAGGGATTGTTTTTTCTCCTCAACCCGACTAGTAGAGCATAAACAAAAAGTGTGGTGATCTCTGCCAAATACATCTAGAATCATTATGTTGTGCCTAATGATGCTTGTGGATTTAAAAAAGAAACTGCCTTAATTGTCTGCAGGCTGTGGTGGAGTAGTTCAAGCGCCAAGTGGGGAGATCCATTCTCCGAATTACCCAAGACCCTATGGTGACCACACGGAATGTTTCTGGCTGATTAGAGTTGACCCCGGACACCGAGTCTTACTCAACTTTACCGACTTTGAAATAGAAAGTCATGACTCGTGTAGCCTTGACAATGTCACTGTAAGTTTCACTGATTTAAGTCTTAAATTTCCATTTTATGTGTACTTTATTTTTTTTTTTCTGCTATTTTTCTGCCATTCTAAAATTTTGTTGTAATTGTAAAAATTAGTATCTAATAGTACAAAATTATAATTTGTTCTGCCCTATAAAAATATATCATTATGCGTAACTCAACCTCTATCTACATATCTCCCATTCTCCTCTCATCTCTAAAGATATCTAAACCTAAGACCCAATATTT
The DNA here is from genome assembly GCA_018402905.1 of Glandirana rugosa. NCBI lineage: Eukaryota > Metazoa > Chordata > Amphibia > Anura > Ranidae > Glandirana > Glandirana rugosa. Next base: position 423,238 of record BLSH010460377.1, on the reverse strand, counting down.
TATACTATGCAGCTTATGAGTCTGTAGATGTGGTGACTGCATTAGCTTTCATTTTGCAGTGTCTTCATCAAGGAGATTTCACTTCCTGTCCCGCAAATATAGAAGTATTATAGAAAGTGTAAGGCTTGCTATAAATAAGTCATTTTTGTCACTCAACCAGGGGGTTAAATAAAAAAATGACTTGATGACTTGATTCCCCCATCCACACTATCAATGTGGTTGGGGGAACCCCCCCCCCCCCCACTGCGCTATTGTATTCTGACAGTGGGAAGACTTCCCTGCTACCAGAATACATGGATGAGCACAGCCAGCTATAGCTGACGACACTAACTGAGTGGCAAAAATCTAACAGGGCAGTTGTACAGAAGTCGATTGGTAGGTCTACTTCAATACAACCACTCTTCCTATACATGAGCCGAAATTTGGCTAGTCCCTGCTGAAGGGTCGGCATAAATGTATAAATTTATTACAATTACTGTAGCTGCTGACTTTTAATATATGGACACTTGCCTGCCCAGGGAGCCCGCGATGACGGCACCACAGCTGATTTTCGGATCAGCTATCAAGCGCTGCCACTGCCATCTCCACTAGGGGAAACCAGCATTAAAGCCTTTCGGCTCCATGGCTGGTTCCCTGCATACGTGAAGAGCGCTGTGCTTTGTAATTGGCCCGGCGGCGGAGGAAGGAGGTGGGCGGCCGAACTTCCGAGGGATGACGCCTTGGCGCAGTCTCCCGGAAGTGAGGATGGGGACCTGTCAGAAATAGGTCCCCGCTCCCCCCTCCCCCTGAAAGGTGCCAAATGCGGCACCGCGCGGGGGGGGGAGCACATAAGCAGAGGTTCCACTTTTGGGTGAAACTTCACTTAAACATCAGTCCCTGCCCTCAAGGAGCTTACAATCTAAGGTCCCTAACTCACATTCATACATATAATAGGGCCAATTTAGACAGGAGCCAATTAACCTTCCAGCATGTCTTTGGAGGGTGGGAGGAAACCGGAGTATCCGGAGGGAACCCACACAGGCACAGGGATCTTTCCAAAATGAGGATAAATCCAGTATTTGACCTCTAGAGGTATACCCTTCTCATTGGCAGGTAAAGCAATAAATATACATTTTTGTGACCATATATTAACTGTTTGCCTGGGGCTCCACTTTAAGACTTTGACTAGTTTGGCTGCTGCTCTACCAAGACAAAGAAACATACAGTCCTAGCCGGCTACCCAGCAGAATAACAAAGAGCAATGGGCTGCAGAGAAGTGACATTTTATGACCTGTCCCGTCAAACACACAAATCTCTAAACAATATTGAGTGTTTCCCTCTGCTTGTTGTGCAAATTAGGAGTCATGGATAATAGACATGCCAGACTAAAATTTCATTAATCACCAAATCTTTGATATGAGACACCATTAAAAGGTCTGGACAATGGCTTCTTTGAAGAGTCCCAGTCATTCAGCGGCTGGAAGACACGCAGAGAGAATAGAGAATGTGCTGTGGCTTGTCAGAATTCAATATAGTATTGTCTTACATAAGAAGAGGCATATTATTATGTGCAGATCACAAAGAATGTGCTATGCTGTGTACAGTATGTCAAAAATGTTACCAATAGAGGTCACTTCTGCGAGAAGTAAATGTGTGTCCGGAGCATGGAAATTTCAATATAGGGCGCATGTCAGCCATAAATAACTAAAACAGTTGGGGCTGCCCTAAGGATGTAAGAACACCAACACAATATGTTTCCAAGATCCCATAACATCTTATTATTATTGATAAATCTGTATAAAAGAATGCAATCACGCCTCACACCATTCTATTCTACCCACCATGCTTCACAGTTGGGATGAGTAGCAAGTTGCATAGAGTACAGCTGTGACATGCTCTCAGATCACAGAAGCTTCTCATTCTTAATGTAAACTTGCATTTGCAAATTAGGTCTTCTAATACAGCCATTCAGACAGTCTAATGTCTATAAGATACCTGCAGACACCACTGGTCGAGGAAACTAGAGAAGTCATACAAGTTGGAACACCACGTTGAATTGCTATTGCATATTTTCCTTTATGTATGTATGTATGTACAGTATGTATTTATTTATTTTATATAATAGATCTTGTAGTGGGGAAATTTTAAGGGGGTGAAGATTGCACAACTGTGGGAGCAATGATCTCTAGTAGACTTTCATACAGGCCCCCAGTGTCAGACTGTCTTAGGGCTCGTTCACACATATGACTCTTATTGCCGCTCCTCTGAAAAGCAACCTGCAGTGCTTTTTAGAGGGCATTTAATAGGTGGCGATGAGGCAATATGTTGCCTCCTCACTGCTTCTTTTAACCCTTAAAATGCTGACAACCTGCACCGCAGCCGCGTTCACTGCAAGTGATTGCAGGACAGTTACAGTGAAGCCCAGTTCACTTCAATGGGTTGCGTTCTGCGGCGGTACCACCAGTCAAATGCAACATGGCACTTCATTTTTTCCACGGCCATGATGCTTTGAGTGTGTTCAGCCTTGGGCTGCTGCATTTCTGTGTGTAGGTGGGCAGTCAGGGGGCAGTAAAACTACAACTCAACCACCTGCTTTTACCACCGCCAGGCCGCCCATGTGAACGAGCCCTTACAGTATAACCCTAATATCCACATACACCTGTGGCATCTATGCAGTCTCCAACCATCTCAGCTGAAAATAACTTCCACTTTAAATTAAGAATGTGAATTGAACCTAAGAAGGAATATTCAATTCAGCAGGATAGCTATCTAAGGCCCATTTGCATATGCATTTTTGACTGCTGTGTTTTAATTGGTCATGATGCATTGATGTGCAATGCACATTAATGAACATTTTGCTGACATATCAGACAAGATTATGTACACTATATTACCAAAAGTATTGGGATACCTGCCTTTACACGCACATGAAATTTAATGGTATCCCAGTCTTACTCCGTAGGGTTCAGTATTGAGTTGGCCCACCCTTTGCAGCTATAACGGCTTCAACTCTTCTTGGAAGGCTGTCCTCAAAATTTAGGAGGGTCTATGGGAATGTTTGACCATTCTTCCAGAAGTGCATTTGTGAAGTCAGGCACTGATGTGGATGAGAAGGCCTGGCTCTCTGCTATAATTCATCCCAAAGGCGTTCTATTGGGTTGAGGTCAGGGCCTCAAACTCACTCATCCATGTCTTTATGGACCTTGCTTTGTGCACTGGTGTGCAGTCATGGTGGAACAGGAAGGGGCCATCCCCAAACTCTTCCCACAAAGCTGGGAGCATGAAATTGTCCAAAATGTCTTGGTATGCTGACGCCTTAGGAGTCCCCTTCACTGGAACTAAGGGGCCAAACCCTACCTCTGAAAAACAACCCCCCACCATAATGCCCCCTCCACCTAATGATTTGGACCAGTGCACAAAGCAAGGTCCATAAAGGTCAGAGTCCTGACCTCAACCCGATAGAGCACCTTTGGGATAAATTAGAGCAGAGACTGCGAGCCAGGCCTTCTTGTCCAACATCAGTGCCTGACCTCACAAATGTGCTTCTGGAAACCTTGTGGACAGCCTTCCCAGAAGAGCTGAAGCTGTTATAGCTGCAAAGGGTGGGCCAACTCAATATTGAACCCTACGGACTAAGACTGGGATGCCATTAAAGTTCATGTGCATGTAAAGGCAAGCGTCTCAATACTTTTGGTAATAAAGTGTGTATAATGAATGAGAGTGGCATACAGAGGGCCTATTCCTTTAGTTATTTTATATGATTTAACTTGTGTTTTAAACTGGTCATGCAGGGGCAGTTTAGCATTAGCAATACCTTTGGTAATATAGTGTAGGTGTGATTGGACCTTCGGAGGGTTAGACACTTTGGGTTGAACCTGACATGGCATAAAGGGGTTGATTTACTAAAGGCAAATAGACTGTGCACTTTGCAAAGTGCAGTTGTACTCTGCAAGTGCAGTTGCTAAAGAGCAACTACATGAGGGGAAGCTCTACCGAATTCCATCATCCAATCACATGCAAGCAAAAATGCAGTTTTTTTTCTTTTCCTTGCACGTGATTGGGTTTTCCTTGCCAAATGAAGCCTTACCTCATTTACTAAGCTCTGGAGCAACTGCACTTGCAGAGCACAACTGCACTTTGCAAAGTGCACCATCTATTTGCCTTTAGTAAATCAACCCCTTTATGCCATGTCAGGTTCATTTTAAGGCTGGGTTCACACTATCCAACACAAAAACGGTCAGACTTTTGATCCTACTTTGCCCTGCAACATTGGTCCTACTTTGGTCCTACTTCCATCCGACTTGAATGCACAAGATAAGATTTTGCCCCGAAATAGTGACTTGTCCTTTGACCAATCAAAACAATCCCAGTGTGAGATAAATTCCTTTTACTGCTGCTGTAATCACCAAGTCAGATGTCACAAGTCGGATGGTTAGAACAAGGATCTGACTTTGATCCGACTTCAATGATATTCAATGGGCTGAAGTGGGACCAAAGTCGGGCCAAAGTAGCGCAGGAAACTTTTTCAAAGTCTGACCGACTTGTGTCGGACTAGTTAAGACGGCTCTCATAGGAAAACATTGATTTTGTGATGTAATGCAACTTTTGCTCCCAATGTCCGTTTGTCGGACTAGTGTGAACCCAGCCTTATACTTGACCAATTTTAGATAAATATATTGAATGATAGGTCAAATAACTAGTCAATAGTTTTCTATTTGTGCCAACACCTCCATACATTCTCTATTAACTCCCAGCATTAAGCCCCGTACACACGGTTCGACCGCTGTATGCGATATCGATCGTTCGTATGCGCGATTAGAACAGTCGAACATACGACGGTCGTACAAGGGGAGTTGTATGAGCAGACTAGAAAACTTGGTCGCACCAACAAGCTCGCATACGACCGTTGTATCGTGTGTACAGAGAAGTTGGTACAACAAGTTGTATTGTGCAAAACATGCATGCTCCAAAGTCAGGAATGGCTGGATGCTAATTACATGCACCTGAACGTTCTTTCTGCGGTCGTACGATCGTGTAGTGCAGTCAGAATGCTACATACAACAGCCAACATATGATTTGACACGATCGTACATGCGGTCGTTGAACCGTGTGTACGGGGCTTTATAAAGCACCTTTGTCAGGTAACTTCACAGGCTAAAATGATGGAAATGGTGAGTTCTATTAAACCCATATATTTGTCCAATCACAACAGCTTTCAGTTCTGTGTCCATGTTAGGGAACTGCTAGTTGTCTCAGCTGTAGTCTCTGTGAATGTGTTCATCATATAATATCAATGTGTTCCAGATGTTCTATAGATAGTATGGATGGTCAGGGAAATCTGTGTGAGAGTTCCGCTTCCTTTATTGTGGGAGATTTGCAGGCTGTTGCTTATCTTTGTTTGTTTTAAGGGCACAAGGGTTTCCTGCGGGACCCTCTCCCCTCCTAAATCCCTCTATGAATAATAGATCATATGGTCACCATACACAAATAAATACATGAACATCATGACTCATTGTCATTTTAGACTATTGTAACATTTTCATTTCCCTTATTATTCTGTAGTTTTAGCAATAATAATAACAACAACAGCGTAGCATTTTTTTCTTACATCATGGGGTCTATTTGCATAGCCATTCATCCAGCAAATCGTTATGTACATTTGTTCTATGAGAATTGGGCAAAAAACAGGCTAAGGCTGAATGGTTATCCTTTTATGGGCAGTACTGAAATACCATATATTGCCACTAGATGGAGCTGAAGAGCATAGGACATTATATACTGAATGTATTTATAAGAGATACAATGTAACAATTCTGGAGCGCAAGAACGCAAGATAAAATTAGCAAATACATGTAACTATTGGTAAGATTTATTTGCTTATTCACTCTAGCATTCTATAGAATTGTTACATTGCATCTCTTGTTAAAGCGGAGTTCCGGCAGAAATATGACTTTTAAGATAAAAATACCTATAGAACAGTGTTTTTCAACTCCAGTCCTCAAGGCACACCAACAGGTCATGTTTTCAGGATTTCCATGAGTTTGCACAGGTGATTTGATCAGTTTCACTGCCTTAGTAATTACCACAGCTGTTTCATCTGAGGGAAATCCTGAAAACATGACCTGTTGGTGTGCCTTGAGGACTGGAGTTGAAAAACACTGCTATAGAATGCTCATGCCTCATGCAATGTAACAGGTATGCTGTAAACTATGCCCAGTTTTCTATTTGTGCAGCATTGTTTTCTTACTTTGTGAAGTTCCTGCATGGCGCGGCCACCTCCAGGGTGGCCATCTGAAGCTGCAGTGTCCTTCTTCCTGTATTCCATGCATGCTGGCTACCCAGCATTCACCTGCCGATCTTGCGGATGTGCACTGCGGTGTAATCTTGGTCAGCTTGACATGGCACAGCTTCAGTAAAATTTAACATTGGCTTCTATGGAAAATCTTGGTCACCTTGACATGGCACTTGAGCAGTGCCATGTCAAGGTGACCAAGATATTCCATAGAAGACAATGTTAAATGTTATTGGAGCTGTGCCATGTCAAGCTGACCAAGATTTTCCATAGACACCAATGTTAAATGTTACGGGAGCAGTGCCATGCCAAGCTGACCAAGATCTCCCAGGAGCCAATGCAAAGCTGGGAATGACATACAGGGCTGCAGCCCCTAAAGGAGGAAGTGAAATGAGATATAGACATAAATCAGGTAAGTGAACAGAAAAAAAAACATAAATTCCCAATTAATTCTAAGGATGCACATTAGTGCTGCATGGTGAGGAGAGAAAAATGTGGGTGGAACTCTGCTTTAAGGTAACCATACATTTTACAATGTTCTATCCAGTATATGATCTTGCCTGATTTGATACAAATTCTGAGTATTTTTGGGTTTGTTGTCAAACTATGCCCAGTTTTATATTTGTGCAGCATTGTTTTCTTACTTTGTGAAGTTCCTGCACAGCGCGGCCATCACCAGGGTGGGCATCTAAAGCTGCAATGTCCTTCTTCTTGGATTCAGTGCATGCTGGCTACCCAGCATGCAGCTGCTGATCTCGCGCATGTTCAGTGTGGTGCCATCTTGGTCATCTTGACATGGCACAGCTCCAGTAACATCTAACATTGGCTTCTATGGAAAATCTTGGTCAGCTTGGCATGGCACTTGAGCAGTGCCATGTCAAGCTGACCAAGATATTCCATAGACACCAATGTTAAATGTTACGGGAGCAGTGCCATGCCAAGCTGACCAAGATCTCCCAGGAGCCAATGCAAAGCTGGAAATTACGTACAGGGCTGCAGCTTCTAAAGGAGGAAGTGAAATTAGATATAGACATAAATCAGATAAGTGAACAGAAAAAAAAGCATAAATTCACAATTAATTCTAAGGATGCACATTAGTGCTGCGTGGTAGGGAGTGAAAAATGTGGGTGGAACTCTGCTTTAAGGTAACCAGACACATAACAATGTTCTATGCAGTATATAATCTTGCCTGATTTGATACAAATTCAGAGTATTTTTGTTCTCATATTACATATAGTTTTGGTAAATCTACAGGAAGGTGTACAGAAATTGTACAATTAGCAATTCATACAAGCTAGTGAGTGTTCTCCCATTTTAGTAATCCTGTCACTGTGTGACATGGCCCTTTGTGTCACTTGGCTACTGGGTCCAGATTTTTCCTAACCTCATGACTAATCTCCATCAATTTCCATCTCCCTCTCTAATGGCAACAATTTTACAGGCCTTTAAGGCAGTCTTTTATGAAGAGTGTTATATATATATATATATATTTATGTTGTCAAAAGTATTGGGACACCTGCCTTTACACACACATGAACTTTAATGGCATCCCAGTCTTAGTCCATAGGGTTCAATATTGAGTAGGCCCACCCTTTGCCAATATAACAGCTTCAACTCTTCTGGGAAGGCTGTCCCATAGACACACTCCTAAATGTGTCTATGGAAATGTTTGACCTCTTCTCCAGTAGCGCATTTGTGAGGTCAGGCACTGATGTTGGAGGAGAAGGCCTGGCTTGCTAATTCATCCCAAAGATGTTCTATTGGGTTGAGGTGCTCTGTGCAGGCCAGTCAAGTTCCTCCAGCCGAAATTCTCCCTATGGAGAATTTTAAGTACCATAATTCCACGGTCATATGCAATTTTAAAGTGTGACATGTTAGGTATTTATTTACTCGACGTAACATCATCTTTTACATTTTACAAAAAAAAAATGGGTATTATATAGTGTTTGTGTGCAATCAAATGTATTAGGCCTCATACACACGGAGGTTTCTTAAAAAATAAACGAAACGTCGGGCCCGACGTCAAGGAAAAAAAATCGGCGTTTTTCGGCATTATGCATCGGCGTTAGTGAGCGTCGGCGTCAATAGGCGTTTTTCTAAAAAAATCATCCCTCTGCTATTTTTCAACCTAAGAACGTTGGCGTCAAAAAATGGCGGTTAACGCCGGTACAGTATTAGTTGCCGTTAGTTGGCGTTTTGCGGCATCGGCGTCAAAAAATGCCAAAACGTTACAGCCTCAGAACGCGCTGGCCGTGGGTTCTAGTTTCAGCTCACTAACGCCGACGCCATCTACAGCTCAAAAACGTTGGCGTTTTTATTGACTAACATGGAGAGCTGCAAAAACTCCAGAAAACACCGGTATCAAAAAACGTCCGTGTGTATGAGGTCTTAAAGTGTATATTTTCCAAAAAAATTGCGTTTGCATTTTCTGTTAATCCAATAAACCTCACATCACTACTGAAATATTACTATGTCCTTCAGTTATTTGATAGATCAAAATGAAATTGCTGATCCAAACACCCAAATATTTATAAATGACAATCATGGATCATCGCATACAACTGTGTATATATATATATATATATATATATATATATATCCAGCTGTGCTTAAAGCAACTACTTTAACTACTTTCCTTTAAACAGTCACTTTTGGTGGGAATACATTCACCAAGTGTGAACTTGCTGCATTAACCTCCCTGGCGGTAATCCCAAGTGAGGCTCGGGGTGGAATTTCAGTACCATTAGCGGTAACCTGGAGCCACACTTGGGATCGCATCGCTGGATCCAAGGCAGCATTACTTACCTTGTTCCCTGGATCCAGCGATGTCCGCCGCCCGATGCCTCTGTGTGCCGGGCTCCGTTCACTGCGAGCGTCGCGTCCCACGGAGGGCGGAGACCGGCGGCAAATTCAAAAAGTGAAACACATAGTATACATACAGTACACTGTAATCTGTAAGATTACATTACTGTATGAAATCAATTCACATCCCACTTTTATATTATATATGCCATTCTTTCTGCCTGGAAACTTGAGAATGTCCATGGCAAGCAAAAAGTGTCCCTTTACGTCAAAAGTGGTTTTTGATCGGCTAGAAAACAGCGGTAGTAAATAAGAATCATTTGCAGAATTGAGTGATACTGATTTTTGGGGAAATTTATCATCAGACACTGAAAGTGACGACAGCGACAATTCTGCAAATGAGCAAATTTCAATGTTTTTGGTTTGATTACCTTATTGAATAAATTGTATTACTATTACGTTATTATTTTTGATAATTATTTTTAGTTATTTATTATATTATAATTTATGATTTCATGTTTCAAACTTTATCATACCTGGGATTTCTACTAGACTCTTGTTTGGACAGATTTAAATGAGTTATTCCTAAGAATTACAGGCCTACAATATAAAACGCCAAATTTCCATGCAAAATAATGTACCGCTTTCAGCATCAAAAATCTGAATTAATCATACCGCCAGGGAGGTTAAAGTAGAACTAAAGGCAAAACTTGTTTTTTTAATTTTGAAGAGAGTACAGAAGGTTTAGAACACTTGTCAGTTTGTATTGCTGCCTGTGTCCCTGTTAAGGAGATTCCCCCTCTCTATTTGTCCTGTTTACCATTATCATTGAAAGTAAAAGAAAATCACAAATGTTGGGTTGTGCCCAGAAAAGTATTGGAGGGGAAATCTTCCAACGGGGACACTAATTCTGGTTACCTGGGGGTCCCCAAAGAATTCCCTTAATTTGCAGAGATTTCCCCTCTCACTTCCTGCTTGGCCATGGAACAGGAAGTGAAGGTAAATCTCCCCAATGGGACACAGATGGTGAAAAAAAAACCTGACAGGGCTTATACCCTCCCTTGCCCTATCCAATATGAAAAGTAAATTGCATAATTTAATTATGGAATGTGATTGAAGAATGGTGGTAGCCATGTGGTTTGGGTGAATGTGCTTTAACTACCTCCCACCCGGCCACTGTACATATACGGCCGGGTGGGCGCCTCACCGTTCTGAGTGGACGTTCAGGAACGTCCCTCAGAATGAGTGCTCGCAGTGCGGCCACGAGGCACACTGCGGCTCTATCCTGTGATCATTATGATCGGGATATGGGCGCTGTGATTGGCCCTTCCAATTGCGTGACAGCTGTGTGCAATCACAGCTGTCACAATGTAAACAGAGACACGTGTCTCTGTGACAGTTCTCCCCCTGCCAAGCTCAGTGAGAGCTCAGTTTGGGGGGGGGGGGGATCTGCAGCTATGTGACAGCTCTCTGTGTGAGGATGATTTTATACAGAGAGCTGTCCCAGATTGCCCCACACATAGTACACCAAGCACCACTGATGCCCCTGTCCCCATACACATGTCATTGTGCCCATAAAACATTTGTACCAGTCCCCAAAACATCTGTCTTTCCCCATCACCGCCAACACCAAATAAACCCTGGTTTGGGTTATTGTTACCAAAGAAATGTAGCGGTATCATTTTTGGTCAAAATTTATGAAGAGAAATTACTTGCAAAATGTTATAACAGAAACAAAGAAAAATGCATTTTTCTAAAAAAAAAAAAAAAAAATCTGTCTTTTTTCATTTGTAGTGTAAAAAATAAAAAACCCAGTGGTGATCAAATACCACCAAAAGAAAGCTCTATTTGTGATAAAAAAATTTCATATGGGTACAGTGTTGCATGACCGCGTAATTGTCATTCAAAGTGCAACAGCGCTGAAAGCTGAAAATTGGTCTGGGAAGGAAGGGGGTGAAAGTGCCCGGTATTGAAGTGGTTAAAAATGCTGGAAAATGTGTGCTGTCCATGAATGGAGTACATTTAGGAGTGGGTGAAGGTCATTTATTGTTTAAATGTTGTTCATGTGGAATGTTTCTTATACGATTTTGAATTTTTATTCTTTATAATTATGGAATAAGTGATATACGTATTTCTTTATTTATCCACTAAAGCTGGCCATACATGGTTCGATTTTTTTTGTTCAAATGTGAAAAATCATTTGTCAGAAAATACTTTCTTGCCATTATTGAGCCAACTAATTTCATTTGAAAGCCCTTAAAATTTCATCAAGACCACCCACTGTTTGACTAGAATATGAGGTATTAAACAGAGTTCTTTACAATATGTACGATTTTTCCTGAACAATTCATAGTTAGAACTTAGTTCCTTGTAGAAAAATTTTGCATTTTTCTCCTTTAAATTTTCTCATCTCTATGGTCCAAACTGAACGTCGATTTGACCCTACTTACTACTGAAAATCAAATGAATGTTCCAAAAATGAAAAATTTCTAACAAAATGATTTGAGTATATGAACAGCTTAAGATATATAGATAGAGATAGAGATATAGACTTAGCTGGACAACTATATATTGCAGTGCATGTGATCTCTGTTGTTCTTATGTGTTTATCCCTAGGAAGTAAACCACCATTTGGTCACAAGTTTTAGAAGTGACAGCAGAATTTATCACTGACACAATGAATCAAGCTAGTAAAGCATGGGAAATATATGGCTGATGCTTTCTCATGAATCTTGTTGCTTAGAGATATGAACAATATATGAGGATATTTGGGTAATTTAGAGATACCCCCAACATTACATCATCCTTGGACTATTGTGTATAACTACATAGATAGGAGAAAGCGTCTGTGATTCCTCTAGCAACCTATTAGATTCCAAATGTTAATTTTCCCCAAGTTAGGCTTCATAAATTTTCTTTATCCATGTTTTACTAATAGGGAATAGTTTTCCTTAGGTTGAATTTTCACAGAGAGTCTGACCACATGGGGTCATTTTAGAGGTGGTTTTATTGGTGTAGAAAGAGATGCAACTTTGAGTGAGCAATTCATCCAGGGGGGTTCTGTCTCTCTCCTGTCTTTCCCAGGAGTACACATCACACAAGCAATTTTAGGGAACATAAAAGGAACTGTCAATGCCCTCAATGCCAACAACTTCTCACCGCAGTTCTGCTATGGCGAATGTGACCATCACATTGTACTAATGGACACTCACACACCAATAAAAACCCAACAAAGGCTTTAACCCCTCATCACTCTAATTTATAAAACTCTTAAAATTTATGTTGCCTTTATTTATTTTGTCTTATAGGTGTATGATGGTGAATCCAGTGATGCGCCGGTTCTGAAAGCTTTGTGTGGTTTTCAAATTCCCAGTCCAGTTACCTCTTCTCAGAACACCATGTTTGTCCTCCTAAGGTCTGACTATAGCAACCACCACAGAGGATTCAGTGCACGATTTAGTGAAGGTAAGTTTTTTTTTTTTTATATACTCAGCAGTGGAGATTTACTAAAGCTGATGCACACAGAATTGTGTGCAGCTGTGGATAGTAACCAACCAGCTTCTACCTTCAGCTTGTTCAATTAAGCTTTGGCAGTAAAACCTAGAAGCTGATTGGTTACTATGCACAGCTGCACCAGATTCTGCGTGCACCAGTTTTAGTAAATCAGCCCCCATGTCGATGTAGCACCCTGGTCTTAGGCAGGGTTGCTAACAAATTTAGTTTGCTAGATGGTAACTAGCCTGGCTAAGTGTTAAGGAGATCCACTGACTTTTCCCTAAATCTGGATTTGATGCACCTCTCTCTTCTGTTACTGGGTGGCATTGTTGCCTGTGGCATTAGAATGGCAAGGGCATAGTGAATTAAGACTAGGAGTGGAAAGGTTGTCTCAGCCAATTGGCAGGGGTTTCTTTGGCCCCTTGACCTACTGGGAAAGCCTATTTATTCGGGAGGAATCAGGGGATCGGGGTTCTGTGCCACCTGGACAACTGTCTGGGTGGAAGTGTGTTGCAAGGCTCCGGGTTGCTAGGCCAGAAGCCTGAGGCCTATCCCGGAAGCACCTGGCTGCTAAGCTGTTCAAACCCTATCCAGGTTTGAGCGAAGCAGCGCGGGGTTGTGGCTTTAGGCTGGAAGCCCAACCAAGTTGTAGAGGTTCCGCCGGATTGGGGGCCGAATCGTTGCCAGTGGTGAAGGAGAAGCAGTTGCCATAAGGGACGACCACTCCTGTCTCCAGGGGCAATTGAGGATCAAGACCAGGGGTAAAGGGGAAGCAGTTGCCACCAAGGGACAACCACTCCTGTTATCAGAGGCCAGTTTATGGAAGTCTGAAGAAGTACCAGAGCAGCCTTTTCACCAGCCGGGGACAATGAAGAAGTGGGAAAGCTTCAGCAGAGTGCCAAGCCAGGGACCCAGGGGGTTATCAGGGATGAAGCTTGAGTAGTATACAGTAGGCTAGCTGTGGAAGAGCTCAGGGGATCCAGTGACGACTAGGATCTTGAAGTCTAGTGAGAGACCAGGAGCTCAGTGAGTGAAGATCTACAGTAGGATACTGTGAGATGTGAGAGAAGATATATCATGGGTTACTGTGAGTTATGTGTACAGATCTTTAATGACTGTTTAAAGTTCAGTTGCTATAGGAGACAACAGTTCTACAAATACAGTTGCTGCATCCAGCTTAAAGACCCTCTACTTGTATAATTGTCTGCCTATTACTATTTTTGTCTCAGAGTCTGCCAACTGCTATTGCATCTGCCTAAGGGTGTCCTGGCCCTAACCCACTCTCCACCAGTTCTGTTTAAGAGACAATCTCTTTTTCTTGCATTCAAAAAAGTGACTGGTGCCCATGTTTCCAACTTGCATCACACCCACCATGCCTAATAACCCACACTTCGAGGAAGGATGTCAGTTCTCCCTGACTCTGGAGGTCATCTAAGAGGCAGAAGTTGCTCATTGCACAAGGAACCTCTAGTAGCTTCTGAAGGAGCCATAGCAAAGTGACTATGGTGAAGATGTGTCTTGCTTGCACATAATTGGACAACTTAAATCACCGCTTGACCTGATTAATCTATGGGAAGACTCAAACTGAATTTAGCAAATTTTCCCTGTTGTCTTTACCTTTTGCTTCCCACACCAGGAATTACTTTAATATTTTTGCATCTAGCATTTTGTGTCAGCGTTAGTTGACAATTATTTAGAAGCCAGTAAGTCTAGTCAATATGCCAGCAAATATGTACACATCAGACTTGAAAACTTATAGCAAGCAAATGCAGAAAAGAAAACACAACCTACTGACTGAACCCTCTACTTGCCAGTTACCTGGTCTTCTGAGTACACCTGTTACTAAACCTGAAGGCCATGGATTCTCAACTCTGCCCCTTAAGGCTCGGTTCACACTGCCGAAACTTGGGATCCTACTTGTGAGACTCCAAATCGCATGACATGTGAAATCCCATGTTAGGCAATGAAAGCTGTCTTAATTAGCACTGCTGAAGTCGCTCAATTTTAGAAAAGGTTCCTGTACTACTTCAAGGCGACTTCTATCTGACTTGTGCCCATAGATTTTAATGGACGTTGCCTCCACGTTGGATCCTTATCTATATTGATGTGATTTGAATCTGAAATTCCAGGAAGATTACCCAGGCGGTGCATGGCATCTTCCTGTATGCTGTTATCTCTGCATACCTGCACAAGATGCGTCAAAGTCGCATCATGTCGAATCAAAGTAGTACTCAACGCGCCAGCAAATTGCTAGGAAGTCTCTTGGCACACTGGTACTGTAAGTCACACGACTTTCAGGTCGCAGAAGTTTGAACCGAGCCTTAGGTTTCCTGCAATTTAATTACACACATGCCTGAGAGAAAAGATTACTGTCCATGCTCCACATCAATATAATCTATAACAAAACGATCTTATGAAGGTTGAAGAACACACAACTGGCCAGAGACTGCAATACCACAGAGATGCTTTCTGAAAACCATATTTTCTCTTTTTATGGAAAAATTAAATAAAAGTGAAAATGAACTGAGTGGACTTGTTGGTTTCGTTAAATGTTTGCCAACTGCTGCTGGGTCAAGGATGGTAGATTTTGCTATATTAATACAGGTTTCCTTCCACTGAGTTATGTTTGTAAGCAAAGGACAGGTCCTCTTGAAATGTATACAAAGCTCTTTCAGATAGGTGATGTAATATTACTGTGTATCCTGAGAGATCTTGGGAATATAATCTAATCCTTATGCCATAAAGGGTAAACATTCTACTGACCTTGATTTATTTCCTGATGTTTTTTTATAGCATTTGGAAGTTCTATTGTGACCGACTCCATTGGCGGAGTTATTTCCTCACCGTTATATCCCGCCAACTACCCAAACAATCAAAACTGTTCGTGGATTATACAAGCATCGGAACCTTGTAAGTTGTTTGAACAGCGTCACCGGTGTAACTAAATAAAGTTTGCTTTGTAAGCTTCTCTTTTGCCTATCGCATTTGAAGGAAGTTCAGTATTGTAATGCAGACGTACGCATTCCAGATATTATTATTATACAGGATTTATATAGCACCGACAGTTTGGGCAGCGCTTTACAACATTATGGCAGACAGTACAATTACAATACAATTTAATTCAATACACGAGGAGTAAGAGGGCCCTGCTCATTAGAGCTTACAATCTAGGAGGGAAGGTCAAGTGATAAGAGAGGGTAATAACTGTGGGGGGTGAGCTGATGGAGTAAATAAAAAAAATGTAGTTGTTAGGTGGAGGCAGGATATGCTTCTCTGAAGAGAAAAGTTTTCAGGGATCGCCTAAAAGTGGATAGATTTGGAGACAGTCTGACAGATTGGGGTAGGGAATACCAGAGGATGGGAGAGGCTTGGGAAAAGTCCTGGAGGCGAGCATGAGATGAGGTGACAAGGGAACTTGAGAGCAGGAGGTCTTGGGAGGAACGAAGAGGACGATTAGGTTGGTATTTTGAGACTAGGTTAGTGATGTAGCTGGGGGCAGAGTTGTGGATGGCTTTGTAACTTATTGTTAGTATTTTTAATTTAATTTGTTGGGCGATTGGCAGCCAGTGCAGGGATTGGCAGAGAGGGGTAGCAGACGCTGAGCGGTTTGTAAGATGGATGAGTCTGGCAGCGGCATTCATGATGGACTGAAGGGGGGATAGTCTGTTTAAAGGTAAGCCAATGAGGAGGGAGTTGCATTAGTCAAGGCGAGAGATAACCAGGGAGTGAGTATTTAACAATTTTTTTTTAAATTCAAGGTGCCATCAGCCAATAAGCAATATAGCCCATCTATTTAAATCTCTGTCAGCTCTGCAAAAAAGAGGGTCCTTGGTTCAAATCCCAACTAGGGCACTCCCTGCATGGAGTTTGCATGTTCTCCCTGTGTGTGTGTAGGTACTCCAGTCTCCACTCACACTCCAAAGACATGCTGGAAGCTTATTTGGCACCTGTCTATACTGGCCATAGTATGTGTATTTATGCATGTGAGATAGGGACCTCAGATTGTGGGCTCCTTGAGGACAGAGACTGATTTATTGCATTCAATTATTCAACATTGCTTTGTTTAGTGCAGATTGGATATGTTTATTAGTAATCTTTGACCATCCCCAAGGTCAGGGGTCTCCAAACTTTCTAAACAATGGGCCAGTTTACTGTCCTTCAAACATTCCTGGGGTCGGACTGTGGCTAGTGGAAGAAGAAAATGTCCTGGTGTCAGTGGAAGTAAACAATGCCCCATGATTGGTATTAGGGGAGGAATAATGCCCCATCTTGGAGTCAGTGGGAGGAATAGTGCCCGATCATTGGTATCAGCAGGAGGAACAGTGCCCCATTGTTGGTATTAGTGGGAGGAATTGTGCCACATTGTTGGTATCAGTGGGAGGAATCGTGCCCCATCATTGGTATCACTGGTAGGAATAGTGCCCCAATATTGGTGTCCATGGCAGAAATAGTGCCCCAATATTGGTATCCATGGCAGAAATAGTGCCCCATCATTGGTGTCAGTGGGAGGAACAGTGCCCCATTGTTGGTATTAGTGGGAGGAATAGTGCCACATTGTTGGTATCAGTGGGAGGAATCGTGCCCCATCATTGGTATCACTGGTAGGAATAGTGCCCCAATATTGGTGTCCATGGCAGAAATAGTGCCCCAATATTGGTATCCATGGCAGAAATAGTGCCCCATCATTGGTGTCAGTGGGAGGAATAGTGCCCAATTGTTGGTATCAGTGGGAGGAATAGTGTCCCATTGTTGGTATCAGTGGGAGGAATAGTGTCCCATTGTTGGTACCAGTGGGAGGACTAGTGCCCTATCATTGGTATTAGTCTGAGGAATAGTGCCCCATCATTGGTATCAGTGGGAGGAATTGTGCCCCATCATTGGTGTCAGTGGCAGAAATCGTGCCCCATCATTGGTGTCAGTGGGAGGAATGTGCCCCATCATTGGTATCAATGGGAGGAACAGTGCCCCATTGTTGGTATCAGTGGGAGGAATAGTGCCCCGTCGTTAGTATCAGTGGGAGGAATAGTGCCCCATCATTGGTATCAGTGGGAGGAATAGTGCCCCATCATCCCCATCATTGGAATCAGCGGGAGGAATAGTGCCCCATCATAAGTATTAGTGGGAGTAATAGTGCCCCATCTTTGGTGTCATTGGGAGGAGTACTGCCCCATCATTGGTGTCAGTGGGAAGAATAGTGCCCCATCATTGGTATCAGTGGGAGGAACAGTGCTCTATCATTGGTATCATTGGGAGAAATAGTGCCCTATCTTTGGTGTCAGTGAGAGGAATAGTGCCCCATTGTTGATATCAATGGCAGAAATAGTGCCCCATCATTGGTATCGATGGGAAAAATAGTGTGCCATAGTTGGTGTCAGTGAGAGGATTAGTGCCACCTTGTCGGTGGCAGGAACTGTTTATTCCCCACTGTTGCTGATAGTGGGCGGAGTGATAGCCCAAGGGTCGGATAAAAGCAAGCAAAGGGCCGCATTCGGCCCAAAAATCGCAGTTTGGAGAACACTGCCCTAGGTGAAACCTCTGTACATCTTTGATAAGTGAACCAGTAAAAGAATCCTTAGACCAGCCTTTCATTTTACCTGAGTAACCCATAAGATAATTTTCAGATCTTAGGGAACCCCTACTAAAATCAGTTAATTGGGGATCAATGGGATAATCGCCCCTTTCCTTGGTGGTCAATGGGAAGAGTACCTCTCTTACAGTGGTGATTGGAATGCAACACTTATAGACCGCTAAAAGGATCATTGGTGTCATGTAGTTAGATCTGCCATGTTGCATTGGCCCCAGTACTATGCATGCATCAGTGGAGGAACTTCCAGGGTTGCAAAGGTCGCCACTGCAGAACATGGGCTTAGTTCACACTGCTGCGACTCCAAAGTTGTGCGACTTGCTTGCAACTTACTTGCAAAGGGGGCCGCTGCAGAACATGGGTTTGGTTCTCACTGCTGCAACCCCATAATTGATTGACATGCTTGCAATCTCCTTGCGACTTGCTTGTAACTATTGGGATTTAACATCGCAGTCTATGCCACTCATATCAGACCAATGTCTCAGAAAAGCAGTGCATTTGTCGCTGTGACTTGAGTCGCATTGATTAGGGTGGCATTCATTGAAATGAATGTGTTTTAACTTTGTGTCGCAAGTCACATGATAAGTAGCAGCAGTTGGAACTGGGGCTTATAAAGGGCCCCGTGATGGGAGTAAAGAAACCCAGGATCAGCGGGAAGGGCCCCTAGCTCAGAGGAAAGGGCTCTGAGAACAATGGAAAGGGTCAATGGGACCCTTCATGGTTTCTTGCACCGGAGCCCTGAAGGTTCTAGTTACGCCTTTGGCAGGCATCATCAAATGGGAGGTCAAGCAACCATATCTCAAGGAACCCCTAGCAACCTCTGGAGAAATCCTTAGGGTTCTCATGGTACCCTGGTTGAGCATGGCTGCTATGAACAAATTACCAGTTCACTACAGCTTCCCACACACACAGTGTGATCTCTGACTTCCAGTCAAGGAATGACTTAATCATTAAAAAGATAGTTCACCTTTACAAAATAAAACTGCCTATGCAGGTAAGGGATGTCTGTAGATAAAAACAAACTGTGCTGCTCTGACTAAAGTTGAATAAAGCCCTTGCTATAGGTGTAGGCCATTTACATACCTTATAAAGCCTGACTGGAATACTCCCAGGACGTTGCTAAGTGAGGCCTAGTCGTCACTGCTCACCTCCACCCTCACAGGAGTGAGCTCTCATATTATGAGCTCAGAGCTAGTCCATCTGGGGAGAGAGAGTATGTGAGGGTGTTTGAATCAGAGAAAAAGCTCGCTCCTGTGATGGTGGAGGTGAGCAGTAATGAGTAGGCCTCACTTAGCAATGTCCTGGGAGTATTCTAGTCAGGCTTCATAGGGTATGCAAATGGCCTACAACTATAGCAAGGGTATTATTCATCTTTAGTGAGAGCTGCACAGTTTGTTTTTATCTACAAACATCCCTTACCTGCATAGGCAGTGTTTTTGTAAAGGTGAACTATCATTTTAAGGATTGCTCATGTAAATGAATGACAGTGCAGGAAATATGGAAGGAGATCACACACTCCTCTTTCATTAAGGCCCCTTTCACACTGGGGCTGGCGGGCGGTAGCGGTAAATCCCCGCTAGTCTCAGCGGGGATTTAGCGCTGTTATAGAGGCGGGTGCGGGGCACTTTTAACCCCCCCACAACGGGTTAAACAGGGGTTAAAAGTGCCGGCGCTCGGCGCTCCCGGAGCGGTGTACAGCCGCTACGGGAGCGCTGCCCAAGGAGCGGTGAATACACCGCTCCCCACATTCCTGAAAAATCATGCTTGCATGATTTTCTGAAGCGCTGCGCTAGCGCAACGCCTCAGTCTGAAAGCATCCATAGAGATGCTTGAAAATAATATTTAGAGCGTTATTACAGCGGTAATTTTAGCGCTTTACCGCTGTAATAACGCCCCAGTGTGAAAGGGGCCTAATGCTGAGACAATTCATGAGTAGGATGATGAATGAGAGGGCTGGAAGCAGGTCCCTTCAATTCTGTGAAGATGTTGTAGTAAACTGTTAAAATATATCTAAAGTCAAAACCTTTTTTCTAGTATTGGATGGCATGCGTAATGGTTCAAACCAGAGTTTGGTATTTTTTTATGTTGCTGTGTTTATCTCTCATTGGGAAGGCTTCCCTGGACACCCTGTTCTCTAGACATAGAAAGTGAGTCGCTGGAACAGGTGTCCCCATTGAGAAAATGCCATTCTATTCCTGATCCAAATACAACAGTAAAATTAGAAATTTCCACGACTTTCTAACCAGATGACAATGATCATCCGGACAAATAGAGAGGGTGAATAAATAGAGGGGGCACAGATGGCAATGAAAACTTAACAGAGCTAGAATGCTCTATAGACAGAGGTGCTATTTACACTCATTAGTGCATTAGATTTAACCACTTAAAGCGGTTGTATACCCATTTTTCTAGTTTTTACCTACAAGTAAGGCTATAATAAAGCTTACATGTAGGTAAAGCCAACCTGAGAGCAGACCGTGGTCAATTCTCTAGCTGTGCTGGGAACTCCAGTGATCAGACTTGTCCTGACACCCTCTCTGCACGACCATTTACTAGGAAGCTCAGTATGATGCTGCTTCTCCTCCCCCCAGCTCTTATGCAGCGGAGAACAGAGGGAATGTGATCACTTATAAAAAAGAGAAAAAGGGTATATATATATATTTTTTTTATATCTATACAAAAATGTTTTGCATTTCATTTCTATTTTGAACTGAATGGGTTGTTTTACAAGGTGATCGTTTACAATCACTTTCATTTAAAACCTTTGTATTATTATATCTCACCAGTTAACCATGTCACCGTTTCCTTTACTGACTTTCAAACTGAAGGCAGAAATCTCAGTTGTACAGAAGATTTTGTAGAGATTTTAGATGGGAACAATTATATTTCACCGTCCAAAGGTATGTTAAGAATTGATACACTGTTTCAATTGATTAAATATCAATATTTATGTATCAAAAAGTTATGTAGCAGGCAAAGACTGGGGGAAAAGATTGCAAAACCCTAGGTTAGTATGTCTTTAAAGCCCATTTGAAGTCTCACACCTTTGTATCTCTTCATAGACCTGTCTCCCACATATTATAATTCAACATTGAATTTTGCTTGGAATTGCTTTGAAGTGTATTTCCACATTTGCAGTCAAATTTGAAGAAAAGGACTAAAAGGAATTGTAAACTTTTAAATAAAAGTAAAACAAATTGGTTTACACTTACCTAGTGGCCCCGAACCTCCTCTTCTCGGGTCCCCCGCCAGCGCTCCTGGCTCCTCCTCTTCTCAGGTCCCCCGCCAGCGCTCCTGGCTCCTCCTCTTCTCAGTGTGCCACCATAGGAAGCCGCTTCATATGGTGGCAACGGGCTCAATCCTGAGCTGCGCTGCCTGCGTCCATAGACACAGCACAGCTTGGCCCTGTCCCCCACTTCTTCTTCACAGACTTTGACTGAGAGCAGGGAGAGCTGCTACAGACGGACACAGCGCTGGATGGACTGAGGACTGAGGTAAGTATACAGGGGGATGAGGGGACATACTGCTACCTAAACATTTCTTACCTTAATGCAGTGGTTCTCAACTCCGGTCCTCGGGACCCACTAACAGGCCAGGTTTGCAGGATAACTGAAATGCATCACAGGTGATATCACTTGCTGCTCAGTGATTGCAGTATTCTAGTCTGCATTTCCCAAAGGTAATCCTTAAAATCTGGCCTGTTGGTGGGTCCCGAGGACTGGAGTTGAGAACCACTGCCTTAATGCAAGGATGTGGCCCCTGACATCACCAAATGCATATAATGTTCAATATATGCAGGGTTGCTGATAAGGCAGTACAACCAGCCCTCCTGTTCTGGACCTGGGCCCCATCAGTTCAAAAGGGGGGCCCAGACACCTTATGAGCAGGAGGGCCGGTTGTTCTGGCTTACTGCAGTCACTGATTCTCTTCTGCCTCCCCCTGAAGCGCTGTCAGCTTCTCCGCTCCCTCCTTCCAGCTCTGCTGCAAGGGGTTCAGTTCTAGTATCCCCACCCCCATCCCCCTGGTTTTCAGCCCCCCCCCCCTTTTCCCCATAGCGTTTCTGGCTTCCCTCCTCTCCTGCCAGCAGCTGCTGTGGGTGCACAAGGGGATGTTTCAGGATGGAGAGCAGGGGATTGGGCCAGTAAATATGTCATATAATAATGACTTTAGTGTATTTTTAGCAAAAATATAATTTGAAATTTTATGAGAGGTGGGGGAGCAGGGCCCTGACAGGTAAGCAGTATGGGGCCCTGTGATTTCTAACAGCAGCCCTGAATATATGTAATGCTTGACAGGACTGTCAGAAACTGCAGACTAATAGAGGAAATGAGGGTCAGAGAGTGTGGACAGGATACATTTTTGTATAACTGTATTATGTGCCACCAGCGCAAAACAATACTTAAACAATAATCTAACAATCCTTATCTGTATATTGGGTTTCCTGCGGCTAAAATTTTTCACTAATAATAGTGTTAATGGTTTTAACTATATGTAGAGGTAGCTGCGCCCACCCTATCACAAAAAATATAAGGATGTATAGAGTATCTCATGAAAGACAACACTGAAGAAATGACACTTTGCTACAATGTAAAGTAGTGAGTGTACAGCTTGTATAACAGTGTAAATTTGCTGTCCCTTCAAAATAACTCAGCACACAGCCATTAATGTCTAAACCTCTGGCAACAAAAGTGAGCACACCCCTAAGTGAAAATGTCCAAATTGGGCCCAATAGCCATTTTCCCTCCCAGGTGTCATGTGACTCATTAGTGTTACAAGGTTTCAGGTGTGAATGCAGAGCAGGTGTGTTAAATTTGGTGTTATCACTCTCTCATACTGGTCACTGGAAGTTCCACATGGCACCTCATGGCAAAGAACTCTGAGGATCTGAAAAAAAGAATTGTTGCTCTGCATAAAGATGGCCTAGGCTATAAGAAGATTGCCAAGACCCCAAAACTGAGTTGCAGCACGGTTGGCAGGACCATACAGCGGTTTAACAGGACAGGTTCCACTCAGAACAGGCCTTGCCATGGTCAACCAAAGAAGTTGAGTGTATGTGCTCAGCGTCATATCCAGAGGTTGTCTTTGGGAAATAGACGTATGAGTGCTGCCAGCATTGCTGCAGAGGTTTAAGGGGTGGGTGGTCAGCCTGTCAGTGCTCAGACCATATGCCGCACACTGCATCATATTGGTCTGCATGGTTGTTGCCCCAGAAGGAAGCCTCTTCTAAAGATGATGCACAGGAAAGCCTGCAAACAGTTTGCTGAAGACAAGCAGACTAAGGACACGGATTACTGGAACCATGTCCTGCGGTCTGATGAGACCAAGATAAACTTATTTGGTTCAGATGGTGTCAAGCATGTGTGGCGGCAACCAGGTGAGGAGTAAAAAGACAAGTGTGTCTTGCCTACAGTCAAGCATGGTGGTGGGAGTATCATGGCCTGGGATCTGCCTGAGTGCTGCCGGCATTAGAGAGCTACAGTTCATTGAAGGAACCATGAATGCCAACATGTACTGTGACATACTGAAGCAGAGCATGATCCTCTCCCTTCGAAGCCTGGGCCGCAAGGCAGTATTCCAACATGATAACGACCCCAAACACACCTCCAAGACGACCAATGCCTTGCTAAAGAAGCCGAGGGTAAAGGTGATGGACTGGCCAAGCAGGTCTCCAAACCTAAACCCTATTGAGCATCTGTGGGGCATCCTCAAATGGAAGGTGGAGGAGCGCAAGGTCTCTAACATCCACCAGCTCTGTGATGTCGTCATGGAGGAGTGGAAGAGGACTCCAGTGGCAACCTGTGAAGCTCTGGTGAACCCCATGCCCAAGAGGGTTAAGGCAGTGCTGGAAAATAATGGTGGCCACTCAAAATATTGACACTTTGGGCCCAATTTGGGCATTTTTCTGCACAAAGCTACTACATGGCAGATTCTGGCTCTCCAGCTTTGCAAATTCCAAACACAACTAAATAATCTCCAGTTCAGTGGGCCCTCCTTCTCCCTTGTTCCAGTGAGCCCCAGTGTCCCAGTCCATCCCTGGCTGTACTCCAATATTGACTTTAAATTATGGAGAATTCAAAGGGTAGAGTAAAACCATTATTCTGCTTTAGAGTGGCAGTGCTACTGGTAATCTTTAGAATCTCATCCAAGGACATACCAACTATCTTAGGGGTAGTCTGGTCAGAGTGAAAAAAACCTGATTGTACAGGATGGGCATTTGACCTTTTAACTTTCCTTTTTTTTTCTTTAAGGACGTTACTGTGGGCAGGTAATCCCCCACCCTGTTACATCGTTCAGCAATGCCCTTGTGATAAAATTTGTCTCCAATAGTTACACAACATATAAAGGATTCCGCGCTACCTACTCTGCATCAACCTCAGGTAGGTGTCATCATTTTTAGTTTTGACTGCATAACATATGCTTTTGTTTTTGAATATAACATAGAGAAAGGTGCTAGCGTTAACTAAAGAAAATTTTGGCAATATATCAGGATCCTAAGAACTGAGCTATTGGGGTTGATATACTAAAGGTAAATAGACTGTGCACTTTGCAAGTGCAATTGCACTCTGCAAGGGGATTAGCTCCAGAGCTTAGTAAATGAGGTGAAACTTTCCAAAGAATACCCAATCACATGCAAGGAAATTTAAAAAAAAAAAAGCATTTTTGCTTACATATGCTTGGATGATGGAAGTCAGCAGAGCTTTTCCTCATTTACTTAGTTCTGGAACAAATGCCTTTGGAGAGTGCAACTACGCTTGCAAAGTGAACAGTCTATTTGCCTTTAATAAATCCACCCCAATTAGTCAGAATTCTCATGTGATATCTCTGTACTATTCCTGTAAATATGAAGCAGGTGAGGCTGGGTTTTTGATGCAGTGGATAAGAGTTGGAAGTTGAGTTCCTTCACTTTCCATTCCAGAGTCACCAGGACAAGAAATGAGAGCATGCAGGGCAGCAAAACATAGGGAACATTAGAAACCTGACCGATGTTACAACCTTTCCCCACACCACTGAATGTGCTTTTGATGTCTGTGTCCCCATCAGCAAGAGATCCCATCTTGTGACACCCCAATGGGAATGCAGACAGCAATAAAATCTGACTGAAGTTCTATCAATCCCCTATTTTTACATACCAAGCTAGAGTTGGACTTTAACTGCTTCAATACCGGGCACTTTCACCCCCTTCCTGCCCAGGCCAATTTTCAGCTTTCAGCGCTGTCACACTTTGAATGACGATTGTGCGGTCATGCAACGCTGTACCCAAATGAAATGTTGGTGGTATTTAATCACCACTGGGTTTTTTTTTTTTGCTAAAAAAAATAAAAAAAAGACCAAAAATTTTGAAGAAAAAAAAATTTTCTTAGTTTATGTCAGAAAATTTTGTATATAAGTAATTTTTTTGCTTCAGTGATGTGCGCTGATGAGGCAGGACTGATGGGCACTAATGAGATGGCACTGAAGGGCATTGATGAGGTGGCACTAATGAGGAGGCACTAATATGCCGCACTGATGGGCACTGATAGGCGGAACTGATGGGCACTGATAGGTGGCACTGATAGGCGGCACTAATGGGCAATGATAGACGGCGCGAATAGGCGGCACTGATGAGTGGCACTGATAGGTGGCATTGATGGGCAGCACTGATGGGCAGGCACTGATGACCAGGCACAAAACGGCAGCACTGACTGGCATAGCTGATGGGCACAAATTGGCATCACTGATGGACACAGATTAGCATCACAGATGGCCACTGAGTGGCATCACTGCTGGGCACTGTTGGGGCTGCACTGATGATCAGTGGCCTGATCTGTACAGGTCTCATCTGCGAGGAGACGCCGCTGATCGGCTCTCCTCTCCTCACACTCTGTCAGTGTGAGGCAAGAAGAGCAGATTACCGGCACTTTCGTGTTTACATGTGATCAACTGTGATTGGACACAGCCTATCACATGGGTAAAGAGCTGCATCATCGGCAAAAGTGGTGAGACTGGGGCGACATCATATCAACAAGAGGGGGATCCTGCCCACCGTCATTTGACTATATGGTGGGTGGGAGGAGGTTAAGGATACAATGTCACCCAACAATAGCATTGCATAAATTGAAAGCATGTTGGCGGTAACCCTCTCCTCCCTAAAATGACCCTGTGACAAGTCCAGTCATTTCAACAAAAAACTAAGATTATATATGTTTTTAATGTATTTCATGCATGTATTTACCTGTAAAAGCCTCTCTTGTTTAGACATCCAAAAGCCCTAAAACTGCTGTTGGGTTCTGCCATAATGGATGTCTTGTCAACAGCCTCAGCAGACTCAGGCTGTCACTCAAGTGATACTGTATATTAGGGGTCTCCAAATTTTCTGAACAAAGGACCAGTTTACTGTCCTTGAGGCTTTAGAGGGGCCAGACTGCGGCCAGTGGGATTAGCAGACGCTGTGGTGTCGGTGAGAGCAAACAGTGCCCCGATATTGGTTTTAGTGGAAGGAATAGTGCCCTATTGTTGGTATCAGTGGAAGACATAGTGCACCATTGCTGATATTCAAGGTAGGAATGGTGCCCCATTGTTGGTGACTATGGGAGGAATGGTGCACCATCATTGATGTCTGTGGGAGGAATGGTGTGCCATCATTGGTGTCTGTGGGAGGAGTAGTGCCCCATCATTGGTGTCTGTAGGAGGAATATTGCCCCATCATTGGTGTCTGTGGGAGGAATAGTGGCCAATCATTGGTGTCCATGGAAGCAATAGCACCCCATCATTGGTATCAGTGGGAGGAATGGTGCGCCATCATTGGTGTCTGTGGGAGGAATAGTGCACCATCATTGGTGTCTGTAGGAGGAATGGTGTGCCATCATTGGTGTCTGTGGGAGGAATAGTGCCCCATCATTGGTGTCGATGGGAGGAATGGTGTGCCATCATTGGTGTCTGTGGGAGGAATAGTGCGCCATCATTGGTGTCTGTGGGAGGAATGGTGCGCCATCATTGGTGTCTGTGGGAGGAATGGTGCCCCATCTTTGGTTTTTGTGAGAGGAATGGTGCGCCATGATTGGTGTCCGTGGGAGGAATGGTGCTGCGATAAGAGGAGAGGACGTGTGTGGGGAGATTAGGAGCTGGGCCAGCACAGACAGTAATTAAGCATTCCCAGAAGAGGAGAGGAGTATGACATGCAAGAAGGGAGGGGGAGGGGGCTGGGCGGCACAGCCGTGATTGACTGGGTCTTCCCACCGCTCCCCCCCCCCAGGCATAAAGACCCTGTTAAAGGGATGTTGGGGCTGGGCATGAAGGGGTTAAAGTCTTTGCATTCTATCTGTTATTTAAGGAAATAACAGGATCTGATTGGATGGGCAGCACCTTAGGTTTTTCTTATCCCTACACCGTGCCCAGATATCCTATCGTCTAATGATATTTATTCTCTTTTTCTTCAGCATGTGGAGGTGACTTACACATGGAGAACGGCGCCTTCAACAGCCCTGCCTATCCAGAAAACTATCCAGAAAATCTGGAGTGTATTTGGAACATCATCAGTGCTCCTGGCAACCGTCTCGCAATGTCTTTCATGTAATCCACTCCCTATCTTTCTTCATATTGTTCTCATCTCAATGACCTTACGGGAAGGAAGTGCCGCGTCTGGCAGGAAAAGTCTTTAACAAATGTTTCAACATAAAATGCAACTTGGAAAGAACACAAAGCGTGGTGCTGACACTCGTAGGATTCCTTCCACAAAATACAAGACTATCTGCTAGAGCCCGACTCATTTATCAAAAGGTCTAAAATAATTATTGGGGTTGATTTACTAAATCTGGAGGGTGCAAAATCTGGTGCAGCTGTGCATGGAAACAGCTTCCATGTTCATTGTCAAAGCTTAATTAAACAAGCTGAAATTAGAAGCTCATTGCCTACCATGCACAGCTCCACCAGATTTTGTTCTCTCTAGTTATAGTAAATCAGCTTCATTGTGTGTGTTGCCCTACACCAGGTGGTCAGATTCTAAATTTAAGCCCTCATTCACATTGAACGCGGCTTTGAAATCATGTAACTTCATCTGAAATCGCATGATTTCAAAGCTTCATTTTAGTGCAACTTCAGGTGTGACTTGAAAGACATCTGTGCGGTTTAATGCACAGATGTTTATTGAAACCGCACCTAAAATCACCAAAAGTAGTGCAGGAACTACTTTTGCAAATCGGTGCAGCGCCGCAAAATCGGCGTTGCATCAATTAGAACGGTGCCATTGCCGGCAACATGCTGCAACTTGTCATGCAATTTGACCTTTCAAATCGCATGACAAATCGCTCCAATGTGAATGAGGGCTAACTGAGATGTCATAACTGAAGAATGAAAAAGAGATTCTATTTGCAAAATGCAACACAGACAGATCTTATTTCAGAGTCTATGATAATGTAGTCTAGCCATACACAGATTTCTCTTGTTCAGCCTGTGTGGATGGAGGAATCTTCCCTGCTGGCTATCATATTCTGACTGCTCCGGCAGCTGTGAGAATCCACAAAGAGTTAGGTCCCATTCACACTACATGTACCGGGAACTTGTGTTACCGTTCATGATTTCGTGTGGGCGATTTTCATGCGATTCCGCGTGTCAGGCATAGGGCAGCCCATTTACTTCAATGGGCTGCCCTATACACTTTTGTCACCTAAATGAAGCTTCTGCTCCTTTTTTAATCCTTATGCTGCTAGCATTAGTAAATAGATAGGAAGGTATATTATATTTACTTGTTTTAAAATGGTTGTTAAGCCACTGCAAGTTTCAAGTCTTGCCACAGATTATCAATTGGATTTAGGTCTGGACTTTGACTGGGTCATTCTAACACATGAATATGCTTTGACCTAAACCATCCCATTGTAGCTCTGGCTGTATGTTTAGGGCCATTGTCCTGCTGGAAGGTGAACCTCCGCCCAGTCTCAAGTCTTTTGCAGACTCTAAAGGCCGGTACACACGGTACAATTATTGGCCAAAAATTTTTGTACAACAGCCTGACGTCTGATAATCTGACCATTAGTGCGCTCCATTCGACAGCCAATTTTCATTTATTGTCCAACAAAAGCTGGATGAGCTGACTAGAAATTTTTTGTCTGCCGACAAGGCCACGTCCGATTTTCGGCTCGTCTGTATAGAAGTTGGACAAACAAATGTTGAAAGTACAAACACGCATGTTCGGAACGCAGGAACAACCCGGGAAGTGTTCGGTCGTGTAAACCTGCGTTCGTAATTCACAATTCACATTCGTGAAGCGACAATTGAAATAGTGAAATGCAGAGGAAGAAGCCCAAAGGGCGATGCACGAAAGCTGAACTTCCTCTTTATAGGCTTGTAGCGCGTCACTACGTTCGCCTTTGTCGAATGATAATTTTTCTAACGTCAGTACGCTAGACAAAACACGGACAGCCGATTTTGGAAAAAATTGGACATGCGGTCGTACGACAATCGAAACGTGTGTATGAGGCTTAACAGGTTTTCTTTTAAAATTGCCCTGTATTTGGCTCCATCCATCTTCCCATCAACTCTGACCAGCTTACCTGTCCCTGCTAAAGAAAAGCATTCCCACAACATGATGCTACCACCACCATGTTTCACGATGGGGATGGTGTGTTCAGGGTGATGTGCAGTGTTAGTTTTCCACCACACGTTTTGCTTTTAGGCCAAAAAGTTCAATTTTGGTGTCATATGACCAGAGCACCTTGATCCACATGTTTGCTGTGTCCCCCACATGGCTTCTCCCAAACTGCAAACCGGGCTGCTTATGGCTTTCTTTCAACAATGGCTTTCTTCTTGCCACTCTTCCATAAAGGCCAGATTTGTGAAGTGCGCGATTAATAATTGTCCTGTGGACAGATTCTCCCACCTGAGCTGTGGATCTCTGCAGCTCCTCCAGAGTTACCATTGGCCTCTTGGCTGCTTCTCTGATGAATGCTCTCCTTGCCCGGCCGGTCAGTTTAGGTGGACGGCCATGTCTTGGTAGGTTTGCAGTTGTGCCATACTCTTTCCATTTTCGGATGATGGATTGAACAATGCTCCGTGAGATGTTCAAAGCTTGGGATATTTTTTTATAACCTAACCCTGCTTTAAACTGACCTGTCTGGTGCATTTTTTGGGATTCGTGATGCTGTTTGTTTACTGAGGTCCTCTAACAAACCTCTGAGGGCTTCACAGAACAGCTGTATTTATAATGAGATTAAATTACACAAAGGTGCACTCTATTTGCTATTTAGGTGACTTCTGAAGGCAATTGGTTCCACTAGATTTTAGTTAGGGGTATCAGAGTAAAGGGGGCTGAATACAAATGCACGCCACACTTTTCAGATATTTATTTGTAAAAAAAATTTGAAAATCATGTATCATTTTCTTTCCACTTCACAATTATGTGTCACTTTGTGTTGGTCAATCTCATAAAATACATTTACATTTTTGGCTGTAACTTGAAAAAATTTGGAAAATTTTAAAGGGTATGAATACTTTTTCAAGGCACTGTATGTGTTCTAGAGGATTCCAGAAGTATAGTGGAAGGGAGGACAGAACAGGCAACCAGAATATTTATTTAACTCCAGCCAATCCCTGGGGAGTTGTGTCCAGAAAGTGGTGAGAGAGCCCATAAACAATTTGAGGCCAGAGTAGCAGGGTGCAGCGTTCCAGGGTCCAGTCCTGCAGGAGGAGACCCCTGTGCAGGGGCTCTGCCCCGGTGGTGCAGGATCCTAGAGGAACCTTAAGAAAGACACCAAGGTCCCAGGTAGGCTTAACTGGGGGCCTATTTGCAGAGCCATGTCCAGGGGTCAAGTTGGGTCTGGGGAAGCTCAATGGAAAAAGCCACAAGGAAGTTGGTGGGAAAGAGTGCAACTATCCTGTGGTGGTGATTCTACATGTCCCTCACTAGGAAGAGTCTGGCGGATATTGGCAAGAGACAGCTGGTGATCCTGTGGCTAAGTTAGTAGATGACCCCCAATGCTGAAGGGAAGTGACTGTGGATAGCTTTTGACTCATGAGAGGGAGTACAAGTCACCAGCAGCATTAGGAATCCTGTAGGTCATTCAGTTTGTGAGGGGCGGCCAGCAGTTTGTGAATTGCAGCCAGAAATTGAGTCCAGTTTTCAGATTATTGGGGTATCCCATGCTCCTTCTCCCCATCCAAGCTCATCGTTCCCAATAAAAAAAACCCTAAAAAGAACCTCTAAACTGTTTTCCGAGCCAGTGGAAGAATTAAGAAAATGTTGTGTGCCTGACTGTGTGCTCTAAGGGGGGGAATAGGACCAAATTCACCGATGGCACTTAAAGGGGTGCACTACACATTTAACAGACTATAGTTTACCTTTGATAGAATCTATAAGTCTTTATTATTTTGGTAAACAATATAACTCCTTATGTCCATCCCTTGTAGGTCATTTTCTCTGCAATCCAGTGAAAACTGTTCAAAGGATTATGTGGAAATTAGGGAAGGTGATGCCGGAGGCGTGGTTTTGGGGAGATTTTGCGGAACTAGCCTGCCCAATAATGTAACTTCTATTGTCGGCCACATACTCTGGGTAAAGTTTGTGTCTGATGCATCAATAAGTGGATCAGGCTTCAGGCTCTCCTTTTCACACAGTAAGTAAATGATTATTTTTTTAAAGCTTTTCATATACACTGAGCAAAATTATAAACGCAACACTTTTGTGTTTGCCCCTATTTATCATGAGCTGAACTCAAAGACCTGCGACTTTTTCTAAGTACACAAAAGGCCTATTTCTCGCAAATATTGTTCTCAAATCTGTCTAAATCTGTGTTAGTGGGCACTTCTTCTTTGCTGAGATAATCCATACACCTCAAAGGTGTGGCATATCAAGATGCTGATTAGACAGCATGATTATTGCACAGGTGTGCCTTAGGCTGGCCACAATAAAAGGCCACTCTAAAATGTGCAGTTTTATCACACAGCACGATGCCACAGATGTCGCAAGTTCTGAGGGAGCGTGCAATTGGCATCCTGACTGCAGGAAGAGTTGTTGCCCTTGAATTGAATGTTCATTTCTCTACCATAAACCGTCTCCAAAGGCGTTTCAGGGAATTTGGCAGTACATCCAACCGGCCTCACAACCGCAGACCACGTGTAATCACACCAGCCCAGGACCTCCATGTCCAGCATTTTCATCTCCAAGATCATCTTAGACCAGCCACCCGGACAGTTGCTGAAACAATCGGTTTGCGTAACCAAAGAATGTCTGCACAAACTGTCAGAAACCATCTCAGGGAAGCTCATCTGCATGCTCATCGTCTTCATCAGGGTCTCGACCTGACTGCAGTTCGTCGTTGTAACCGACTTGAGTGGGCAAATGCTCACATTCAATGCCATCTGGCACTTTGGAGAGCTGTTTCCTTCACGGATGAATCCCATTTTTCACTGTACAGGGCAGATAGCGTGTATGGTGTCGTGTGGGTGAGCG
This sequence comes from Glandirana rugosa, assembly GCA_018402905.1. NCBI lineage: Eukaryota > Metazoa > Chordata > Amphibia > Anura > Ranidae > Glandirana > Glandirana rugosa. The sequence goes on along the minus strand of BLSH010460377.1, from coordinate 390,667 downwards.
GTTTTCTGATGTCAATGTTGTGGATCAAGTGGCCCATGGTGGCGGTGGGGTTATGGTATGGGCAGGCATATGCTATGGAGAACGAACACAGGTGCATTTTATTGATGGCATTTTGAATGCACAGAGATACCGTGACGAGATCCTGAGGCCCATTGTTGTGCCATTCATCCACGACCATCACCAGCATGTTGCAGCATGATAATGCATGGCCCCATGTTGCAAGGATCTGTACACAATTCCAGTTCTTGCATGGCCAGCATACTCACCGGACATGTCACCCATGTTTGGGATGCTTTGGATTTGGGTATAAGACAGCATGTTCCAGTTCCTGCCAATATCCAGCAACTTCGCACAGCCATCGAAGAGGAATGGACCAACAATCCACAGGCCACGATCACCAACCTGATCAACTCTATGTGAAGGAGATGTGCTGCACTGCATGAGGCAAATGGTGGTCACACCAGATACTGACTGGTTTCCAGACCCCCCCAACCCCCAATACAGTAAAACTGCACATTTTAGAGTGGACTTTTATTGTGGCCAGCCTAGGGCACATCTGTGCAATAACCATGCAGTCTAATCAGCATCTTGATATGCCACACCTGTGAGGTGGATGGATTATCTTGGCAAAGGAGAAGTGCTCACTAACACAGATTTAGCCCTGGTACACATTGATGTTACTTTGAAATCGCATTACTTCAAGTGAAGTAGCAGCGATTTCAAAGTAGCAAGGTCAGCGTGATTTCAGGTGCTACTTGATAGACATCTGTGTGGCTTCATGCACACATGTCTATCGAAGTCGCACCTGAAATCGGCAGAAGTAGTGCAGGAACTACTTTTGCAAATTGGTGCGGCGCTGATTGGAACAGTGCCATTGCTACCAATAGGCTGCAACTTGTCATGCGATTTGATCTCTCAAATTGCATGTCAAATCGCTCCAATGTGAACCTAGACTCAGACAGATTTGTGAACAATATTTGAGAGAAATAGGCCTTTCCTATAAATAGAAAAAGTTGTAGATCTTTGAGGTCAGCTCATGATAAATAAGGGCAAACACAAAAGTGTTGCGTTTATAATTTTGCTCAGTGTATATGAAATATTCATGTTGATTTCAGGTTCATTTTTCAAATCATAGCAATTTCTCAGTTTTTACCCAATGCACAACTTTAGCCAAAATGAATAGTCCATTAAAAATAAAATATTAAAACTTTCTTTTGTTTAACCACTTGCCGACCGCCCGCCGCAGCGCGATGGCAGCAAGATGGGTCATTATCGCAAAACGCCGCCACAGGATGGCGGCCGCGATAACTAGTATTGTGAACGCGCGCGCACATGCCGCCGGTGGCACGCTCACTGTGTCCGGGGGGGGGGGGAGGGAGCTGGTAGGATGGACTCGATCTCCGCCGGCTACCCGCGATTCTCCCCCCCCCCCCTGCAGTGAGAGAACAGAGGTCCGTGTAAGTAAACATGGATCTCTGTTCTCATAGAGGGAGAAGGGCTGTGATCACAGGCTTCCTGTATATGGAAGCCGTGATCGCTCCCCTCCCCCCGCCAGCCCAGCACTACTACAGTTAGAACACACTGAGGGAACACAGTTAACCCTTAGAGCGCCCCTTGCGTGTTAACCCCTTCACTGCCAATGGCATTTATACAGTAATCAGTGCATTTTTATAGCACTGATCGCTGTATAAATGCCAATGGTCCCAAAAAAGTGTCAAAATGGTCCGACATGTTCGCCGAAATATTGCAGTACTGCCAAAAATCGCAGATCACCGGCATTACTAGTAAAAAAAAATAAAATAATAAAAAACCCCAGAAATGAATTCTCATCATTCGTAAACGCGGCAACTTTTGCGCAAACCAACCAATAAATGCCCATTGCGATTTTTTTTTTTTACCAAAAATATGATATGAAAATATATGTTTTTAATATTTTTTTGGATTTGTATTTTAGCAAAAAGTAAGAAAATTTTTTTTTTTTTTTTTGCTAAATTGTCGCTCTTTTTTTGTTTATAGCGGAGGGGATAAAATACCACCAAAAGAAAGCTCTATTTGTGGGAAAAAAAGGACGCAAATTTTGTTTGAGTACAACGTCGCACGACTGCACAATTGTCAGTTAAAGCGACGCAGTGCCGAATCGCAAAAAGTGCTCTGGTCCTAAAGTGTGAAATCCTTCCGGGGCTGAAGTGGTTAAATATTCAGCTTCACTCCAGAGATCTCCCCATAATACTGTTTTTCTTTTGCTAAATGCCCTCAGTCTAAAGACCAGTATCATTCAACCCCCGTCCTCTGAGCCTTTGTGCATTGGTGTGCAGTCATGTTGGAACAGGAAGGGGCCATCCCCAAACTGCTCCCACAAAGTTGGGAACATGAAATTGTCCAAAATGTCTTGGTATGCTGATGCCTTAAGAGCTTCCTTCACTGGAACTAAGGGGCCAAGCCCAACCCCTGAAAAACAACCCCACACTATAATCCCCCCTCCCTCCACCAAATGACAAACAAGGTCCATAAAGACATGGATGAGTAAGTTTGGTGTGGAGGAACTTGACTGGCTTGCACAGAGTCCTGACCTCAACCCAATAGAACACCTTTCGGATTAATTAGAGTGGAGACTGAGAGCCAGGCTTTCTCATCCACATCAATGCCTGGCCTCACCTTGTGGACAGCCTTCCCAGAAGAGCTTTTATAGCTGCTAAGGGTGGGCCAACTCAGTATTGAACCCTATGGACTAAGACTGGGATGCCATTAAAGTTAATTTGTGCGTAAAGGCAGGTGTCCCAATACTTTTGGTAATATAGTGTATATACAATATAGTATACATACTATATTATATGTACAATACTGGGGCTGCACAGTGGCTAAGTGGTCAGCAGCCTGGCAGCATTAGGGTCGTCGATTCAAATACCTACCACGGCACATCCTGCCTGCAGTTTGCATATTCTGTCTGTGTGGGTTTTCTCTGGGTACTCTGGTTTCCTCCCACATCCCAAAGACATGCATTAATTGGCCCTAGTATGACTGTGGGTTAGGGACCTTAGATTGTAAGATCCTTCAGGGTAGGGATTAAAGTGAATGTACAATATAAAGACATTTAACCTACCAGCATGTTTTTGGAGTGTGGGAGGAAAACTGAGTACCCGGAGGAAACCCATGCAGGCACAGGGAAAACATGCAAACTCCAGGCAGGTAATGTAGCACGGTGTACGGTAGTGCATTACTGTGCATTCTGGTTCACCGCAACACATGTGCTTTGGCAAGATGTATTGGGGTGCCATTAAGAATGAATGTTACTTCAGCGCATAAAGTCACCACAACACAACAGTATATACCTGTGGGTCTGTCAGAAATACAGTCCTAAATCCTGCTGACAACACACAGCATTATTGTGAAATAAGTGGTGTCAGCTCTGCCCAGTGTCTTTTGCTAAACTACTCAAACCTGCAATCCATTCTATTCTGCACAACACAGAGACGAATGGTTCTGTATATCAAAATAAGAACTAGGGGGCTAAATAGACTCTCCAGTTTTAGTAAATCGTCCCCTTTGAGATTACACCAGAAATATGCACAGAACACAGGAGAGCTCTGAATTTCTGGCACAATAGACATGAGAGGTGTTCTGTAGTTCAACTTGGTAGAAATCACGCAGTGCTGACAACACTACTTGAGATTTCAAGGCAACCAAGGAAAAATTGTCAGCTAACTACAGGAAAATTATTTTTTTACTATAATATACTGTATGTAATTATGTGTCATCTATCTATGTATGTACTACATATAAATGTATTTGTTTTAATGTTCCAGTGTTTGGGAACAATCTAGAGGGCACCAATGGACAAATTGCATCTCCTCTTTGGCCCAGGCAATATCCTGATCACTCCAACTACATCTGGAAAATCAATGTGCAATCAGGTCAAATTATTGAGATTAGAGTTCTGCAAATAGATTTGGAAGACCAAGCAACCTGCTCCTATGACAGATTACGGGTAAAGCTTATCTTCCTGTTCACAGCCTTTGTGTCAGTTTTATATCTTTTACCTTTCATTCTAATAGATGGCTGTCTTTGCTGTGTTACAGGTATATGATGGTCCTGACCTTCACTATCACATCATTGGCACATACTGTGGAGTCACTTCACCACCCTCCCTGTACTCCTCCGGCAGTTCAGTGACTGTTCAATTCACAAGTGACAACAGTATAAGTAGAACGGGCTTTCTATTGGAGTGGAACGCTGTCTACACATCTCCTGATCCCTTACCCACCATAGCTCCAGGTATGAATTGTAGGCAGGTGATCCCCTACCCACCATAGCTTCAGGTATGAAATGTAGACAGTTAACCTTCTACCAGCCATAGCTCCAGATATGAAATGTAGGCAGGTGATCCCCTACCTACCATAACTCCCGGTATGCAGTGTAGCCAGGTGATACCTTACCCACCATAGCTCCAGGTATGAAGTGTAGGCAGGTGATTCCCTACCCACCATAGCTCCAGGTATGAAATATAGGCATGTGATTCCATACCCACCATAGCTCCAGGTATGAAATGTAGGCATGTGATTTTCTACCCACCATAGCTCCAGGTATGAAATGTAGGCATGTGATTCCCTACCCACCATAGCTCCAGGTATGAAATGTAGGCATGTGATTCCCTACCCACCATAGCTCCAGGTATGAAATATAGGCATGTGATTCCCTATACACCATAGTTCCAGTTATGAAATGTAGACAGGTAATCATTCATATAATCTAGAATGCAGTATTAATTGTCTGTGGATTGCTAGATTAGAAAATACTTCATTAACGGACTACTGAAATTTAGACTTATTGATAATGTATTTCCTCACGTGAATAAATACTCAGGGAGGGAAGAAGATACAGAGAGAGAGAGAGAAAGAGAGAGAGAGAGAAAATAGATGGACATACCTGAACTCAAAAATTTGCAGTGTTTTGCTCAACTAATGATAGATAGATAGATAGATAGATAGATAGATAGATAGATAGATAGATAGATAGATAGATAGATAGAATCATAGATAGAGGGACAGATAAATAGATACATTGATTGAGAAACAAATGATAGACAGATAGATAGGCTGAGGGGCAGATGACAGAGGGATAGATAGATAGATAGATAGATAGATAGATAGATAGATAGATAGATAGATAGATAGATAGATAGATATATAGATAATTCTAAAATTCATCTTGTAAAGCATAGATATCTTTATATAGTCCCTGGCCAGTCTTAAGTTTGCAGTCAGCACCCTGTATAATCTCTATTCCTGTATTAGTATTTATTGAAATCTCTGACCAATTGATGATAGCAGTGATAACAAGAGTCACTACCACACATACATTAGCACCCATGTACAGTACTGAGTATATTGTCCGTGGTGTTGTATTATTGTCTGGTATTGCTCTTTCAGGTGCATGTGGTGGGGTACTAAGAACTGGAGACACACCATTATTTTTGTTCTCTCCCGGCTGGCCTAATAATTACCCTTCAAGACTGGAGTGTACTTGGGTGATCAGATCCCCGGAATCTACAGTAGAACTGAACATCCTGACGCTGGACATTGAAACACACAGCTCATGTGGTTATGACAAGTTGGTCATCAGAGACGGTATGGAACTTCAGAGCAGTTTCTCCATTTTATACTGTATATAATGTGGGGGGAGCAACTAAAGATGCCAAACAGGGATAAAATACATTTGAATCCATTGATAAAAATCTGTAATGAAAGTCATAAGGCACTCATGGATTTAAGAGAAGGATGGTTGGACATGCTCACCCTAGCTTACTGTCCTCTAGCAAGCTTCCAGCCATTTCACACATACACTGGAATGGTTAGCTCAGCCGGTCATTCTTATTTATGTTATGACAGAGAGAGGAGCAGCTAGACACCACTGGTGCCTGGGGAACATTAGCGATTGAGGAAGGTTTTCTGACCTTTTTGACTGATCTGTCCCATGAGAACAGTAGTGCAGATGAGCCAAATAGACATATAAGGTACTCTATTAATCTTTTCACTGTTATATGCGCTTCCATATTTCTAGCAAATTTTGCACAAAAACAGGGATTCATGCATGTATATTGCAATACGTGTTCAAGCTGGCCAGCTACATTAAAATGATCCCACTCTGGCCAGTCCCTGCTCCTTAGTTTAATCCATAGTCATGATAATGTTGGCCGACCTGGATGAAAGTGAACATAGAGCATACATATCACTCATGTTTATAAGTGCTATTAATGCCACCTGATAATGCTGATACATTCATTTTTTCAACTTCTGTGTTCAGGTTTATAGATCTTAGATTGCAATGTGTACTGTGATTGTACACTGTAGTGTAATGATCTCTGTGGTAGTTAGCGGGATTGTACAGAATCATTGTCTATGGGGTAATCTTATAAGCTTTCACATACAATTGCAGTCCCATTGTAAAGTTTTCCTGTACTTATTTGCGATGACATTGCATGCAAAATCAAAAGATGACAAAACTGGATTCAAATAATAGATTATAAAGTAAGAACGTTTTTTTTTTAACCATATATACAGGACACAGTAGGGTTGATTTTGTTCTGACTAAACTACAAGGCCAAAAACATTATCTCCAGCTTCATATAGGACTTATACAACCTGGTAATCTATTTATCTCTTGCATCCTTTCAGACAGTTTAACTCGATGAATAAACTCACTGTTGAGGAGACAGGCGATGAAAGCCTTTTGAATGTTCCGTTTAATGAAGGATATTCATAGGTAGATAAGCGTTGATGTTTTAAGTGTAGCGGTACCCCTGCAGGGGCTGCTGAATGTAGTGGTTCACACATCACCCTGCCCAGCCAGGCATTTATCTCTAAGACACTCTGAGACATAGGACCGTCCATAAGCTTTTTTTTTTTGTTTTTATTGAGGGGATTAAACTTGGATGGGAAAAAGGGGAATATGGGATGCCTGGTAAGATTTGGTATAACTTGCTTGGGACTACTGTATGCACTACAGTATATACACTCCAGTACAACACTTGATTAAGACCTCTTCTCCTTCACTTTCCCGGATTAGTTAGCACCACGTGGTTAGGCCTGACACTAGCACAGCCAGGCCTAAGTGAATTGCCCTTTCCAGACTTGGACCCCGGGCCCCTATGGTGTAGAAATAGTTCCGGTGCTAGTTATCCTCAACACGGCTACTGATCCCAGTAAGCCTTCTTCAGGCCCTGCCAGCCCTCTTGGCTGCAGCTGCCTCTTTCCACTGCCCTTTTTCCCACAGTCCACTCTTCTGGTTCTGCACCCATCTTTGACTGCAAACTCTCAGTCCTCTCAGCTGTACCGCCCCAGTCCTCCTGACTGCCTCACTCACCAGCCCTCCTGGCTGCGAACAGTTGTCCTCCCTGTAGTCTCTCAGGAGTGTAGTCTCTCGCTGTCTTCTCCTTGCTCTCTCTTGTGCCTGTGGTCTAGGACCTTTGCATGCGTTCCTGAAAGTGTTCCCAACTGCACCCGAGCCCAGGCCCAAGGTCACCCCCCCAAGACTGGGGAGTTCCCTCTAGGCACCAACAGCCTCAGCTCTCTCTTACTCCATCTCTTCCACCCAACAACAACTCCCCCAGCTGGGCTATCCCTGGGTATTTAAGGAGGCCTGCCCCCTGCCAATCCCGGTTGGGGATTGGTCAGGGCTCCTCAAATTACCCCAGGTGCCTGCACCTCCCCTCTCCACCTCTCTTTCCAGAAAACACCAGAAGCATCTGGAAAGAAGTGGGAGGTCCTGATGACACCATCTGTGAGTCACCCAGCCCTTCCCTGAGCCACTTTCAGCCCAGAATGAAAACAAACAGGCCTAGCCACCAGCTAGGCCTGCCTAAATTTTCCTACCCTACAGAAAAATATATTCTCTAGCACCTACCTACCTAGAGGGTGCTTCCTAAGCCACATGGAAAGATGTGTACAGCATGACAGGAAATAGTGGAATGATACCAAAGAGAAGGAAGGGGTGGGAATATACAGAAGTATGGTGAGAGAGAGAGTTCAGCATAGACAGGAGAACACAGCTTAACCTCCCTGGTGGTAATCCCGAGTGTAGCTTGGGGTTAATTTTCATTGCCAAAAGCGGTAACCCCGAGCCACACTCGGGATTACACTGTTAAATGCCTCCAATATACTTACCCTGTCCCTGCGATCCCGCAATGTCCTTCGGCAGTGTTCTCCAGCCGGATCATCCACCTGATATATCAGGGTTCTGGGCTCCGTTCCCTGCTAGCGGCGTGACGGTGGGAAATTCAAAAAGTAGTAAACATGAACACACACAATACATAGTAATCTGTCATTTCACCTCAGATTTGTCCCTAGTGCTTTGTCCAGTGCCCTGCCTGCACTTTTACTGTTCTTTCTGCCTGGAAAACTGAGAGCGTCCATGGCATCCCTCTACGTCAAAAGCGGTTTTGGACCAGAAAACAGCAATAGTGAATTAGAATCACTTGCAGAATGTAATGATAGTGATTCATGGGGAAATTCGTGACCACAGCTATTTGAACGCGGTTTTCATATGCAGGCGCAACCTACGTATGCATTCGCTTCTGCAAGCGAGCACACGGGAACGGGGACCCTTTTAATATTTTTTTTTTTTATTATTATTGTTTATTTTTCTATATTGACGCTTTCTTTTTACTTTTTTTTTATCAGTTTTATTCCTATTGCAAGAAATGTAAACATCCCTTGTAATAGGAATAGGGCAAGGCAGGTCCTCGTTACAGTGAGATCTGCGGTCTATAAGTCCCCAGATCTCGCCTCTAGGCTGGGAATTCTGAAATAAAAAAAACAGATCAAACTGATATGCATTGTCTAGTATTACGATGGCTAGTAATACTGCACCCATGTTTTTAGTTTGATTACATTATTGAATAAAATGTATTATTATTATATTGTTTTTTATAATTATTTATATTATAATTTTTGATTTTGTGTTTCAAATTTTATCATACCCAGGATGTCTACTAGACTCTTGTTTGGACAGATTTAAAGTGATACTAAACCCTCCTTTTTTACAAAAAAAAAAAAACCCTGTCCCTTTACAGGTGTCTCCAGTGAATTTACTGCCCTTTCCATCCAGTTCCTTTGATAAGTCTGCTTTTGGGGTTTCCCTTCTCCCCACTTCCTGTTCTTCCTCCAGATAGGTGACCCATTCACAGGGGCCTTCTGAAGGGGTCACCCGATCCTTCCCATGGACTACAGGCTTGCCAGGCATGAGAGCCGCGGCCGTGCATGTGAATACAGCTCCGCCTCCCATGCACTTTGAATGGCATGTGAGTACGGAGCTCAGCACGGCAGCCCCGCCTTTCCTCCACCCCTATCGTCTCATGCTGTGTTCGGCTCAGAGTGTAAGAAGTTCAGGGGCTGCATACACACAATCGGAGAGTGACAGAGAGAGGAGCACCAATATGGATTCCTATTCAAGCAAGGTATTTAAAATAAAAGGGCAAATATTATGTCCTATAACAACTCTTTGATTTTGTGCTGTGCTAGAGAAGATGGGTGTGCAGTGGAGGAGGGAATGGGAGTGTTATGTAGGAGGTGACTTGAAGAAAAGGGCTGTACTATGCATCAAAAACTATGCTCGTTCTCGATGCAGTACCCTGTCGAAAATTGGCAATGCGCATGCGCAATGCCGCTGTGCATGAAGGGAAATGCAGTTCCCTAGTGCAGGTGACACTGCGGCTGGAAGCGCGCTCTATTAACCAGAAACAGAGAGAATGAAAAACAAGAAGAGAAGAAAATCGGTATGAGAAAAATATATAAATTAATCGTTTTTTGAGCAAATATATTTTTATTATCCACGTTTATGATATATATATAATTGATGAAAAAAATTACCTTTACAGCCGCTTTAAGTGAGTTATTCCTAAGGCTCCATGCATACTGAAGCTGATAAACGACCGTCTATGATTGTTTGGGTGTTTTTTTTTAACAGCCCAAAAACGCCCCTGTTATCCTATGTGTCCATGCACACATGGACGTTTATTGTCGTTTAACAGCAGTGGCATTTAAGGGCTGTTTTCTGAATGGCCTGAATTGGTGTCCAGGAGTCGTTTTTCTGACCACAAAAAACGCTGGACGCCGATAAACGCTCATAAACGCCGCTCAGTGGCCATTTATCAGCGTCCAGCGCTTTTTGTAGTCAATGGAAGCTAAAAACGCAGACGCTGGTAAACGCAGATAAACGCTGCTTACAGAAAACTGCTTAAAGAAAGTTTTCTAAGCAGCGTCTCCTGCCACTAAAATCCGACGCCCAGAGAGCGTCCAGTGTGCATGGAGCCTGAGAATTACAGGCCTACAATATAAAACAACAAATTTTCATGCAAAACAATGTACCACTTTGGCATTGTAAATATTGACATAATCAGACCGCTAGGGAGGTTAAAGACACACAGCAATGATGAACCAAGTTATACACACAGAGAAATGATAATAAATCACATAGTGTAACACAAGTGCAAAATCTGGTGTTGCTGTGCATGGTAGCCAATCAGCTTTTAACTTCAGCTTCTTCAATTAAGCTTTGACAATAAAACCTGGAAACTGATTGGTTTCTATGCAAGGCTGCACCAGATTTTGCACTCTTCAGTTTTAGTAAATCAACCCCAGCATCTTTTAAGTCTTTATATATATACGTAACAAATTGCAGCGCTTGAATCTAATAAAGTGCAAATGTGCAAAAATTAATCCACATCCAAAATGAAAATAAAATTCATAAAAATGTTCACACAAAATGATTAATGAAATGAAAGTCCCTCTTCAGTAGCACCACAGCTGTGTTATTCAATAAATAAAAAGCCCTCTTAAACACCATCAGTGTTCCAGTGATAAGAAGATTGTTGTGCAAAGATTCCTCCACCTGTGAGTAAATTGACCACTCACCAGATTGTTTGGCTGCCAAATTCTAAGCAGCATGCACGCTCACATCACATATGACAAATGGTCAGATCTCTCTGGGAACCCAGATCCATTCACATATCACTGGTTCCACGCTGGTTCTGTCACTCCTCCAAATGCTGGGCTAACATCCACTCATGTGATGATACCAGCACACCATACACCATGGATAAAAAAATGATTCATAGTGCAGTATTTATTAATAAAAAACTTGCTACAACACAATACAGTGATTAAAAACAAAGATAGAAAATGCTCCCGTGCACTCGCATAGCTTGCCATCACACCACACGTTAATGCAGCAGTGTGGGATCTCGCATGTTGCTAACCCAACGTGTTTCCCACAAGAGTGCATCCTCAGGGGCCTCTAGTGTTTACTGAGGCAGCTGTATTTATGTAGCCTATAACCAGACTGTACATCACGTCATGAATCATACAATCAGATATGGATTGATCCTAACTGATCGCTCAATACTCCAAAACTTGGAGCTCTTCCCAGCAGTTATGCGCTACTGCATAGATGGTTTGATGGACTCCCTTCTCCAAATTTTCTGGCACTCAAGTAAATGCACAGGATCCTCTGGCTGTGAAACTTGTCGGCGGAGGCAGTTTGGTGTGAAGTCCCCTTTGCGATGAAGCAGCACACTGCAACTGGAGGAGGGGGGCGTCTGCATGCCTTTTCAGCCACCTGGCCTCAAGGCATTTCAAACGTATGGATCTGGGACATGGAGACCACGGGCTACTCATTCTGTAGTGAAGGCCTTTGTTCCAGGGCTCCCACTGTTTGTTCACCTGCCTTGCCTTGGGATCTCAATTTGGTTCTGTTGGCTCTATAGAAGCCTCCCTTTGTGCCCATTTGTGATATTCCTTTAGCTGACCTTAATTGTTAGGTGTTTTTTCTCGTGGATATCAAGTCAGGGAAACAGCATTTTCTTCTGGTTACTTGCTTAAAAAAAAAAAAAAAGGATTGTTGAGAGCCGAAGAGTTATATGGGTTATATTATAACATTTTTGCTAGTGTCCTCATTTGAAGGTGGCAACATATAACCCATGGTCAAAATTTAAAGGAGCCGGTGTCCTGAAAAAAAAAAGATCTTTGACTATATAGATATTTTAATGTCTTTCTTAAATATTGTGCTTTAATCATTTAATCATCCATTGTATTATTAGCTAAATAGATATATGTGTGTTTAGGAGTTTTTAAACTGAATACACTTTTAGTTTTACATCATCACACAGTGCAAAAGCATACATTTTCAGTAACCAGCAAACCAAAAAAGAAGTGGGACAGATCTACCCAAAACGAATATATATAAATATATGGTACAGGCTGGAGAGTTAATTTATTTGTCCGTTTATTATATCTCTTTGTAGAAATATCTGCAATTGAGCTCCTAGGTTTGTACACCTGCTATAGCCATTATAGAGAGGTTCCGAATCTATATCACTTTTGGGTGGTTGCCCCTTTAATTAATCAGTCTGCACTATACTACTGAAATGAGGATTATAGCACATTATTGCTGTTGTGTGCAATACCTCACAATAACCTTAAAGTTCATTAAGCCATAGAAAACAATATGCTCCCTCAATACGGTTTTGTTGATATATTTATTTTGAAGGAGATAACGGCCTCACTCCTGAACTTGCAACCATCTGTGGCAAAGAGCCTCCGGGACCTATCCGCTCATCTGGTGATGCAATGTTCCTGCATTTCTCCGCTAATGGAATAACAACTGGCAAAGGTTTTAATGCATCCTATCATAAAAGTAAGATTTGATCTCTTTATTGCAACATAATACACCTGTTCAAAGGTATATTGTATGTTCTCTGTCTGACAATCTTCTCTGGTAGATGGAAGTGGTGATTTATAATTGGGGTAATCTGGGCAGTAGGCTAGGGCGCAAAGCTTTGAGGAGGCCCCTTGAAAACAGCCGTTGACCTTTGCAAGGTAGAGCTGTATGACAGCAGAGGAATGCTCACCAGTTCTGTCTGTAGTCCCCCTGCAGCTAATCTTTTCCCCATTAATGACTTACCATGCCTTGTATTGCACTTTATCCCTATGTGGCAGCAGCTGTTGTAGTAGAGACAGGGCTTTGCCTGATTGCCGGATATGAAAGCTGCCTTCCAATGACTGGACATGCGATGGCAGAAGGGGGCGGTGCCACCAAGTGACGTAGCCGGATGGCCCCGCCGCTTGCCTATATAAGAAATGTCAAAGCGTAGAGTGGGCATACAGCGGCAGGCCTCCCAGGAGGCGAGAGTGTTTTTTATTTTTTCTAATTTTCTGGTCCGATGGGTGGTGTGTTTGATGATGGATTACATCGAGGGACACTATTTTCTTATTTTTTTTTTAATAAAGGATTTGTCAAAAACAGTTTCTTGTGGTTATTACTTTTTGACACTCTTTTGATGAATGGGTAGCCGATACCCATTCAAATAGGCGGGGGCGGGATCTGGGGGCCCCCTTGTTAAAAGGGGCTTCCAGATTCCGATAAGCCCCCGCCCGCATACCCCAAGAACCACAGCCCAGGGTTGTCGGGAAGAGGCCCTTGTCCCCATCTACCCCAAAGCACCCACCTCCCCATGTTGAGGGCATGTGGCCTGGTATGGTTCAGGAGATGTGCGGACACTCGCTCGTCCCCTCCCCTTTCCTGACCTACCAGGCTGCATGCTCAGATAAGGGTCTGGTATAGATTTTAGGGGGGACCCCACACCATTTTTTTAAAAAATGTTGGTGTGGGGTTCCCCTTTAAATCCATCCCAGACCCGAAGGGCCTGGTATAAACTAGACCGTTTTTTTTCTTAATTTTTTTTTACCGGCACTTTTTTCAGCTGTCAGAGCACAAACTCACTGACAACTGATGGCTCATCGGTTGTTAAGGACGCCGCCATGGCCGGTTTCCAGGCTCTGCTCCTTAACAACCAGGTAACACTGTGCCCTGATTGGGCAAAGCTTTGCCCAATCAGGGCGCAGAATGCACTGTGCAGCACTCAGTGCATTGCAGGTTTGTTCAGCGAATGGCCGCACAGGCAAATGTTCGGCCCAAACTCATGCACAAGCCAAAATGTTCGCCCATCCCTAGTCCTCAGGTAGAGCTTCCTCTCCAGCAAGGAGGACAGTTAACAACAAATAGTGACACCACCAAATCTCACTCTGATATGCATAATTTCAGAATTACCTGACTTAAAGTAATCCTATCACATAACTAAAGAAGAAATCAAATACTTACCTCTTTTGGTGCCTATACCACAGACACCATTTTGATTCATTCTGATGAAATCTCTGGCTGAAATTTCTTCAGAAACTGATTCTTCCAGGAGTGCTGATCATCTATGTTCCCTGCAGTGCACAATGGTTCCTCCTGCTGCCCCACATCAACACAGGACACCTAAGGGAGCACTGCTAATAACACAGGCGATGCACTCACACAAAAGTGTCAGTTTTTCAAGACACTGGGGATTTTTCTGCGTCCAATCTGTTTAGCAGTGTGGTCATCAGAAGAGGCATAAGTATTAATTTCTTTATAGGCAATGCTTAAAAAATATATTTTAAATTGTGTGGGTTTTTTTCCTCAAACATAATAAATAAAGAAAATATGTAAAAAGCACATTATTCTCTTCTTTTAGGTTGTGGAGGGTACTTGCATGCAAACAGAGGTCTGATAACATCACCAAATTACCCAGAAAATTACCCTGCTAATCAGAACTGTACCTGGCATGTGTTGGTAACCCCCGGCTTTACCATCATCATTCATTTTGATCCAAGTTTTGAAATAGAGAACAGTGATGCTTCTTGCAACAATGGGGACTATATTGAAGTAAGTTCAGTTAAAGGACCGCAATGGCAAAAAATGCTGTATTCTGAACATTCTGTCTAATTAATATACAGTATGTATCCCTATTGTCATTTATCAGTTTCTTCATTTTATTTTGTGTGTAAGTTTTGTTGAGGCTGAAAGCTCCTGCACCCAAAAATATAGGGGGTTCATTCACTAAAGGCAGAAAGACTGTTCACTCTGCAAGAAAAGTTGCAATTTGCAAGGGAATTTTCCCTTTTACAAAAGGCTTTATTGTCTTTAAAATATACACAACAGAGCTGATGGGATGGCAATTGCATAACATACAGAATGTACATAAGTATGGGGATTGCGAACATAACATTGACATGAAAATTGCATGAAGAGTATTGGGAATGGGGACTTTTAATGTTCCTGAATCAAGATACTAGACTATTGCATATTATAAAATCCAACACATTTTATTTCATACATTAAAAAGATATAGTCATATTCTTTTAAAATATTGTATTTTACAGCCAAAATAAGCAAATATATAAGAAATATACTGTACAACAATATTTTTTCAACATGTTTCACCATGATATGGCTTCTTCAGGGTACTTTTATTTCTTGTACAGCGTATTCACCCGAAGACATCTTCTGGTTAGTATAACAAAAGATCTATCAGGCTGACAGTTTGGGGAATGTGATCTCCGTGGAGATTTTTTCAGTGTTGTAGCTAGTTTCATACAGCTTGTGTCCCCCTCTCTTCTAATTTGTGAAAGATCTTCTATGGCCTTTTGGTCCTACTATGACACACTATTGTCCTACTGTTGGTAGTCCCTTGGCCCTGGTGTATTTGCATACTGACCTGAAGATTTCTTCAGGTGAATACGCTGTACAAATAATTCAAATCTCCTGAAGAAGCCATATCCTGGCGGAACATGTTGAGAAAATATGGTTGTACAGTATATTTCGTATATATATTTGCTTATTTTGGCTGTAAAATACAATATTTTAAAAGAATATGACTATATCTTTTTAATGTATGAAATAAAATGTGTTGGATTTTATAATATGCAATAGTCTAGTATCTTGATTCAGGAACATTAAAAGTCCTCCTTCTCAATAGTCTTCATGCAATTTTCACTTACTGGGATGTGGTGCCTTGTTCCCCATATCCTTGTCTGATAAACAATATATAACATTGACATGGTTTTTATGGTTAGTTGAGATATCAAGAGCAATTGCAAATCCACAATGAGAACCTAGAGTAAAAAAAATAAACAAAGCTGTAAGCTCAATTGTGTCATAACCAGGCCACAATTTAGAGGCCTAATAGGTCTACCCAAAAATTAAAGAATACAAAGTTAAAGAAAGAGAAAAGCTGGTGAGCTGGAATGATCCAGGAAGGGTAGAGCAAGAGAAAAAAGAAGGGGCAGAGATAAAGAGGTCTCAGGGAACTGTGGATTAAAGTTCTCAGATTGACACAAGGAGATTATCAAAGCATGATGGTTGAACATAGGATATCCAGGGCTGTCAAACTCTGAGAAATTTTTCATAGGTGTCGAGTAAAATTGCCGTCAATTTTTCGTTGACCATAATGAGAGTTGGGGTTTTCCAGGCTCTCACTGTGGTGAGTTTGGTTGCTGCAAAAATATGCAACGCTAGTTGCCGCTGCGGTCGTAATAACTCCTCAATAGGCTTACAAAGGAGAGCTTCTTAAGGATTACTTTTGATGTCTGAATGGATGAGTGTAGGTAGGAGCACATAAACCCTACCCTTAATTCCTTACTTGACCCTCACCTACCAACTTGCTTACCGCTCATGAAATTGCCAACCATTTCAAAAGCAAAATCGACACAATTCATAAGGAGATATCCAACATCCAACTTCCTCCCCTATCCAACACATCAGTTCCAATACCGCACTCAACACTCTCCTCCTTCTGCCCTGTTACGACAGAGGAAGTTAATGAAATCCTCTCCATGGCCCACTTTACCACCTGTCCCCTGGACACTGTCCCCTCACAATTGCTGTGACCACCTTCCCGCTCTATCCTAAACTCCCCAACCCACATCTCCAACCTCTCCCTCTCCTCTGGCATCTTTCCCTTCCCACTCAAAATGCACTGGTTATCCACATACTTAAAAAACCCTCACTTGACCCCACCTGTTTGAATAACTTAACCACTTTAAGACCGAGGCTTTTTTTTTTGGGCTCGGTGGTTACGAGTTAAAAACAGTTTTTTTTTTGCTATAAAATTACTTAGAACCCCCAAACATTATATTTTTTTTTCTAACACCCTAGAGAATAAAATGGCAGCCATTGCAAAACTTTATGTCACACCGTATTTGCGCAGCGGTCTTACAAGCGTGATTTTTTTTGAAAGAATTTAGTTTTTTGAGTTAAAAAATAAGACATCAGTAAAGTTAGGCCAATTTTTTTTCCATATTGTAAAAGATAATATTACACCGAGTAAAATGATACCCAACATGTCATGCTTCAAAATTGCATCCGCTCGCGGAATGGCGACAAATTTTGCATCATAAAAATCTCCATTGGCGACATTTAAAAAATTCTACAGGTTATCATTTTTGAGTTACAGAGGAGGTCTAGTGCTATAATTATTGCTCTCGCTCTAACAATCGCGGCGATGCCTCACATGTGTGGTTTGCACACCATTTTCATATGTGGGCGGGACTTGCGTATGTCCCGCGCGAGCTCGCAAGGACGGTGCGCTTTAAATTTTTTTTTTTTTTCTTAATTATTTATTTTACTTTTTATTTTTTATTTTTACACTGTAATTTAAAAAAAAAATTGATCACTTTTGTTCCTATTACAAGAAATGTAAACATTCCTTGTAATAGAAAAAAGCATGCCAGGACCTCCCAAATATGAGATCTGGGGTCAAAAAGACCTCAGATCTCATATTTACACTTCAATGCAAAAAAAAAAAAAAAAATGTTTTGAGCAAAATGACAGCCCAAAAAAAAAAATGTCTCCTTTAAGACCATTGGGCGGAAGCGACTTGTGACGTAGCTTCAGCCGCTCACTCAGCTCACGGACACTGGGTGGAACGGTCGCGATCATCTCCGCCGCTGCCGGAGATGACCGGAAAGCAGCGAGAGGGGTTGGCACCTCTCCTGCCGCTGATAAAAGTGATCTCGCTGCTTTATCAGACGCAGAATCGTCTGCTGAAAAAAAAGATACCGGGGTTATGGTAGCTATCTGCTACCATAACAACGGTATTCCACTTCAAACTACCGCCGTCAGACGACGGCGGGCGGTCCGGAAGTGGTTAAGATCCATCTCCCTACTCCCGTTTGCCTCCAAGCTCATCGAACGTCTAGTCCACGACCGAATGAGTTGCTACCTCACTAACAACAACCTTCTCGACCCTCTACAGTCTGGCTTTCGCCCACAACATTCCACTGAAACTGCCCTACTAAAACTCACCAACGACTTATTTACTGCTAAAACCAATGGCCAGTACTTCATACTCATACTCCAGGACCTCTCTGCTGCTTTTGACACAGTGGACCACCAGCTCCTCCTCGGCAAACTCCACTCCCTTGGCCTCCATGATTCTGCTTTATCCTGGTTCTCCTCCTACCTATTTCAGTGCACTTTCAGTGTCATTTACAACTCCATCTCCTTGCCCCTCTTCCGCTTTCTGTTGGAGTACCCCAAGCCTCCTATTCTCTCTCTATACCTCTTCCCTGGGCCAGTTGATAACCTCCCATGGCTTTCAATACCACCTCTACGCCAACGACACCCAGATCTATCTCTCCACTCCTCAACTCACCCCCTCGATCTCCTCATGGATCACCAACTTACTGAATGACATATCTGTATGGATGTCACACCACTTTCCCAAACTCAATCTTTCTAAAACTGAGCTTGTTATGTCCCCCCCCTCCCCCCATGACTTTACTATTAAGATCAACAGCACAACCATTGGTCCCTCTACACATGCCAGGGTGCTGGGTGTAACCCTTGACTCTAACCTCAAATTCAGCACCCACATCCAATCACTGGCTAAATCTTTTCGCCTTAACCTCTGCAAGATCTCCAGAATTCGACCCTTCCTGACTAACGTCACCACAAAACAACTTATTCACTCCTTGGTTATTTCCCACCTTGACTACTGCAACTCTCTCCTCACCGGCCTACCCTTACACAGGCTACCCCCCTTCAGTCTATTATGAATGCTGCTGCTAGACTCATACACCTCACTAACCGATCAGTGACTGCTGCCCCTCTCTGCCAATCCCTTCACTGGCTTCCCCTAACCCCACCGTATAAAATTCAAAATACTAACCACAACATACAAGGCCATCTACAACATTGCCCCCAGCTACATCAACAATCTCATCTGCAGATATCACCCAAATCATCCCCTCTGCTCCTCCCAGGACCTCCTGCTCTCTAGCTCCCTTATTACCTCCTCCCATGCTAGCCTTCAGGACTTCTCCAGAGCCTCTCCCATCCTCTGGAACTCCCTGCCCCGGTATTTCCAATCAGCCCCTACCCAGTCCACCTTTAGGAGATCCCTGAAAACTCATTTATTCAGGGAAGCCTATCTCTCACCCACTTAAGAACTATACCTGAGCCACCCCAATCAACCCATCCCCCTCAGCTATTACCTTTTGTACCACCACCCCCTCCCTTTAGAATGTATGCTCTACGAGCAGGGCCCTCCTGTCCCTTCTGTATTGAACTGTATTGTAATTGAACTGGCCCCCCTCTACATTGTAAAGCGCTGCGTAAACTGTTGGCGATATATAAATCGTGTATAATAATAATAATAACCTCACCTCTGAGACAAATTCCTTTGCAAAGCGCAACTTCCCTTTCAAAGTGAACAGCCTATTTGCCTTTAAAAAAAATCAATCTCACGGTGTATAATCACAGAAATAGCTTACTGTGGACATTATGGGCTTTTTTCATGTTGAGTGATGAATTGTGTGCTAGTTCAGCAGAGCTTTGAAGAGGGATCAACGTTCATCAGTGGCCTTAATGTAGGAAAAAATATTTTTTTCAAAAGGGTTTTTAAAGCATAGAATAGTCCGGTAAATAACTCCACTGTTTGGTTCCTATTGGTGGACCGCTAGGATATAGCATCTCATGCCTACTTATGGACTTTCCATGAGGTCATAGCAAACTGCTCATCATCGTCCATCTATTATTATCACCAGTTTTCCTTATTGTTTACTGACAATGATGACAGTTCTACGTTGCACCCGTTTGTGCTTAAAATCTTAATAAAAGAGATTGATACAGAATAGTCAGGTAAAGTGTAATAAACAAGCAAGTTAGAACAGGCAATGAATGTTCAGTAAATGTCTTAGGCCTTATTATTCACACAGGGAGTATTATACCATACACCTGTGCACAACTGCGTTTACCCAATAAGAGTTCCCTTTGGGTGCAGGTGCGTGTCACTGATGGGCGTGGATGTCATATTGGGATCACAGCCACTGTGTTCCAATTAACATTGATTGGACTGCCTGCATGGGTATGCATGGAGCACTTCTACATCATCCCCATGCAGGTAAACACCAGCCCTTCATGGGCATACTGTATTGTGCGCCCTATGTGAACAAGGCCTTACATAGGCAGTGGGTCATCAATAACCAGCATTTTAGACAGAATATAAAAGTCAAAATACATAGGATAGAATACTATAAATTTTGGATGTACAGGTCAAGTACACAAGGGCTGATACAATGTATTTACAACTGGATAAACAGGTTGGGAACTAAAGCGAGCAAAAGCAACACTAGCAAGCACCCACAGGTCAATTTAAAACTAGCATAAAGGAGGAAGGTGCACGTGTGCAAGGCAGTTCACAGAGTAACACCAAACTGCCCCAGCACACTTACATGCTAGCCAGCAAAAAAACTAAAACTAAACTGTTTTAAACTGCTAAAACACAAGTTTTTTTGTTTCATACATTTTCAAAAACATTTAAAGCCACATTGCCACATCATAAAATTTGGTACTTTTCTGAGTTCCTAACCTGGGACACATATAGCAATGCATAAATTGAGAGCAGGTTGCATGAAGGCAAACTTTTCCTTCTCAAAAAGACCCTAAGGGCCGGTTCACACTGCAGCGGGGCGGAGCGGCGCGACTTCACGGCCCGTTCACATCTAGGCGAATTGTCAGGCGACTTGAGTCGCCTGACAATTCGCCTCAATGCTGTGCAAATGGGACCGTTCTAATAGGAGCGAATCGCTTCGCTCCGCATTAGAAAAATGGTCCCTGCACTATTTTCAGGGCGATCTCAGGCGGCTTGCATTGACTTCTATGATAGAAGTCTCCTAGCAAGCCGCTTTGAGATCGCCTCAGGAGCCGCATCGCGCCGCACCGCTCCGCCCCGCTGCAGTGTGAACCCAGCCTGATACCAGAGCATTCATTTCAGTAAACATTTTTCCATAAGATTATATGTGAATTTCACATATTTAATGCATTTACCTGTAAAAGCCTCCCTTGTAAAGAAATTCAAAAGCCCTGAGGCTATTGCTTGGCGTGGTCAGGGTAACCAACAGACAGATTTGACAGCACCGGGGTGGAGAAAGCACAGAAAAAAGTTAATTGAGTTAAATGAGCTAAAGCTACAGAAAAATCAACAGAGGTCAAATCTTTGTTGCTGTTAAACATTTACCCTTATGTCTTGTCTGGTGAAACCAATGGTACTTGGAGAGTGTGATGGAATCCGGACACCCTGCATGGGTATCTCCGCCAAGAAGCTGCTTCCTAAGCTCTGGAACACAAGACCATTGTATCTGGCTAAGTTACCCCAAGAACTAGGCAGTACCAGTTTTGGAGTAAACCAGAATAAGAACTGCTTTATTAGACACACACACACACTGAATTTTTACAGAAAACCATCAGATAAGGGCTACTCCCATTCTCGTAGACAATGGTCACCTTAGACTGTAGAGTTAATCCTATTATCATGAACAATGACCACCTCAGTCTGGCTCCCCCATAGGAATACCTTATGCATAAGAAGCCAAAAGCCAATTAGTGACCAGCTCTGTCTGGTTAACTTAAGAACACATTAAAATACAGAGTTCTCCAGGCAATGGTTCTCCTGCAGACCCAAGTCCGTGACAGATAGAAAGTGAAATCTCTCTAATGGGAGCGAGATTTGATGTCACTGTCACTACTGTGCCCTCATTGTTCTCCTTGCTGGAGAGGAAACTGTACCTGAGGATCTGCAGTGCAAGGATCCCCCCAACAGTCATCAGATCATCAGGGGGCAATTATGCAATGAAAAGCCAATATGGCTGCCTCCACACAGTGCAGAAGAGGGTAAGAAGGTAAGTTACTATATGCAGGGGGGTAGATAAGGGGGGTCAGGGGTGTTCAAACACCCCCAGAGTATCCTGGCAAAATGCCCAGACAGTGTGCCTGCTACCTCGCTGTTTAGCCTCAGCATCAGCACAGTAGACGCAATTAGAGTTTTGGAGTGCAGCAGCCAGCCCCTCAGTTTAATAAGAGGTCCCCCCCAAAAAGCATGAAATTCCTGCAAGGTCCCGATGCTTACAATACCCCCACACAGGTCTCAGATGCTGGCAATTGACAGTACACAGTTGAGGGGACTCCTAGACTCCTCCTCAAGGTATCATATGACACAGCGAAGGGGGACTGGGGATGAAGACGTTTTCCAGCTTCTGTGCTTAGCTGAATCTGAGGTCTGGTAAGTGGGGAGGCATACATTTCTGTATGGGGGAAGGAGGGAGTGAGAATTCTAGCCTGGGGGAGTTTCTTTTGGTGGGGGGGGTCTGCTTTTGGGGGGGGGGGGGGGTTTCTTGTAGATAAATTTACAGGGGGTGGTTAATAGCAGGGATTTGCTTCTGGGAGGGGAGTTTGATTGGATGAAGGGATATTTTCTTCATAATTAGGAATCTTTGCTGGGGGAGAGGGTGTTGACTGAGGGAGATATTTTTTCTTTGGAGGGGTCGGTTTAGAGATGGGGGGTTTAATTTTTGGGGGGATTTATGAGGCAGGGAGATATTTTACAGTGGGAATCTTTGCTTGGGGAGGGAAGGAGAGTTATTGGGAGAGAGAGGGTTTTTTTCAGTTAAAAGAGATGTTTTTTGTTTTTTTTAATCATACTTACCTAGGTGGATGGAGCATCGATCTGATGTTGCATCTATCCCTCACAGCTTCTAAGAGCAAGAACAAAGCGATCAAAGATTACTGATCACTCAGTTCCCAACCTTCAGTGAGCAAAGAGTGGCGACTGTCAGTCCCTGGCTCTCTGCTCTGCCTCCCGCTCACTGGAACACCAGGCTGTGGAGGGGGCTGGCTCAGGGTCTCAGCGGCTCACGGAGAGGCTGAGCCAGCTGCTGATCCAGGCATCTGGGTGAATCCTAACTTTAAAGTTGGCATCTTTCCTCAGCCTGGACCTGCTGAGCGATGTCAGCTGACATGGGTCACAAAAGTTCACAACGAACTGCACTCCTCCCCAGGAGAAGTACAACCAGGTGGGTATGCTGTCCCTTCAGAGCGCATGCACCGGTGAAGTCACCGGCTGCTTTCAATGTGAATATCTCCTGAACACCACATGTTTAGGAGCTATTCACTGTACCTACAGGTAAGTGTTATTATAGGCTTACTTGAAGGTACAATTTCGAAAGCTGGGTTTACTACAGTTTAAGACTAAATAAAAGCCAACCTTATTGACTAGCTGCAAAGGGCACCATTCTGTGGTAGGCAGTGCACTTTTTTTTCTTTAAAGTGGATGTAAACCCACCACTCACCCAGTATAAACTAATGACACAGTATTAATGTATATACACATGCAAGCCTCCTGCATGTATCCCTACCTTGCAAATGTCACCCTTTTCAGCTGTAGCAGACTTGCAAAACACTGAGATCAGTGGGTGTCTCTGTTTGCTGAAGCTCGGTGGGTGGAGTTGTGATGTCACAAGACTCCCCACCCAGCTCTATACTGAGAGCTGGAGGAAATGGGAGGGGGGAGTGTGAGACTCTTTTTGCTCCATGCAGGAGATAAGAATATGACCTGTCAGTCACACAGCAGGGGATGAAACTCCCTTAGTTGTTTTTTTCCTACTGGAAAAAGATAAGGGTATAACTTCAGAGTTGGATTAACTCTTCGTGGTAAAGCTGGGCACAGATGATATGATATCCTCTCCTGTACAAGGTAGACGTGTCAGTAAAAAAATTTTTCGGGTTTACATCCACTTTAATCCAAAAAAAATTTCATAAAATTTCTTAGGACACAGTTTTTTAAGGTTTAGATAAATTATTGAATTTACTTCCTACCACAATATGTTACCACTTGCACCTGCTCAGGTTGCACAGTAAGGTTAGCTAAAATCCAGTCTTGGGTCTCATTCATACATGACCATGGTGCGGCAAGTATACTGAAAAAAACCTGCGCCCGAGATCTCAGATGTTCCAATCTCTGCTCAGCCTGTACACCTGAGTGATGGGCTGAAAAGAGCCATGGCTGTTTGCTCCTGTAAACATGTATCCACATATATCCGAACATCCAGTGGTCACCTGCAGGTAGGGATACATTTTTGCCCTTGGATAAAATCTCTCTGAATCCAGGGATTTCTCCCTAACAGCAGGTAACCACTGTAACCCACGGTTTGTTAGTGTGCTGCTCAGGCTCAATCGATATGGGGAGTAATGTAGATGATTTCGCATGTGCTGCAGGAGTGCCGGCGAGAGGATGGAGCTCATCCTTGGTGCCACATATCCACTGAGTCCTTTGGTAGTGCAGTAGTGATGGGAGAGACAACCTCAGCCTGGGCTCCCACCAGGCCACACCCCCAATGTGTTTCACTTTGTCCCCGGAGCTTAAATATGGGGACCACTGGATGTGCAAATACAGTGCCTTGAACAAGTATTCATACCCCTTGCAATTTTTTTACAAATACATTTCTGAAAAATGCGGCGTGCATTTGTATTCAGCCCCCTTTAGTCTGATACCCCTAATTAAAATCTAGTGGAATCAATTGCCTTCAGAAGTCACCTAATTACTAAATCAAGTCCACCTGTGTGTAATTTAATCTCAGTATAAATACAGATGTTCTGTGAAGCCCTCAGAAGATTGTTAGAGAACCTTAGTGAACAAACTGCATCATGAAGGCCAAGGAACACACAAGACTAAAAGCTAAATGCTATGAGTGGCAAGAAGAAAGCCATTGTTGAAAGGAAGCCATTAGAAGTCCCATTTGCAGTTTGCAAGAGGCCATGTGGGGGACACAGCAAATATGTGGAAGAAGGTGCTCTGGTCAGATGAGACCAAAATTTCACTTTTTGGCCTAAAAGCAAAACGCTATGTGTGGTGGAAAACTAACACTGCACATCACGCTGAACACACCATCCCCACCGTGAAACATGGTGGTGGCAGCATCATGTTGTGGGGATGCTTTTCTTCAGCAGGGGCAGGGAACCTGGTCAGAGTTGATGGGAAGATGGATAGAGCCAAATACAGGGCAATCTTATAAGAAAACCTGTTAGAGTCTGCAAAAAAAAAACTTGAGACTGGGGCGGAGGTTCACCTTCCAGCAGGACAACGACCCTAAACATACAGCCAGAGCTAGAATGACCCAGTCAAACACCAAACCTAAATCCAATTGAAAATCTGTGGCAAGACTTGAAAATTGCTGTTCACAGATGCTCTCCATCCAATTCTGTGCCACTTTGTGTTGAGCTATCACATAAAATCCCAATAAAATACATTTACGTTTTTGGTTGTAACATGAGAAAATGTGGACAATTTCAAGGGTTATGAATACTTTTTCAAGGCACTGTATTTATTAACAGCAGTGGACAGCCTTGGCTCTTTTCAGCCCACCACTCAGGTGAACAGGCTGAGCAGCTGCCAAAAATTGGAACATCTGGGATCCCGGCTGTAGGTATTTATGATATACCTGCCTTTTCATTGGCATTTAGAACATATGAATTAGATGTAAAGCCTGGTACACAAGGTAAGCCCAGCGGGCTGAATAAAAAAAAAACGGGGAGCTTAGGAGGAGCTGCGCTGCATTGCAAAGCCTCATGGCCCCACTCTGCTGTCACATATTTTTACCGTACCTCCCCCAACATAAGTGTAAATGATGCCTTTATGTTTGAAAGACCTGAACCCCCCCAGGAAAAAAAATATCTACGGCCCTGACTGTATGTGTAAAGATCAGCTGCCAGGAGCTTGTAGGAAATAATGGTTATTAGTCTTTTGCACTCTGCTTGCATTTTTGGGCACATCTTCTGCAGTACAGGTCCTCCTTATATATGCAACATTTTTTGTAGCTGAGTGCAATTTTAGTTAAAGAGAATAAATAAAGCCAAACTTGGCCTTACTGAAGAAAACCTGAATAATAATTATTTTTTCAGAAAATGAGTTCTGCCCTTCCATATGAAGAAGTTCTCTGCTAATATGAACTAAATGATGTGTGTCATATTCAACATACTTATTGTTTCTGCAGAATTAAATGAATAAAATGGTTGTACTATTGATTTTATTTATGTGTCACCAGCTAAGGAATGGTCCTGATGGGTCATCGCCCCCTCTGGGGACTGTTGCCGGGAATGGGACATTGTGTGGAAGGGTCGCTCCATCCAGTATGTACTCTACAGACAATGAACTGCTTGTCCGATTCATCGCCGATAGCAGAAATGAGGCCAAGGGGTTTAAACTTCAATATGAAGCCAAAGGCTTGGGTATGTATTATGGTTCTCACTTCATTCAGTAAAGATACATTTGGCAGAAAGGTTTATTATCTGATCCATGTAATGTAAAAATAATTAAAGGCCCCATAAAATATATGAGGGAGAAATTGTCAAAGAAAAACACAGAGTGAATTAAAGTGATTGTAAACAAATATAACAAACATGTTATGCTTACCTGCTCTGTGCAATGGTTTTGCACAAAGGAGCACCGATCCTCCCTGTTTTTGTGTCCCCTTGCCAGTACTCCTGGCTCCTCCACTCTGCTGAGCAAGAGCTTGCTATGGGGGCACTCAAGCAGGATCACCCCCGATCCGGCTCTGTGTGCCCATTGCAACACAGCATGGGGCTCTGCCCTGACCCGCTCCCACCTCACTGGCTGTGATTGACAGCAGCGGAAGCCAAAGGCTCTGAGTCAATGAGAAGGGAGAGAGCCACCGCACTCATGCACATCGCTGGATTGAGATCAGGCTCAGGTAAGCTGGTGGGCGGGGGGTGTAATTGAGCATTGAAGATTTTTTACCCCAAAGTGGAATTCCACCCAAAGGTGAAAGCTCCAATTATCTGCTTCCTCCCCCCCTCCGCTGCCACATTTGGCACCTTCCGGGGGGGGGGGGGGGTGGGTACTGTTTTTGACAGGTATCCATCCTCACTTCCGGGAGACGTGACTGCGACAATGTGCGGCGAGATCCCCTGGAAATTCGCCCCCTCCTTCCCCCGCCGCCGGGCCATTCACAAAGAGCAGAACGCATGTACAGTAGGGAACCCGCAAGACGGTTTCCCCTACAGGAAATGGTGACTGCAGCACCCGAGAGCCAATGGAAACCCTTCGGCTGGGATGTCGACATTGCTGGATTCCAGGACTGGTAAGGGTCCTAATATTAAAAGTCAGCAGCTACAGTATTTGTAGCTGCTGACTTTTAATTTTTTAGTGTGGGGGCCGGACCTCCTCTTTAATGTAGAGAATATATTATGGTAAAAAACTTTCAGTCTTTGCAACTACTTTAAGTACTTTAACGAGGAGTCTCTGGTTTCGTTCGTACTACCTTAGGATTTCATGAATTTCATCAACGTTTCTGACTTTCAAAAAATGGTATTATATAAGAGATGTAATTTCTCCTCCAGGCCGGGGGTGTGATTTTTTAATTTTCAGTCGTCGATGTTTATGACATCGACGACTGAAAATTATAATCCTGGGAATGGTCAGGACCTTAGGTCGTTACAGCTGTAGGGTCGGCTTCCCAAAGGTAACCGAGAGCCCACGACGTCAGTGGTAAAGGACATCCCCTTTGGCAGAACGCCCAAGGGATGACATGTACGCAAGACGAGAAACACTTACCGGGCCGCCGCCCCCTTCCTCCCCCGCTTAAAGGTCCCCTAGAGCGGCGTGTAACAGCGTCAGTGCAGAGGGCCTTCACTCCTACCTATGGACAGTTTTTGTCATGGGTGGGGGGGGGGGGGGGG
>BLSH010460377.1:346800-361633 GCA_018402905.1 Glandirana rugosa | reverse complement strand
GACTAACCCAGAACGATGATAAGGAGGGAACGTCTCGCAAACAAGACTTTTACGATCACCGGACCGACGATACGTCGGGGGCACAGAAAACACGAAAGATTTAACGACTGGGACTTGTTGATACGTCTTGTTCTCAAAACTAAACTGAGACTAAAATGAACCGCGCACGAACAACGTCAAATCACTGAATCTTACATGATTTCGACCCCTGTCGGTCTGTAATATTCTTAAAAACCTTCTTCCAGTCGTTACCGTAAAGAGTATAATGAGACCTGCACAGGTTGTATAAACGATGAAAAGACCGACAGAAACCAAGTTATAAAAGTTAGTGTTTTTGAACAACGTTTGTATGTCATAGAGTGATTTCACTCATGTGGGGAGTGTAAAAACACTTATAAAATAAGATAGAAAAGTACACTGTTGTGACTTCTTTACTGTGAAACGATGTTACATTTCATCACTCACATCAAGCTGTACACTCACTACTTTACATTGTAGCAAAGTGTCATTTCTTCAGTGTTGTCACATGAAAAGATAGAATAAAATATTCACAAAAATGTGAGGGGTGTACTCACTTTAGTGAGATACTGTATGTTTGCAACAAGTTTTTGTGATTG
Organism: Glandirana rugosa; assembly: GCA_018402905.1. Lineage (NCBI taxonomy): Eukaryota > Metazoa > Chordata > Amphibia > Anura > Ranidae > Glandirana > Glandirana rugosa. The sequence continues at coordinate 361,016 of BLSH010460377.1, read as the reverse complement.
AAAATATTGAACCAAAGACAGCCAGAAAAGTAGCAAATATGTTGGACACGTCCAGAGTAATATGAGAAATGCCATTGCTGACCTTCTTCCAAAAATTCTTATAATGTCTGGCTGTCCCCAGCTTTAGTACATTCTAAGTCACTAAACTGCAACAAGCACGCGCCAAGTAAAATCAGAGTCAAATCAAAACTCTTGTTCTGCATAGTTGTTCAGGGTCAGCAATTTAGAAAGCACAAAAGACACGGGGGCTGCATAGCAGCCAGGCCACTAGCATTTTCAGAACAAACGCTCTGCAAGGGAGGAATAGTAGCAAGACCCAATCAGGACTTTCCTGTACGAAGCGATAGCAGGAGATGGGAATGATTCTTCAGCATACTGCAACTCCTTCATTGTCCGATCAGCAGGCTGTGTGTGTTTATGACCAAATTGTGCTGATGTTGTAGTATTGGAGGGTGAGGACCTGGCTGTGCTGTCTGGCAGCAATGCCAGGATCATAACTTTGGCTGAAAAGAATGACGAATGCTTTGGCAGGTAAAATATTTTCCATATACAGTATATATGTGTAGACAATCCACTAATGCATTATTTCTTTCTGTTTAGCATGTGGAGGGATCATCTATGTGACGGATTCCAATCCAAGTGGCTTTATTATGTCACCCAATTATCCCAGCAATTATCCTACTAACATAGAATGTGTGTGGATAATCATCGTGCCAAACGCAGAAGCGGTGCAGCTGGACTTCCAAGACCAATTCTATATTGAACCCTCTGACAAGTATGTATTAATGGGCAACTGACATTGCATGTCACCCACCCGCCTGTGCTTGTTTCCTCTGTCAGCGCTGTAATCATTAGCAGCCAATCACATTGCTTCTTCCATTGGCCAGTATATTTCTATAGGCAGATTCTAATTGGTTGATATGAGTTACTACAATATTCAGTCTTTTCCCCATTGGTGCCTTTTTTTCCTAATCAATTTAGTTGCTACAGGCAGCAGAGACATGTCTTTTACATTAAATATTGGGGCTGATTAGTGCAAAATACAGTTTATGTTGAGAGGCCCAGAGAAGTCAATGGCAGCACATCAAAATGCATGTGACATACATTTTAATGCATTGCCAACAGGTATTAAAGTGATTGTAAACCATCACTTTGTAAAACAACCCACTCAGTTTAAAATAGAAATGAAAGGCAAAATTTTTTTTGAATAGATATAAAAAAAACATTATAAATACCTTTTTTCCCTTTTTTATAAAAGGATCAAATTTCCTCTGTTCGCAGCTGCATAAGAACTGGGGGAGGAGAAGCGGCAGCACACTGAGCTTCCCAGTGAATGGCTGTGCAGCGGGGGAATGTCAGGACAAGTCTGATCTTTGGAGGAGAGCACACTGAGTTTTCAGCACAGCTAGAGAACTGACCATGCTGTGCTCTCCTGCTTGGTGTGGTCAGTTTTTTTTAAAATAGGAAAGCAGAGAGACTAATAAGAACACCAGGGATTTCACACAAAGGAAGCAATACAAAAAGAACAGGATATTCATACTAGTACATGGTACAGCAGGCACATATCAGGAATATGAAACGTTGGGGTAACAAACGCTTTAACAAGCCTTGGTCAATGGCTGTTAATCCTATCCACTCCAAATTCTAAAAATGCAAGTCAACGCACAATGATGGAAAACAACGCGCCTAGCTAATGCTACCAAAAAATGCACCTCTACTCACACACATTATAGCTCTAAATAGACCAGTGATATATTCTGAGAAGTAAATGAACATCTCCCCAGAAGGGAGGGGGAAATCCCACATTTGATGTATGCCACCGGAACAGATGTCCCCAGTGGAAAATATCTCCACTACTCCTGTCCCAGAGACAGCTGTAAGGCTTCTTTCACACGGGCCAGATCTGTCCGTGGATCCCCTGCTAAGCTGAGCGGGGTGGCCAGATGACAGCTCCATGTCTGCTCCGCTTATGCAGAGTGGACACAGACACAGCCTGCTCTATGGGCAGCCAGGTGTAAACAGATCAGCTGTCCATTTACACCTGACTGCCATCCGATCCGGCTAGACAGAGGGGAACGGATAACCTTCATTTTTTTTTTTTATCAAATTGGACCCAGAAGTAGCCGGGTGTAAACAGACACAAGTCCCTTTACATTGGACTGCCCTTAGAAGAGAGTGGAGGATCTGATCAGGTCCGCCTAAAAAACGGACAGCCAAACTCAACCGGACCTCTCATGTCAAAGGGGCCTAAAACTTTAGCTTTCTCCTCCCTCCTGCACTGCGATTGTAGCCTCATACTGTATTGATTGGGGGTTATAATTCCGTTTTGTGGTCATGTATGGTTAATCTATACTCGCCTGCCTAATAAGAACTTGTCATTCTATACCAGGTGCAACTCTAGTTATCTGGAAATAAGAGACGGTGCAGATTCCAGTCAAAGGTTCATGGCAAAATTATGTGGAAATGCTTTGCCGATCACCTACAAATCACTGGGAATTGCCATGTACCTGAGACTCAGAACCGACAGCGCTACCCCACGTGCTGGGTTCAAAGCCAACTATTCTATTGGTGAGTCCGTAAATTGGTATATTTAATACAATAGTGAAATTGTTGTTTCACAAGCATGTAAAAAATAAAAATCACATTTTCACACAGGAGACAGGCTCCAAAAAGCAAGCAGGGGTAGATCTGCAGTTTGGAGGCAGATTACAGGCAGACAGGAGGCAATACTGTCACTCGCCTGTTTCTTTTAACCCAAGGGGGATGTTCTATTGAAATACTGTGCTGCATTTGCTGTACTTGGAACAAGATTGTTGCTCGGTCCTATTGACTTTAGTGGAGGCATTCGACAGGCTTAATGCCTGCTAAACCCAACATGTCAAGCTGAATCTAGCAACAAGCTAGTATGAACTGCCCTATTCAGTGACAGTAAGGTGAACAACAGTCATGGTCCCCCCTACCTCAATGCAAATGCCTGTTTTTTACTGTGGTCCTCTACCCTAGGGAACTTAAAGAGGAACTGCAGTCTGCTCACATAATGTGTAATAAAAACGTCTTTGCCATTCTGAAGCTTCCCTCCAACCACTTTCCATATTATTTCTATATATACTGTGATTCTGTACTTGCCAAATATGCTTCAGAAATCTCCCTCCACTGAGTCTGGCTGCATCCATTTTAACTGTGGGCAGCTGAAGCTGCTGCCTGTTCACTTCCTGGATTTACACAAACACACAAAGGCACGCCTCCAGAACAGCAGCTCTCATTGGACCTCTTATGATTCATCCTCCCTCCCTTCCTGGCAAACTCTCTCAAGAGTGATAGAGAGAGCTGTGCAATGATGTCATAAGCCTAGGCTAATGACCAAACAAGAAACAGGAAGTGGACTGTATAAGGGATTTGCTGGCAGAAAAAAAATGTTTTACTATTCAAAGTTAAAACAACAAGGGCAGAAGATTTAATAGATGGAAAGCTGAAAAAATGACCGAAGAGCCGCTTTAAGCCTGGTACACACTAATAGACTAAAAACTGACAGCTCCGGTGGAGCCGCTGTACTAACGATCCTATGTTAGCACAGCGATCTCCCCTGCTGAGCTGCTGTGTTCTGACAGGGGGATGCCCCCGCTAGAGCCCCCCAATCAGCACTCCCAGCTATTGCCTGAGAACGCTGATCGGCAGACTGTCGACTGCTGGTTTTCTAGCATGCTTGTCCGTCTGAAGCCAGCCAAATGGCCGGCTTCTGTCAGACCAGCTGACACAAACATGGGCCGAATGTCGGCCGGTTTTTATTGAACCGGCCAATGTCACCCAACATTCGGCCTGTGTGTACTAGGCATTAGCCTTAAAGTATGTGTCAACTAAAAATATATATGATAGAGCTCCCCTTTAGCCTGGCATATTGTACAGTAAAACTGGGTCTAGAGAGTTTGTTCTGCAGTAAGTGGAGGATATAGCAAGAGGCACTGCAGAGATGGGATTATTAGAGACATTGGGGTTGATTTACTAAAGGCCAGAAGACTGTACATTATGCAAAGTGCAGTTGCCCCAGATCTTAGTAAATGGGGCAAAGCTTCACTTTGCAAAGAATACCCAATTACATGCAAGACAAATAAAAAAAAACATATATTTTTGCTTGCACATGATTGGATGAAAGAAGTCAGCAGAGCTTCCACTCATTTTTTTTTTTACAAACTTTTTTGTTAGAAAAATGCAAAAGGTGGTACAGAAGATAACATACTGCAATATCAGCAGAAAATCTTAGCGTACAAGATTGTTAGAATAGTAAACAGAGTAATGATTATACAATAATTGACACTTTTAGAAAAAACTGTGTAAAAGGAGAGCAATGATGAGATGTCTATGTTACTGGAGCAGAAAAAACATGACTATCAATTTTGACATGACAATGGTGAAGGAATTCTGATTAGCCTACAGGGAGCATTCAAACAAACACTGTATGATGATCCAACCAGGGGGACCATTTTTTGTCAGTGAGTGTGAAAAATCTTTTCAACTCTGCTTCTGGAGTCCATTCGGAGAGAGGTATAGAGTTTTCCAATGTAGAGCGGTCACCCAATGGATTGCAACACAGAGAGTGTGAATTAGTCTAATTTTGTAATGTGGTGATGATCTCTATGAGTGGAGAGCTTCCCCTCATTTACTAAACCCTGGAGCAACTGTACTTTGAAGAGTACAACTGCACTTGCAAAGTGCAGCACAGTCTATTTGCCTTTAGTAACTCAGTCCCAATGCTTCTATCGTGTTTTGAGGTATTTCTAAATCCGAACCCATTAAGAAAAGGGAAGCATCTCTTTTGGGCAAATATTAGCCACATACCAGCTGAAACTTAAAATGAAGCTTGAAAGGGAGTGTCTATTCTGAAAGCTGATGTGGGGAGTACTTAGGGGGCTTAAAGGTGGGTGTCACCACCAGTATTGTGATATTTCCTGGCAGTCCAATGAACTCAGGGGAATTGGGGCAATGCCATCTAAAAAGTATTACAGAGGTGGCTGAAGGAAAAGAATATACTGTCGACATTATAACCATGATTGGGGAGACCATTTAAGAGCGACATTAATATTCCAATTGATATTTTTCATTTTGCAGCCTCATGCGGTGGAACTCTTTTTGGTGAGAGTGGTATTATTCAGAGCCCGGGTTACCCATCAAAGAATTACACAGACTCCTCTTTGTGCGAATGGTTCTTCAATGGCCCTACAGGCCATTATCTGATCATTACATTCGTGGCCTTTGATCTTCAAGACTCAGCAAACTGTTTAAATGACTACATTGAAATCCGTGAATACAATGAATCCGGTGAGTGCTTTGACTTGTACTTGTATAGGAAATGTGAAGCACATGTTTGAAGTTTGCCTATGTTTAGTCAGGTCTGTTTCTTATTATTAACAAAGGCTTGTTTCATGTTAATAGACTTACAATTAAAATTCAGTTCTGTGTCCCTCTGGGGACATTTCCCTTCACTTCCAGGCCTATAGATACCACAAGAAGTGAGAGAAAGATTTATTATGTAATTCCTGTTTTGATGACACCTCAAAATTTGTGATTTTTGCTCACTTTCAGTCCCAGTGACAATGTCCCAGAACACACAGTGAATTCAGATTGATAAGATATAGAGATTTATTTTAATAATTAGATTATATTAGCTAGAGAGATTGAATCTCCCCAGTGGGAAACACACTGCTTTATCCAAAATGTAAAAAAAATGGCTGTGCCGCCAGATCGCAGTAAATGTACTATGGGCGGGGGGCAAGTGGTTAAAGTTGAACTCTGGGCTGCTGTAAAATATGCCCATGCAATGGCCCCTTCTCTTCCCCAACCTGCATGGGTTAAATGCATTTTTTTCTAGGGCAGCCTTTCTCAACCGTTTCACCTCAGAGGAACCCTTAAAATTTCAGGTCTTGGGGAACTCCCGCTAGAGCTAATTCATTAGGAGTCAGTGAGAACAATAGCCCTTAAATTGGTGGCCAATGGGAAGAATGGCCCTCTTACAGTGGTAATCACAGTGCCACCCTTACAGGTCCTTGATGCCATGCGGCTGACTCTGCCTGGAACTATGAAGGCACCTTAAAACAGGAGGTCAATCAGTCAAGTCCCAAGGAACCCCTAGCAACCTCTGGAGGAACCCTGTTTGAGAATGACTGGTCTAAAGGATGATGAATAATGTGAATTGCTTACCTTATTCAACACTACCCTGGCAGCTGGCAGACTCCTCCTCTCTCTGATGTTCCCTTGATGTGGTGGCTAGAGTTGGGCGAACAAGCAAACATTCGTCTGTTCGGAAAACACCTGAATTAGCAGGATGTGCATGCATGCTAAGCCCCAGTTGGGCAAAGCATTGCCCAATTAAGGCACAGTGAATAGCTGGCTGTAGGGAACGGGGCCGGGAAGCTTTCCCGCTGACAGCTGAATAAAAAAAAACATTGCCGGCAATTGAAAACATTGAAAGAAAATGGCGTACCCCCCCCCCCCAATCCATACCAGGCCCTGGTCTGGTATGGATTTTAAGAGGGGGGCCCCACACCAAAAAAAAAATGGCGCATGGGGTCCCCCCGAACCCTTATCCGAGCGTGCAGCCTTACAGTCCAGGAAGGGGGGTAGACGAGTGAGCATCCCCCCCCCTCGCCAGTCCACTTGCCCTCAACATGGGGGGGTGCTTTGGGGCAAAGAGCCGAAAGGCCTGGCATGGATTGGGGGTAGGACCCCCATGCTATTTTTTTTTACATTTTTGTATTGCCGGAAATTGTATTGTATTGCCGGCAATTTAAATGCCATTTTTTTCTTTAGAAATGTCAGTTTTGCTTCAGCAAGTTCTATACATGGTACAGATGTGCCACTTTACAGGCAGACTAAGGGGACACTCCAGGCAGGAGTTCGGCAGTTCTGGTGCGAGCCAAACAGGGGGGTGTTTGGCCCAGAACCAGTGGTGGTCCCTCCGTGTCCTCAATCAGAACTGAATTGTACATGATGATGTCAGAGAGCCTGCAACCGGTTGAGTAAAGAGAAGAGGCTTCAGGGGACCAATTGTACGGCACTTGTGGGAGCAAGGAATAAGGTAAGTAATTTGCCATTATCCTGTGGACAAAACAAGCATTAAGCCCATTCAGTACATGGGGGCTTTACATATTTTATAATAGAGGTTCACTGTACTTTGGATACCTCACATTCATTTATGCAGCGAGATATTTGGCTTGTTTCTCTGCAACTGGATAGTTGGTGTCCAAAGAGGAAACAGCAGCTACAGCCACTGAGGGTCTTCAGGACCTTCAGAATGATATTTATCACCATTAAATTGCACTAAATAGTAACTGTTAATAGTATTTTGCTTTTCCAACTTATAGGTTTAAAAATAATTATTTGAAAATGTGATATGGTTTAAGTGTGCGAGATGTGTTTAAGTGTCAGATGCGTTAAGTTAAGAAGTTAAAGTGGAACTATGGGCAAAAAAAAAAAAAATGACATACTGTATATATAATGCAGTCTGTCAATCGCATTAATACAACCGTTTTTATTTACCTTCTATGATGATAGTGAGGTCTGACAAACCCTGAACTGTCTGGAAAGAGTGGGAAAGTGGTACTGAACACTGCGTGCGAACAGTGATCCCCTCAATTCAAAAGTTGGTAACAAGATGGCCAGATTAAAATCTCCTGTCTATGCTAAGCAGTCATAAAAGGCAACATAACTCATAAACCTCAACTAGTCCAGGGTCTTCAAAAGACTTCTGATATGGCCCTGATGTAAATAATCTGGTGTATAGTTTTAGGAATACACATATGTGAGATTGGGCTAAGCATCTATATTGAGCGATAGCTGAACTTCAGCGTTAAAGTGTTTGTTAGGCCACTTTATAAAAAGTTCCCATCCGCTCTGTATTATAACAAGAAGTTGCCCTGTGTCTGTGTTATAACATATAAATACTTCTCTGTATAGATAACACACCTTCTTACTAGGATCAGTTGTCATTTTTCAGCTTTTCTCTCTCAGCTCAGAAGTCCTGAGGGAGGAGCTGAGCACTGCTGCTGACATCAGCTGGAGAGAGAGAGCTGTGCTGTGTTATCTATATAGATAAGAATATTTCTGATATAACACTGTCACAGGGAGGGAACTTATTCCTCTAATACAGAGGAAATCAGAGCCTTTAGAGTTAATTATGAGAGCAGAGAGGAGAAGCTACAAGAGGAAGAAGGAGGGGGGAGGAGGGGGGAGGAGGGGGAGTTGAAGACAGGCACACAGGAGATAGGAGAGCTGGGAGTGACATAGCCTGCATAGACCACAGGGCTCTCAGGATAAGCTATATACAGGGGGAGTCAGTACACGGGGGAAGGGGGGGGGGAGTCATGACCTGACATTATCAAACAGGTGTTTTAGGGGATACAGAGGGATAATTTAAAAAGCAAAAGCACCATGCTGTTAATTGCATATTAAAGAGACAGGAGCAGCGTTTTTTTTTTTTTGTGTTAACAAACGCTTTAAGTTTCAGTTTCAGTAGTTTTTATTGAAAGTGTTTTACAATGTTAAAGAGGTAGATAGAAACATACAAAAATAAGGCCTACATTCAGTCATCCAAGAGTGAACCGCAATGCATTATAGCATTAACTTGGAAAGTACAGCAATAATAAAGCATAGGAATATATGCTGACAGTCATAAGAGCACCAGTAGGAATTTGCATGAATGTTACAAACAGGGAGGGGATCCAATTTGCGAGTGAAAATATTATAGGCTATACAGCGATGGGAGGAATGAGCATCCCTTAGAGGGAAACCCCTACTCCTCTCGCCCAGCCTGCAGGGGCAGGGAGAAAACAGCGAATACCAACAAACACCAAACAGGATCCTCCAACCGTACATTACTTAAGAAATACTTTGCATAAAAAGAAAAACAGAGAGAGGGGGCTCCCCAAGTCCAACCATCCTCAAAAAATAAATGGAAAGAGCAGGCAGAGATGATAAAAAAAGAAGGGTGGGGAGAAAAGAAGAGAAGGGAAAAAACGAGAAACAAAGAAATAAAAGTAAAAGAAAGAAAAATAAATAACTAGAGGAAGGTAAAGAGAAGAAATCAACAACAGAGTTACGTTTCATACAATTTCCATGCTTCTAACTGTAAGGAAGTTCCTTTACAATAATGTAGAAGAAGATACAACTCAGTCAGACACCAAACACAACTATGTTACAATTTCCAGTAGGCTAATACAACACATTAGACATTGAATGACTATAGTGATAATATTAATCATTTAAAAAATAATAATATAAATACAACTTTATCATTAAAGTGATTTGTAAATGCTCGTTTAAAAAAAACAAAAACAAACAAACATGTTATACTTACCTCCTCTGTGCAGTTGTTTTTGCACAGAACATCCCCGATCCTCCTCTCCTCGGGTTCCTCGCTGGATTTCCTGGCTCCTCCTCCTATTGAGTGCCCCCTCAGCCAACAGCTTGCTGTGGGGGCACCCAAGCCGAGTCAGAGCTCCGTGTATCTATTCAGACAGGGAGCCCCGACCTGGCCCCACCCCATCTCTCCTCTGATTTGCTGACTTAAGGGAGGGAAGCCAAAGGAATCGTGGACATCACTGGAGAGAGAAGGGGCTCAGGTAAGTAATTGGGGGGAGGGGGGTGCTGGGGGGGCTGCTACACACAGGTTTTTTATCTTAATGCAAAGAATGCATTGAGATGAAAAATCTTCTGCCTTTACAACTCCTTTAATATTATCCTTGGATATATATTTATCAGATATACGGTATATCAAGCTTGGTCTTTAAAAACGCAGAATTTCATTCTGGTGAATGAAAAACTGTTTTTTGGAACGTGAAGCATTGTTCTATGGAAATATAGACGTACCCAATATAATGGGAATTAATCATGCTTCCTCTGGGCATAATGAAACACTCCAGTAACTGTACCAATGATGAGGTGAACTCTACGTAACCCTATTTAATTATTTTTTAATATTAAAAAAACTCACCCATCCATTCATGTCTCCGTGTTTTTTGTTTGTTGAGAAGTCACTTTGAAAAATGCCCCCTAGCATTTCTGGCCGTGGCCACCTTGAGTAAGGGCAGATAAGATACATAGCATTTGCCTTAAAGAATCCATCTGTCCTTAGCTCAGACATGCAGGCAAGAAGGTGTGCTTAGCTGAAAAAGTCCCTCCTTCCCTCCTGAAGACTCCTGGGATGTATGGCATCATTGCCTAGGCCTGGAATCCAGGAAGAAAAGTAAAAAAAAAGCTTTAAAACAAGTAAATATAATACCTTGCTATCCATTTACTAATGCTAGCAGCATAAAGATAAAAATAGTTGATTAAGAGAGTGAAGTTCCACTTTAAGTATGTTTTTCACTTATGAATCCTTTATATCTTTTCTGTAAAAATTTCTTGCATCGTTTTCTTTTATTTTCATTTAATGATATTTAAAAATTGTGAATCTCTGAATGCTCTAACTAGAAATTAGGCAATGCTGCCTCTTTGCAGAATCTAGTGTAAAATATGTTAAATTCCTTTCTGGGAATAGCAGTAAATGTAACAATATGTTTTGTAATGGTCCTTTAAATGAGAAATATGATTTTTTTTTCTAGGGAAATTGCTGGGTAAATCTTGTGGAAATACAATGCCTCTGGCCGTGAGGACATCAGATAGTTTTGCTTATGTAAAATTTGTAAGTGACGGTTCTGTGAATGCCAAAGGATTCCGGGTGCAATATGAAGCAAGTATTGAAGGTAACTGAAGAAAAGTTGTAAGAATCGGATGCTTTTAAAAATACTGGATGTATCTTTGATAATTTTGCTTGAATATCAAAATAATGGAGTGTTTGCATGTTGTCCTTCTTTGGCTTTGCTCTCTCTCATAAACTGAAAGGTGGGTCCTCTTCACCAGGATCATTCCACAGATGATGCTTGAAAGACACTTTGCCAAATCAGGGCATCTAAAGGCATATAGCCTGCAAATATGTCTGCAAATAGCCCATCCCCACAGGAATGTATAATTAGCCAACCACGCTCCTCATCACCTCCTCACTTGTCTAAGCGCCAGTGTCGGCTGCTGTCAGTTCTTAAGCCGGCCACACATTATACAATTTTCTTATTCATTTTCCTTTAGATTTACCTTTAACTATGTAGTTCAAAGGCCTGCCTGATTGCATATAATTTGAAAATGTTTAGGTCTGACCTCATATTATATGGTCTAAAGGAAAATTGTACAAGAAAATTGTATAATGTATGGCCAGCCTAAAGCCTTGTACACACGGGACGACGATCGTATACAACAGGTCGTACTAACGACCGTTGTATGCGATATCGATGGTTTGTATGCGTGATTAGAACAGTCGAACATACGATGGTCGTACAAGGGGAGTTGTATGAGCAGACTATAAAACTTGGTCGTACCAACAAGCTCTCATACGACCGTTGTATCGTGTGTACAGAGCAGTTGGCACAATAAGTTGTATTGTGCAAAACACGCATGCTCCGAAGTCAGGAACGGCCGGATGCTAATTACATGCACCTGAACTTTCTTTCTGTGGTCGTACGATCGTGTAGTGCAGTCAGTATGCAAGTTACATTATCCAACATACGATTTGCAACGATCCTACGTACGATCGTTGTCCCGTGTGTACGAGGCTTAAGACTGGGGACAACATCTTGCCTTCCACAACATGGCAGTGTTTGGCCCTATTTATTTGCTGCCCAGGCCCCATCACATGGGGAGGCCACATGCTACCCTACACATGGAAGCCTTGCTCCCTTAGTGTGGCTCTGGAAGTATAAATGAGAGGTGGGCTATTTGCAGACACTGTCACTTTTCCCTGAATGGGTAACGTGTAAGTGTCTCTTTAAAGTGAACCTGACATGAGAAAACTATCATGTTGCCATTGCTAATCTCCTTTTAAAAATGCTGGTTGACTGGCTGTTCTATTGCACCACTTGATATTTTTGAATCACTGACCTGGAGTAAGTATGCATATAAGGGAAGGCAGAAGAAAGTCAGAACACCTTATCTACATATCTGTTCTGCCCAGTAGCTCAGAGTATTAAAGCAAGAGGATCAGACTGCCAGCCAGGCAGCAGGCATTTCTAGAAGGAGATGTCAGCAATGGTAGCCCCATGTTTCCCCCATGACAGGTGTTGTTTAATACTGTAAGTGCATAACACATGGTTATACATATACTGTGTTTCAGAATGTGGAGGAGAAATTGATGGAATCACTGGGGCTCTGAGCTCTCCTAATTACCCCAACCTGTACCCGCATGATCGTGTTTGTGATTGGAGAATAAGGGTACCAGAAGGGAGGCGAGTCACACTGACAATTCATGACCTACGGCTGCAGGACCAGCAGAACTGCGACTATGTGGCTGTAAGTTGTGTGTTAAATATTAAAGCTGAACTCCAGGTATACAGTGTTTATAGGAAAGGATAGTCTGCCAAATAATTTGCATGACTCTCCTTGAAATTTTCACAGCCCTGCCAGACAACAGAGCCAGGTTGGTAAGCGGACTTTCCTTCTTCTGTAATTAAGCCATATAGGTTGATCACCTCCCAGCCCCCAGCCTATGATTGGGCCCTGTTGCCCCTCTGTCTTCCAGTCCTGTTGTAAAGGGGTTCACAGGAGGCTAATATCAAGACAGAATTGGATACTTACATTACATTCAGAAATACATTTAATGATTTTTATTTGTATTTGCTGTAGGATTTACTAGATACAGAAATATTTCAGTCACAAAAATCCCTTTCACACCACAACGTTTTTCAGGCGCTATACTTCTAAAAATCGCGCCTTTAAAGTACCTGAAAAACTCCCCCCAAATTAGCGGTGTTTTACCGCTAACGCTGGGGCGGCACTGGTAAGTAAGTTAAAGTGGTAGTAAACCCTCCTATCATTTTCTGCCAAGGAAGCTGCCATAATGGCCTCTGTTTAATCTACAAATGCCATGATGCTGCACATGTGATCAGCTGTGACACCAGCCATTGGATGGTTTGACAGTTTGGTTTAGAGCACAACCAATGGGAGTGTTACATTTCCGGCACGTGCCGGAAATGGAACTGGTTTTTAAACTGTTAAATGGATGGGTTTACTACCTCTTTTTAAAGTGAGCGCATATGAAATTGTTAGAACCTCTGTGTTCTTATTGGGGAGATTACTCCTCATTTTCTGTCTGGTCCCACAAATGGGAATATCTCCAACAGAGACACAGACTGCAGGAAAATCTAACAGGGGTTCAAAGTCTTCTCCATACTATCCAAAACCAAAAAAGTCTGGGCTGGAATTTATTTTCCTTAAACTATCTGAATAATGAATAAAGAGTCTTCGGACTGGAGAATTGGGAGGGGACATTTCTTGGGAGTGACCTTTAGTTTTAGTTGTTTCTATTATTTGAAAAAAATACCTACAATATATATTAGTATTTTTTTACAAATATGAAAAGCATCCATGACATCCAGTTAGCAAGACATGCTGGCCTTTCTCATAAGAAAGTACAGCATTGCCTGCCTGCTTATTGGCAATGTATGTGCAACTGTTTCTACAAGAAGAGGCTTTGTGTCCCCTTTGGACTCATTCATTTCTCTATTTGAAACAGTTACAAATATAAGTGTATTTAAAGTGGTTGTAAAGGCAGAAGATGTTTTATCATAATGCATTCTATGCATTAAGATAAAAAGCGTTCCATGTGCAGCAGCCCCCCAGACTTACTTGAGCCCCCTCTTGATCCAGCGATGTTGCACAAGAGACTCCGCTGTCCGGGACTCTCCCTCTTCATTGGCTGAGACAGCAGCAAAGCGCCATTGGCTCTCGCTGCTGTCAATCAAAGTCAGTGGGCTAATTAGGGTGGGGGGAGGCGTGCCCCCATAGCAAGCTGTTTGCTGTGGGGGCACTCAACAGGAGGGGGGTCCAGGAGCGCCAAAGAGGGACCCGAGAAGAGGAGGATCTGAGCTGCTCTGTGCAAAACCCCTGCACAGAGCAGGTAAGTATAATATATTTGTTATTTTTAAACAAAAAAAATAATCAAGACTTTAGTATGACTTTAACCACTTCCCGCCCGGCGTATAGACAATTGACGTCCGGGCGGGGGGTTCATTATACTGACTGGACGTCTATTGACGTCCTCAGGATAATCCGCGATCGCGCACCCCTGGGGGCGCGCATCGCGGCAATCGGTGATGCCGTGGGTCAGGCTGACCCACCGTATTACCGACCGAGGTAAAAGG
>BLSH010460377.1:313486-331197 GCA_018402905.1 Glandirana rugosa | reverse complement strand
CCTACTACACCGTTGGGATCATGGGTACGTACGAGCGCCCGCGGTAACCCCCGCCCGGAGGCAGAGGGGCCGTCGTGAGGGTCAGACACCCCCGCCCTGGCGGGGGGGAGAGCGAGGGCGCAAGCACTGCGACCGCCCACGTTACCGCCGCCACGGATAAAGCCGGACCTGTGGAGGCCGTACGAGGTAGGGGATAGGTCGTGAGCAGGAATACCGAAGTGTTGAAGTGTCCATTACGTGTGGGGGTCCGTGAAAATGGGAAGGTGGTCGGAAAGTAAGAAAGGGGTCGATAGCCAACCCAGGAAAGGTGATCAGGAACCAAAGGGGTAACCAAAGATAAGGATAGGGAACAGGACCGAGGAAGTGGAAGGAGAGGATCCAAGAAGAGGTGTAGGAGAGGAAAAGTGAAGAGATCGAGAATGGGGGGGGGGGGTAAAAAAGCATGACCATGGGTATGTGAAGTGAGGTAAGAGCTAGAGAAGTGAAAAGGAGAGGATGTGGAGAAGAACCTAGGAGAGGAAGGTGAAGGAGCCAGGACAAGGGATAGGAATAGAAACCAATGGGGAAACCAAGGACTAGTGGAAAGGACCCAACCGATAGCTGGGGAAAGAATGAAAGGCTGGTGGAAGGGTAAAAGTGCCTGGGGGTGTGCATTACCTGTGAAGTTGTGAAGCCATAAGGACGAGTGCTGGATAGGGGATGGAGCATGCCGGAGGTGTCCAGGCCGAAATAGGCACCGCCGCCATTGCACCCGCCAGCGTCACGAACGCGGGAGCGAGAGGGGGGGCGGTCCCGCCCCCACAGACTGGGAGTGCTGCCGGGGAGACGGAGGCCCGCCCCCAATGGCGCCCGCGAGCATGCATGGGTACTAGGGTTGCCACATCATCCCTCTAATCCAAAACACATATGAATTACACAGGTTCTGAGGCTAATTTAAGGCAGATAAGGCACCAAGTGAGTTTAATTACCACCTTAATTAGCCACAGAACCCGTGTAATTAATGTGTGTCCTGGATTAAAGGGATGATGTGGCAACCCTAATTGGTACCCAGCTGACACTGCGCTTCAAGAGGAGGCAGCGTGACCAGACTGAGTAGCGTGGCGCCGACACACAGTGGGGAAGGACCCGCCCCCCCGCATAACGAGAGGTGGGAGTGGAGAGAACCCCAGTGTGCATCGCAGCTCCCGGACCCGACAACCGTGGAGCAAACAGGCCGCCCCTATCCCCGCACTGCCGAGCCCAAACAGGGGAGGCAATCAAACACAAGGATTGTATTGTATTGTGTGAACTAGAGCCTAAGGAAACATGAGAATAAACATGTTAAATTGGGATTCTGCATATAAACCAGAGAGGGACTATTCAAAAATGGCCCATGATTATACTGCAAGGTATTCACCATCACGTGTGTCCATCCCTGTTGAAAATGGGGGTGGGGAAAATTTTGGGACTTTAAATGAAGCCAGGGTCTAATTGTGCTGTGCTTCCATCCCTATAAATTAAAGTTTTCTATCTGACTTGGTTGACTTAGTTATGAAGTAGACCAGTAATATGGAAATAAGAGTAATATGGAAGGAAGAGAAGAATGGTTGGTGGGTTGGGAGATATTTGGAATGTCAGTTTAAAACAATACTGTGCATGATAATGGCATTTTTAGTTGGACACATCTTTTTTAATCGAAGCTTAAACATGGCCAAAGGAAGCAATGCTTGAAATTGTTTTATAATTTGCCATGCCACAGTAGTTCCACAAAACTAGAATACACACTCATGGTTCTGCTGGTGTTTTAGATGTTACAGAAATCCCACTGAAAACTCATTCTGGCCAACAGGAGGCATGGGATCACTGGCTTTCATTTCCAGTATTTGCTGCATGTTTTCATGTGATGTTATTATCACTCGACGGTGTAAACATTGTATTGTTATATTCCTTTCTAGCTCTCTTTTGCTTATTTTGATCTGGAATATCACGTGGTATGCCGCTGGGACTCATTGACAATAGTAAATGGTGACTTGCCAAGCTCACCGATTATAGGACAATATTGTGGGACGGTGTCACCAGGGACAATCCAGTCTGGGTCTAATAAACTGTTGGTCATTTTCAATGCAGACAATTCCATACACGGAGGAGGATTTTATGCTAACTGGACATCAGATTCACAGGGTGAGATATACTTGTGAACATTACGACATATGGTACTGTTTTCAAAAAATCATTTTATCTATGAGATGATAAAGGAACTCTGCCAAAATAATTATTTTATTGCTGGGTGGAAATAAGACATAGAAAAAAGTTAGCTAATACAACTTACTTGAATCCTGATGTCCTGGATCTGTGCAGTAGCCAACATCAAACAAATTCTATAGCTTCCTGTAATAAAGACCGGTCACTGCTGCTCTCTCTCCTTGTGCAGGGTGACTGGTCTTGTAACCGCCCCCTCCTGTAATTTTCTGCAGCCAGTCTTTAGTGGGTGTGGCCTGATGGGTCATTCCCACAGTGCTGTTTTCTGGTCAGGCTATGTACAGCACAGTGAGGATGTCAGCGCCACATTTACAGGGTAATTTCTAAGATTACAATGCAGATTTATATAATTTTCAACTTTTGACAAATGTATTTAAGGCAATGTTTTTCTGCCTAGCGTGTAGCATTAAAGAAAACCTTTTTGCTGATTTATTTGACGTGTCTGAGTACTTCCATGGCATTAATACAAATCACTTCTCTGGCACAGTACACAAACAAACGCATGTAAAATTTACAATGACTGTGTTGACACAATGAAGTGCAACAACACAATGTGCATGCATAGGTGAGGAAGGGAACTTTCTCTGGAAGAGTGGGATCAGAGAGAGGGGGAACCCCTCATTATGGCCATAACTGGTGTGCATACCTGGGAACTCATCCAGAGATCTCATCAATAGAGACCTGGAGAAATAGAAGAAACTGTCAGATTGTTTAAGGTGGAATGACTCTTCCAATGTGGATGCTATCTAGGTATTTTACAGTCGGTGACGATTGGTATTATGACACAGTGCTGTTGGGTCACACAGAGAAAGGCAAATTCATAAAACTCCATATAAAATTCCAAATTCCATAAAATGTATGCATTCTGGTTGCTGCAAGTTGCAGTAGCAGGCACAACCACCACCACTAGCTTTCATGAGTGCCATGACTGTGTCCAGCCCTTGGGTACCCTTTATAATCATCGTCTTTTTTTCTCTTTAATAGGATGTGGTGGCTATATTCATGCAGATAGTGGAAACATCAAATCTCCAGGCTGGCCTTTACATTTCCCTCTGAATAGCAGATGCACTTGGACAATCCTGACCCATGAAAGCAGCCATCTTGAACTGACATTCAATGAGAACTTCCATATTCCTGATAGCAGTGGACAATGTCAGAGAAGCTTCCTAAAGGTGGGAGAGAAACTTTTTTTTCTATAAGATTACTTAGTACAGCAATTAAAAGCGATGTTTCTTTATTGGTGCAGACGTTACCAAACACCTGTATGGAATGCTTTCCATTGTGTTATATTGTTATCATTCATTTTTCCACTTTTAGCTAGGATTAAGAAAATCTTGACGTAACTACTAATTCTGAGCATCAAGGGTGTTGCTTCTTGGAAACCAAGGCTAGGACACAGTATAGCGGCTTTAGGGGGATGTTATTGTCAGTACTGTTCTATATATTTACAAAGGAATTCTTTGAAGATATTGGGCAGGCACTTCATCTTTTCTGGTGAAACACAATTTCTAGCGTATGAGAATTATTATTAGATGATGTCAAAATATATGTCACTTCTGTTTGAAGTTAACCCTGGAATCTAGATAGACCAATGAAATCATATTGACCATTGGTCCTTGGGTGTATAATTATTTGTGGTTTAGGGATGCACCATGCTATGAGACACTGAGCTTTGGAAGGAACGCCAAATTTCTATACATACAAGTACACGTTTAACCAATATTCTTCAGTAGTCTTTTGGTAGTTTGGTACTGGGGACTCCAGATGCAAGATGGGTTTGTAGGCCTTTAGCTTGGTATTTAGGATGAATTTGTTATCCCTCCCTTTAGTCACTCCATTAGTGGGATCTATTTACCATCCCTGTCTTCATCTTTCACACAATTCTCACTGGATTTTCCCATGTTTTTCTACGGTTTACATGACTAGGGTAGCTCAGAGGTCGCAAATGAACTACTACATAACCCCTATAAACTCCTCCCCTCTTTTGCCCAAATTAAATGCATAACACAAAGTGGAGTTAAATGGCCGCCAGGCCTTTTATTAAACAAGTTAAGTAATAAATAACAAATAACAGTAACATTAAACCAAAGATAGATGTCCCCAGCCGCAAAACACTGCCTTGGAGACATTAACACTTTACCACAGACATTAGAGGTCTACCACTACATGGTTCCTCTTATTGGACCACACCCAACCAGAGGACACCATACCAACAATGGTTCCCCACTTGTATCCCACCAACAGATTTTTAACCCCCGACCCAACCGCCATCTCAATACCTATCTACCTCCAACCTACTTATCCTATCTCAGGGAGGGAGGGCAGGACGTTCATCTGATGACTTCCTAACTCTGACTGTTATTGTCCCACCCATTCCTACAGTCTTCACTCCTACTCTCCTCCCCATCACCCCATCTCCTTAACCAATCACGTAAGTAAACCTCCCACCTATTCCTTTCAACAGCTTGTTACCGCTTACTGTGTACACCGAGCGCACTCATTTCCCCCCCCCCAGTAATAAAGAGTACCTGTCACCAGCCCATCAAAGTACCTGTCACAGCCCATCAGAGTACCTGTCACCAGCCCATCAGAGTACCCAAGTACCTGTCACCAATCCATCAGAGTACCCGAGTACCTGTCACCATCTCATCAGAGTACCCGAGTACCTGTCACCATCTCATCAGAGTACCTGAGTACCTGTCACCAACCCATCAGAGTACCCAAGTACCTGCCACCAATCCATCAGCGCACCCAAGTACCTGTCACCATCTCATCAGAGTACCCGAGTACCTGTCACCAGCCCATCAGAGTACCCAAGTACATGTCACCAACCCATCTGAGTACACAAGTACCTGTCACCAGCCCATCTGAGTACCCGAGTACCTGTCACCAGCCCATCAGAATACCCAAGTACCTGTCACCAGCCCATCAGAATGCCCAAGGACCTATCTGCAGCCCATCAGAGTACGCAAGTACCTATCTGTAGCCCATCAGAGTACCCGAGTACCTATCTGCAGCCAATGCCTCATAGAATATACGTTGGGTGTTTGCTTTCCAAAATGGGGTCATTTTGTGGGTAATTCCACTGTTCTGGTACTCCAGGGCCTTCAAAAATGTAATATGTCGTTAGGATATTTTATGTGTAATTTATGCTCTTAGAACGTCTGACAGTGCCCCCTGCATGTTGGACCTCTCTATGTGGCCAGGCTGTGTAAAAGTCTCACACATGTGGGATTGCCATACTCGGGAGGAGTAGCAGAATGAATTTTGGGGTGTAATTAGAAGTATGCCTATGCTGTGTGTGAGAAATAACTACTTGTTATGACAATTTTGTGTAAAAAAAAAAAAAAAATTCTTCACTTTCCCAAGAATTGTGTGGAAAAAATTACACCTTCAAAAAACTTGCCATGCCTCTTACTAAATACCTCGGACTGTCTACTTTTTGGTTATTTGTACCAAAGAAATGTAGCAGTAAAAATGTTGACCCAAATTTATGAATAAAAATTACTTATATGCAAAATTTTATCATAGAAACTAAAAAAAATTTGTTTCTTTCAACATTTCCCTCTTTCTTCATTTATGTCGCAAAAGCTAAAAAAAAAATGATAAAAAATTTGTTTGGGTACAGCGTTTCATGACTGAGTAACTGGCATTGAAAGTGTGAGAGCACTGAAAGCTGAAAATTGGTCTGGGCAGGAAGGGGGAGTAAGTGTCCTGTATTGAAGTGGTTAATAGGGTAGGTTTTACCTTTTACCTGAAATTCCCTTTGTCCATATTGAAGTGGTTAAGGACCATGGGGAGGTACAGGCTACTGTACAGAATGGTAATATTGGCAGAGAGAAATTACCACCAGAATGTCAAGAGATGGGTCATTTAGTCCACTCAATTCTCCAAAGCATTTAACAGAATTAGGTAATTGCGGTCTTTTGTAGGCTTTGTAGAATAGAAGGCGAATAAGAATGTCACTGATTATTTTCCCAGCTGAAGTTCTGGGCAGAATGTACTGTACAGGACAAATATCCACGCTATAGGGCATGACAAGTTAAAGTGTTTCAAAAATATCTTTCTCTACACGATTCATGACATATAGCTGTCATACCGAAATTTGACTTGTAAGAGACATTGTTCTATAAAGAACCACAAACATTCTTTAGTTGGATAGTTCTCAGTTTTTCCCCCCATAAAAGATTCATTCTTTTTAACTGACATGCAATGATTCATATTTGTTGAATAATGGTGCTTATGCATTTATCGGATGACAGACTGGCTTTAAAAAAATGGCAAAATGTAAAGAATAAGTTTACCTTTGTGAACATGTTACATGTTACACCCATATTTATGGTGAAACATTTAAAGCGGAGCTCCAGCCAAAAGGGGAAGCGCTGCTTATCCGCCTTCTCCCTCCCTCTCCACTGCCACATTTGGCACCTTTTGAGGGGAGGGGGGAAGTGGGTACCTGGGTTTGATAGCCGGAAGTTCGGTCCCCCTCCTCCTTCCCCCGCAGTCGGGCCATTCAAGAGGCACAGCGCAGTAGGGAACCGCCTCCTCATGTTTCATAGATGGTGTCACGTACCTGATGGTGGAGTCTGGCTTATGCAGAAGGCAACCTCTCTTACGGCCCTGGTTCCAGAACCCCTGATAGAGCAGACAGGGAGCGCTGGAGCACAGGGGGGCACGAGGGCTGGATAGGACACTTGTGATGGTAAGATGTCGTCCAGAAGGTCGTGCAAGATGGAAGAGTAGTGAGACAGGCTGGGTCGATTACATGCGGGCAGAGCAGTACAGGAGGAGCAGGCAGTCGGGTGGTCAGGTGCAGGCAGGGTCATTAACAGGCAGGCAGATTGAAGTACACAGGGATCAGACAGAAGAGTGGTCATAGGCAAGCCGGGGGTCGGTGCAGGCGGAGTTCAAGCAGATGCGGGTTCAGGCCGGGTCACAGGAAACAGGTAGCTCAGGACGGGTAACGCTGTAGAAAGGACAGCACTTGCTACAGGAAGCAGGAAGTTTAAATAGGGCTGCTCATCCAGGAAATAGAGGAAACCACAATCAAATGCAATTAAACCTTAGCACAGTCTTCTCCTAACAGATGGCTTTCCACTGCTCATGTGCAAGACATGCTGTGTTTTTAGAATGGTCCGAAGTCTCCTGGGACATGTGATGTGTCCCAGAGGTTGCAGATGGGGGGCGAACTGTCATTCTTCTTGCCTAGGTGAGAAGAACGAAGTTGGAAGCAGGTACCTGCTCCTAGAAAGAGAAACTGCCAAATATGGGAGAGGAGGGGATGTGGAGGAGGGAAAGCAGAATTTTAACTTTTAAGTGATGTTCCACTTTTTGTCCTGCATGAGAAAAGACCGGTGAGGTGACTATCCTCAGGTGATACACAGAGACAAAACAAATCCTCCTACATAGGTTCTACCTGTTTATCTGCAGTGTCCTCTTCTCTACATCCGTTCAAAGTGATGAATTTATAAAGCTTTTCTGAGAGTTCAGAAAAAAGATGGCAGAGAGCTGAAATTACACACTGCAGAGCTCAGTGAGGGGAGCTCTGAGAGCTGATTAGAGGGAAGGGACACACCCCCTTCACACAGCACACAGGAACAGAGCTGAAGCTGTTGATCAGCTGGAGACTCTTCCCCTGTCACCATTTTTCTCCTGGTGTCAGGACACTTAACTGAGATAAGCACACACTATAGAAGGATATGCTTTGTTCATATTTCATGTCTGAGGTTTACAACCACTTTAATGCTGACCAAAGGCAGAACTCTCATCAGTGATGGCGGGTGTGGGATCCATACCATTCCCCAAATGGTGCTGCCCCAGAACTAGGGATAGGCCAGCTGTTCGAGTCAAATTAAAACATTATGGGGCGTTCGCGGGAACTTCAAGCGCCCCATAATGCATTCCAATGGGCGGGAAATGCCGCCCGCTGATTGGCCAAGGCATGCGCATGACCTGCATGCTTTGTCCAATCACAAAGTGCTCTGCAGTGAGAGATGATTGGCTAAAGGCAGGGTGCCTTTAGCCAATCACTGCTCAGCAGCCTCAATCCACGCCCCACATTATATAAAGCCGCTTGTACAGCGGCTCTGTGTAGTGTGTGAATAACGGTGGATAGACAATGAGCTTAGCTAATGACATGGAGGCAGTTCAGTGTAGCTAGTGACTATTGTGAAAAAAATATTGGATAGATAAATAGATAGATAGATAGATAGATAGATAGATAGATAGATAGATAGATAGATAGATAGATAGGTCGATCAGTTAGTACAGGCAGTTTGGTGTAGAGTTAAATCTATACTAGATAGATAGATAGATAGATACGGCAATCTGTATACAGTCAGTTAGTGCAGGCTGTACAAGAATATATATATATATATATATATATATATATACCTTCCTAGTGCATATGTATATGTGTGTGTATAGATATATATATACACTATATATCAGTGCATTTGGGGGTGTACGTATGGTATATAGTACACTTAACGTGGTGTATTCAAATATATACAGTCTAGTGTGTATGTATATATATATATATATATATATATATATATATATATATATATATATACACATTGTGTATTGAGTGTACACTATATATCAGTGCATTGGGGGGGTGTACGGTATATAATACAGTGTAGTGCACTGTTAAAAAAATCCCCATTATGCCAGGAAGGCCACAAAGGAGAGGCAGACGCTCCCAGGCCACTAAAAGAGGGCAAGCAGCCTCTGTGTCTTCAGTGAAAAGTGGTGGTGGCGGACATGGTGCATCCTCTGCAGGCGGGTCACACTTGTCCTTTTTTTCTGCTGTTGGCCATGCTATTCAGCCACAACATGCAGAAGAGTTGGTGGAGTGGATAACTAAGCCGTCCTCATCCTCCTCATCCTCTGTCACCCAGGCTCATACAAATTTGCCTTCCAACGCAGCT
This sequence comes from Glandirana rugosa, assembly GCA_018402905.1. Classification (NCBI taxonomy): domain Eukaryota; kingdom Metazoa; phylum Chordata; class Amphibia; order Anura; family Ranidae; genus Glandirana; species Glandirana rugosa. Next base: position 322,027 of record BLSH010460377.1, on the reverse strand, counting down.
GGCAAAGCTGCCTATTCCACCGGATCCTTGTCCACAGTTACTCCTTCTATAGCCTCACCATCATGCACGGAGGAGTCACCAGAATTATTTGACCATAGTGTCGGTTACATGCTGATGGAGGATGCGCAGCAATTTGAAGGCTCCTCTGTTGGTTCCCAGGTTGAGGAAGGGAGTAGCGTGAGCCTAGAGACAGGGGGTGCCGCAAGAAGCACAAGAAACTAGCAGTCATGTTCCCCCAGCTGCAGCATACTGCCAAGTTTGCTCCAGTGACGAGGAGGGAGGGGATGAGGAGGACACAGACTGTACTTGGGTGCCTGAGAGAAGAGAGGAGGAAAGTGAGGAGGAGGAGGCACAACTTCAACGAGGCAGGATGTCCTCCAGGGGCTAGCTTAAGGGCAGCCACCCAATTGCATCACACCACAGAGCTCCACAGGTGTCGGGCACTGCTGGCTCCCTGCTGACTTTCAAAGGTTCTTTGGTGTGGGCATTTTTTAACACATGTGCAGTAGATCACGCCGTTGTCATTTGCAATCTATGTCTGAAGCGGGTCAAGTGCGGTCAGAACTCCAGCCACTTGGGCACTACTGTCTTGACAAGACATATGATGACCAGCCATGCAGTCCGTTAGCAACAACACCTGAAAGACACACACCAGAAAACAAGGCGGACTTCTCCTTGCTCCTCATCTGGGATCTCAACCCCAGGCCATTTCATATGGCCCTTACACCCAGGGCTTTTTTTTCAGCCAGAACCCTGCACACTGTACATAGCACACTGCTAAACCCTGCACCTGTATGTAGTGCACTTCTAAACTCTGAACTCTGTACACGCTGCACTCCTGAACCCTGCACTCTGTAAATAGCATACCCCTGATCCCTGAGCTCTGTACATAGCACACCTCTGAACCCTGTGCTCTGTACATAGCACACCCCTGAATCCTGAGCTCTGAACATAGTGCACCCCTGCGCTCTGTACATAGCGCACCCCTGAACCCTGATCTCTGTACATAGTACACCCCTGCACTCTGTACCTAGTGCACCCCTGACCCCTGTGCTCTGTACATAGCACACCCCTGAACCATGTACATAGTGCCCCCCTTAGCTCTGTGCACTGTTCAGTACAATCCCTGAACCTTGGGCTCTCTACATAGTGCACCACTGAACCCTGCGCTCTGTGCACAGTGAACCCCTGAACCCTGTGCTCTGTAGATAGCACACCCCTGAACCCTGCGCTCTGTACATAATGTACCCCTAAACCCTGCGCTCTGTACATAGCGTACCGCTGAACTCCGCACATAATGCACTGCTAGTATTTATTGCTCCTTTAAGAGCCTCACACTGGTAGTGCAATTTGGACCCACCCACTGTCCGATGCGGTTCGAGGGCGGGGTGCGGTTGGGTTCCTTCACCTATCCTAAGAAAAAAAGCCTGGGATAAATGAATGTAATCTTACAAATACAACTGACCCTTTGAGGGCAACCAAAATGCTGATGCGGCCCTCTATGAAATTGAGTTTGACACCCCTGTGCTAGGGGGATGTGTTACAAAGTGATTTCTCAGCTAAATAAAGCATGTAGACATGGATGGATGGGCGAGTTTGCTTTAAATATTAAAAAATATTTAATTAGCATTTTCAGTTTGTGGTGTTCTGATACAGTTTAGTTCCACTTTTATTCTATTCCTATAACAGAGCTGTTTCTTAGCCATTGCCACAGCTGCCTGGCAGAGATGTTTAAAGAACACAAACATATTGATCAGTTATAGAATTGTAGTTTTGGTAAAGCATTATTCTAGAAATATAATTAGAACGTTCACTGTCCAATGCAAGTTTTAACCTCGTTGGCTGTTTTGAAGCAACATAGACAGTGCATAGTTCATATAAGAGGCGGTGTGTTAAATGAACTCAGATGAGTGTATTCTCTCTCTTTATACTGGTTAGGTTTGGAGTGGTGCGGCAGAGACTGAAGAGTACCTGTTGTTATCAGCCTGTGGGGATTCTGCTCCGGCTCCTGTAGTCTCCCCAGGAAGTATTGTTAAAATAATTTTCCAGTCACAAGATAATCCTGCCAATGGCTTCTCGGCCAGTTTCACCAGCAGTAAGTATAACAATTTCTGTGAACAGAAAATATTACTATATCATCACTTACACTACACCCCATCTCCAGTTCTAAAAATCCCATAATATATTTTAGGCATATTTAAATCCAAGAGCAACAGTGTAATACAGTACCTTGAAAACATATTCATACCCCTTGAAATTTTCCACATTTTGTCATGTTACAACCAAAGACGTAAATGTATTTAATTGGGATTTTATGTGATAGACCAACACAAAGTGGCACATTATTGTGAAGTGGAAGAAAAATGATAAAAGTTTTCAACATTTTTTACAAATAAATATCTGAAAAGTGTGGCGTGCATTTGTATTCAGCCCCCTTTACTCTGATACCCCTAACTAAAATCTAGTGGAACCAATTCCGTTCACAAGTCACCTAATTAGTAAATAGAGTCCACCTGTGTGTAATTTAATCTCAGTATAAATACAGCTGTTCTGTGAAGCCCTCTGAGGTTTGTTAGAGAACTTTAGTGAACAAATGGCATCATGAAGGCCAAGGAACACACCAGACAGTTCAGGGATAAAGTAGTGGAAAATTGTTAGGTTATAAAAAAATATTCCAAGCTTGGAACATCTCACGGAGCACTGTTCAATCCATCATTCGAAAATGGAAAGAGTATGGCACAACTGCAAACCTACCAAGACATGGCCATCCACCTAAACTGACAGGCCGGGCAAGGAGAGCATTAATCAGAGAAGCAGCCAAGAGGCCCATGGTAACTCTGGAGGAGCTGCGGAGATCCACAGCTCAGGTGGGAGAATCTGTCCACAGGACAACTATTAGTTGTGCACTCCACAAATCTGGCCTTTATGGAAGAGTGGCAAGAAGAAAGTCATTGTTGAAAGAAAGCCATAAGCAGTCCGGTTTGCAGTTTGCGAGAAGCCATGTGGGGGACACAGCAAACATGTGGAAGAAGGTGCTCTGGTCAGATGAGACCAAAATTTAACTTTTTGGCCTAAAAGCAAAACACTATGTGTGGCCTAAAACTAACACTGCACATCACCCTGAACACACCATCCCCACCGTGAAACATGGTGGTGGCAGCATCATGTTGTGGGGATGCTTTTCTTCAGCAGGGACAGGGAAGCTGATCAGAGTTGATGGGAAGCCAAATACAGGGCAATCTTAGAAGAAAACCTGTTAGAGTCTGCAAAAGACTTGAGACTGGGGCAGAGGTTCACCTTCCAGCAGGACAATGACCCTAAACATACAGGCAGAGCTACAATGGAATGGTTTAGATTAGTGGTTCTCAACTCCAGTCCTCGGGACTCACTAACAGACCAGATTTTAAGTATAACCTTGGTGAGATGCATACTAGAATGCTGCAATCACTGAGCAGCAAACAATATTACCTGTGATGTATTTCAGTTATCCTGCAAACCTGGCCTGTTAGTGGGTCCCGAGGACCGGAGTTGAGAACCACTGGTTTAGATCAAAGCATATTCATGTGTTAGAATGGCCCAGTCAAAGTCCAGACCTAAATCCAATTGAGAATCTGTGGCAAGACTTGAAAATTGCTGTTCACAGACGCTCTCCGTCCAATCTGACAGAGCTTGAGATATTTTGCAAAGACGAATGGGCAAAAATGTCCTCTCTAGATGTGCAAAGCTGGTAGAGACTTCCCCAAAAAGACTTGCAGCTATAATTGCAGTGAAAGGCGGTTCTACGAAGTATTGACTCAGGGGGGCTGAATACAAATGCCCCCCACACTTTTCACACATTTATTTGTAGAAGAAATTGAAAACCATTTATCATTTTCCTTCCACTTCACAATTTTGTGCCACTTTGTGTTGGTCAATCACATAAAATCCCAATAAAATACATTTATATTTTTGGTTGTAACATGACAAAATGTGGAGAATTTCGAGGGGTATGAATACTTTTCAAGGCACTGCATTTTGCAGCTTACGAGTCTTTAAATGTGGTTGCTGCCTTGTTTTAATTTTTTCAACCTTTTTTTCCTTTATGAGTTTTTTACCCAGCTGATCCTGCCAGTAATACACTTCTGTAAGATATCAAATAATATCATTTGGATTATTTGATTCACAAGTGACACTTTAAGAGACAGCACATTATTTTTAAACCAAAGTAATATACTTCTTGTCATAGGATGACAACATTACTGTGTTTACAGAGAAGCAGTGTTGTCACCATAGGACAGGAGTCAGCAGAGGAAAGTTTTCAGCTCAGAAGATTTCTAGCAGGATCAACATGGTTTTTTTTTTTGCACCTATCAAACAGATAAAACCGTGGTAAATGTAATAGACCAAAAAGGACCAAACATCAGAAGCTAATTGTTGGGCTTATATATACTTTCATTTTTCCCCCAGGAGTTTTATGAAAACATTTTTATATAGTTTTATATACGTTTAAAGCCTATATAAAGTGCATATAAATATATATAAAATATATACAGTTTAAAATGTTTAGAATATATTACTTTATATATAAAAAATGTTTTTATATAACTTTTTATATAAGTTTATTAAAACATTTTTTTATATGAGCTGTCTTTTAACCACTTCAGCCCCAGAAGGCTTACCCCCTTCATGACCAGGCCATTTTTTGCAATACGGCACTGTGTTGCTTTAACTGACTTGATGTCCTTTTTTCCCCACAAATAGAGCTTTCTTGTGTTTGGTATTTGATCGCCTCTGTGGTTTTTATTTTTTGTGCTATAAACAATTTTGAAAAAAAAACAATATTTGTTTACTTTCTGCTATAAAACATACCCAATAAAAAAAATGTAAAAAATCGAATTTCTTCATCAATTTAGGCCAATATGTATTCTGCTACATAGTTTTGGTAAAAAATCCCAATAAGGGTATATTGATTGGATTGTGTTTGGATTGTGCAAAAATTATAGCGTCTACAAACTATGGGATATAATTATTAAATGTTTATATTTTTTAATCTTTTTTACTAGTAATGACAGCGATCAGGGATTTTTAGCAGGACTGCGACATTGCGGCGGACAAATCTGACACTATCGGGTTGATTTACTAAAGGCAAATAGATGGTGCACTTTGCAAAGTGTAGTTGCTCCAGAGCTTAGTAAATGAGCAGAGGCTATGCTGACTTCTATCATCCAATCATGTGCAAGCAAAAATGTTGTATTTTAATGTCCCTTGCATGTGATTGGGTATTCTTTGCAAAGAGAACCTTTAGCTCATTTACTAAGCTCTAGCGCACTGCACTTGCAGAGTGCAACTGCACTTTGAAAACTGCACAGTTTATTTGCCTTTAGTAAATAAACCCCTCAGTGACACTTTTTGGGGACCAGCAACAATAATACAGTGATCAGTGCTAAAAAAAAAAAAAAATGCACTGCCAGGGAAGGGGTTAACATCAGGGGCGATCAAAGCTTTAACCACTTAATGCGAATCGCCGTTTATAAACAGCGGCAGGTTTAAGTGGATGTATCGCGGTATAGCCTGCAGCTACAGGGTATACCCTGGTGCCGTTTTTTAGAGCAGGTGGTCGGCTATCCAGCGATAATGGCCGATCCGGCTCAGGAGCCGCTCAGTTGTTATCCCAGGCAACGGGAGGGGACAGCCCCTTCCCACCACCGCCCGCCGATCTTCTCCAGCCTCCCGTCCCACCGGCAGACTGGAGCTCCGATCCGGTACGTCCGCTGGCTGTGTAGTTTCCCTGTAGAAGCCGGAGTCGGCTTCGATCGGGACTCCTTCGTACATTTCCAGAACCGACATCATTTCCGGTTTATTCGGTGGGCAATGGCGCCGGTATTAAAAAAATGACAGTATTCAGAATCGCTGTTTTTGGCGATCTGAATACTGTGAAGTGCAAAGGAGGGATGGGGGGTCTTTTAGATCCCAGATCCCTCCATAAAGAGTACCTGTCACCATATATAACTATCACAAGGGATGTTTACATTCCTTGTGATAGCAATAAAAGTGATCATATTTTTTTTTTAACCACTTGCCGACTGCCCGCCGCAGCGTGACGGCAGCAAAGTGGTTCATTATCGCGAATTGCCGTCACCTGACGGCGGCCGCGATAACTAGCATTGCGAGCGCACTCACTGTGTTCCGGGGGGCCAGGGAGCGGGTAGGGCAGATTGGATCTCTGCCGGCTACCCGCAATGGCCCCCGCAGTGAAAGAACGGAGGTCCATGTAAGTAAATACGGATCTCTGTTCTGACAGAGGGGGAAGGGCTGTGATCACTCCCCTCCCCTTGCCAGCCCAGCCCTCATACAGTTAGAACACACTGAGGGAACACAGTTAACCCTTCCAGGTTAACCCCTTCACTGCCAATGGCATTTACACAGTAATCAGTGCATTTTCATAGCACTGATCGCTGTATAAGTGCCAATGGTCCCAAAAAAGTGTCAAAATGGTCCGACATGTCCGCCGCAATATCGCAGTACCGCTAAAAATTGCAGATCGCCAACATTACTAGTAAAAATTAAAAAAAATTAAAATCCCAGAAATTAATTGTCATCATCCGTAAAAGCGGCGCAAACCAATCGATAAACGCCAATTGCGATTTTTTTTTTTTTTACCAAAAATATGACGAAGAATATAAATCGGCCAAAACTGTGAAAAAAAATATTTCTTTATATTTTTTTTTTGAATTTGTATTTTAGCAAAAAGTAAGAAATATTGTTTCGTATATCGGAGGGTCCTTGCGGACATCGCATCCACCAGACCCCTTGATTGGCTCCCGCTGTGCCCAGTCACAGCAGGAGCGGGTCACTTAAGGTGCACGCACCCCAGACCCAGTGCACAAAATCACACACAGGTACGTGATTACGCGCAGAAGGGCCGCCCTGACGCAGTATATCTGCGTTGGGAAGTCCATAAGTAGTTAAAGCAAACATGTAATCATTCTCAAACCTGCAAACCTATAAGATGTATAGGATCCCTGTCTTGAATTTGCTTGTTCTCTGTGTTAAATTACAGTACATGTGTTAGTGACTGAGAAGGTCCTTTGTCCTCTGTTTGGAAGCAGTGGTCTTTCTACAGAGATCCATGGTGCCCCCTGGTGAGTCAAGGCTAGCTCTCTCTAGTCAGCAGATCTTGGCTGATCTGATGGCTCTAGCTCTGACTCAGCAGGGGAGAGTGTCACACCTCTGCAGAGAGACCACTGCTTCCACACAGAGTGGGAGTTCTTTCTTACAGCATGTTTGCCCAGGACAGGCTTTTCACACCTTTTGTTTTGATGCACCTGGAAAACATTTAGCTGAGTTATGCAGGGCTGTGAAGTGTATTTCCATTTTTGCAACCAAATTTGCAAACCAAACACCTATTTTATATGTGTTACATATTTCAATTGACATAGCATAGCTGTCAATATTTAAAAAAGAAATGCTGCCTACCTTTTTACTTAAACTCCTACCTAGCTTTCCCCTTTTGTATAATGTTTATGTAGTGGCTGGGGAATTATGTTTACCATAGTTAACCCTGTCTATAATGTGCTGACAGATCTCATTGCCAGTTGTAAACTATATGTGCACACTGTCTGTCCTAACAAAGAGTTAAATATCTCAAGGAGTGGGTGGTACATTGTAGGTTAATGCACGGCTGTAAAAATCAAATGAAGATCTCCTTCCTAATCTTATGATATTTTATTTCCTTTACTTGCAGGATGTGGTGCTAACTTCACCAAGCCGAGTGGTCGAATTGTATCTCCCAACTATCCGGACAGATATGACAACAATTTGAATTGCAACTATATCATCCAGGCTGATAATAACATGTTTATTGTCTTGACCTTCCTTAGCTTTGAAGTGGAATGTGAGTGTCTTTATCTATGTGACAATCAGTGAGCAATGTATGTAATGTACAATGTACACAGCATTGAAGTTCATGTTAGATCATAAACCTACATTTAGACCCAATACTTGAAATATAACAAGCAAGATTTAACCACTTCAATACTATGCACTTAGAACACTTTACTACCAGACCAATTTTCAGTTTTCAGTGCTGTTGCGCTTTGAATGACAATTGCGCGGTCGTGCGATGCTGTACCCAAACAGATTTTTTTATCATTTTGTTCCCACAAATAGAGCTTTCTTTTGGTGGTATTTGATCACCCCTGCGGTTTTTATTTTTTGCGTTACAAATAAAAAAAGACCGAAAATTTTGAAAAAAAAAAAAATTCTCTATTTTTGTCACAAAACTTTGTAAATAACTACATTTTCTCCATCACTGGTGGGCACTGATGAGGCTACACTGACGGGCACTGATGTGGCAGTACTGATTGGCACTGATGAGGCGGCACTGATGAGGTAGCACTGATGATGAGGCACTTATATGCAGCAATGATGAGCACTGTTAGGCGGCACTGATAAGCAGCACTGACGGGTACTGAGAGGTGGCACTGATATACAGCACTGATGGGCACTGATATGCAGCAGGCAGTCACGACGTATAGTCACGGGTAGTCACGACATATAGTC
>BLSH010460377.1:273178-307882 GCA_018402905.1 Glandirana rugosa | reverse complement strand
CCCCCCCCCCCCCCCAACAGGGGTGATTAAAAAAAAAAAAACACAAAAAAAAAAAATTTAAATTAAAATTCTAAAAATAATTTTAAAATAAAATAAAAAAACAATGGCATCGCCCACTCCCAAAAAAAAGAAAGCGTTGTAAAAACAACTATAAATTGTAGAAAATAATAAATAATAATAATAAAAATGAATTGTAAAAAATAAAATAGTGAAAAAAAAATGTAATTAAAAACTACTGACAGTCCACGCCTCATCAGCGCCACCTATCATTGCCCATCAGTGCTGCATATCAGTACCACTGTCACATGACATTAAAAAAAAGTATGGGTAATCGGTATCGGCGAGTACTTGAAAAAAAGTATTGGTACTTGTACTCGGTCTTAAAAAAGTGGTATCGGGACAACCCTGATTTTGACTTTTCGGATTTTCATTCTTATTTTTGGATTTTTGAATTTCCAAATTTCCCGGATTTTCAGATTTTCAAATTTCTGAATTTCAAATTTCCGAATTTTCGCATTTCAGAATTTTTGAATTTTGAATTTCTGAATTTTTTAATTATTTAAAAATTCGAAACCCCGAAAACTCGGATATTTCCAAATTAACGAATTTGTCAAAATTTGTTAAAAAACAAATTCAGAACTAAACTAATTGCAAATGTCTAATTACAACACTAGCCAAATGGGTATTATGATTATTATTATTTCATTTGGTAGAGTGACAAATTCAAATAAAGTTGTAATTGCTTTCATTTCCAGTCGCCCAATCCTGCAGAAAGGACAATGTTAAAGTGTTTAGCGGAGCGCCTTCTTCCGGTAGCATTCTGCAAACAGAATGCGGCAGCTCACTTCCTGCACCAGTCAGCAGCAGAGGAACAATGTTGGTTACATTCAGAACCGATTCGGATATTGCCATGCATGGATTTGTGGCAAGCTACAGGGTGATCCGTAAGTATTTAACGCACTTTGCTTTATATGGCCACATAGGAGTTTGCTGCCAACAGAACACATTGAACTAATAAAAAAACACAATGATCCTGTTGCTCACAGTGGTCCGTCATATCCAGTGCAGGTTAGGCAATGAATGAAAATAAATAGCTAAATGTGTTGGGCAACACAGCTACTGAATATATTCATTTTCTCTGCTTATTTAACTTTAACTGACAATTGCGCGGTCATGCGATGTTGCACCCAAACAAAATTTGCGTCCTTTTTTTCCCATAAAAAGAGCTTTCTTTTGGTGGTATTTGATCGCCTCTGCGTCATTTCTGATCGCCGCTATAAACAAAAGAAAAGCGACCATTTTGCAAAAAAACCCAAATTTCTTACTTTTTGCTAAAATTCAAATCCAAAAAAAAATATAAAAAAACATTTTTTCACTGTTTTTGGTCGATTTATATTCTTCCTCATATTTGTGATAAAAAAAATCACAATCTGCGTTTATTGATTGGTTTGCGCAAAAATGGCCGCGTTTACGGATGATGAGAATTCATTTCTGGGGTTTTTATTTATTTTTATTTTTTTTTACTAGTAATGGAGGCAATCTGTGATTTTTAGCGGTACTGCGATATTGAGGCGGACATGTCGGAGATTTTTTACACTTTTTTGGGACCAATGACATTTATTCAGCGATCAGAAATTTAAATGTCCACTGATTACTGTATAAATGTCATTGGCAGTGAAGAGGTTAACCTGGGGGGGAGAGCTAGGGGTTAACTGTGTTCCCTGGGTGTGTTCTTACTGTGGGGGGGTTTGGCTACAATGGGCATGAGAGATCTAACTGATCCCAGTGACAGGGATCAGTAGATCACCCATGCCCCTACTAACAGAGTGGGGAACCGCCGTGTTTACATTGGCGGTTCCCAGTTCTTTCCCTGTGGCCGCTCATCGCGGCTCGCCAGCGGACATCGGGTCCGCCCGAGCCGCGGGCACACTCCTCAGGAGTGCGGCGCACGCGCCCCCTAGTGGCTGATTGCAGATCGCCGTCTTTTTACGGCGATTCGCGCTCAGCATCCCGACTGCCGCCGTGAAAACACGGCACGCGGTTGAGAACTGGTTAAATACATGGCTTTCTTTTTTCTAGCATTACTAAGATAGGAAGCGATATAGCAAGTGGACCAGTGAAAAACCACCATGGGATCTGGCTGGTTCTTATGGCTGATACCACATGATAATGTACAGTGCCTTGTAAAAGTATTCATACCCCTTGCAATTCTCCACATTGTGTCATGTTACAACCAAAAATATAAATGTATTTTATTGGGATTCGATAGACCAACACAAAGTGGCACATAATTGTGAAGTGGAAGGAAACTGATAAATGGTTTTCAAAATGTTTTACAAATAAATATCTGATAAGTGTGGGGGGCATTTGTATTCAGCCCCCCTGAGTCAATACTTTGTAGAACCGCCTTTCTCTGCAATTACAGCTGCAAGTATTTTTGGGGAAGTCTCTACCAGCTTTGCACATCTAGAGAGGACATTTTTCCCATTCTTGTTTGCAAAATATCTCAAGCTCTGTCAGATTGGATGGAGAGCGTCTGTGAACAGCAATTTTCAAGTCTTTCCCCAGATCCTCAATTGGATTTAGGTCTGGACTTTGACTGGGTCATTCTAAAGCCTCGTACACACGTTGCGACGGTCATATGAAAATGGTCATAGGACCGCTTGTTGTACGATCATCTGACCCTTAGTACGCGTGATTAGAATACCCGATGTGCGACGGTCATACAACAGAAGAGACTAGAAAACTTTGGTTGTACAACAAGCGGTCGAATGACCGTTGTATCGCGTGTACAGAGAAGTTGGTCCAACAAGTTGTATGTGCAAAACACGCAATGCTCAGAAGTCAGGAACGCTCGGAAATGTCCGTTCATGTAAACCTATGTTCCTAATTCACAAATCACATTCACATGAACTTCCTCTTTATATGCTCGTAACACGTTACTACGTTCGGCTTGGTCGTATGATCACTTAGTGCATGTCAGTACACGAGATACAACAGCCAACATTCGATTTTGGCCGTTCGATCGTACGACAGTTGCATCATGTGTACGAGGCTTTACACATGAATATGCTTTGATCTAAACGATTCCGTTGTAGCTCTGGCTGTATGTTTAGGGTTGTTGTGTGCTAGAAGGTGAATAAAGTCTCAAGTCTTTATTAGATTCAAAGATTGCCCTGCAGTTGGCTCCATCCACCTTCTCATCAACTCTGACCAGCTTCCATGTCCCTGCTGAAGAAAAGCATCCCGACAACATGACCCTGCCGCCACCATGTTTCACGGTGGGGATAATGTGTTCAGGGTGATGTGTAGTGTTAGTTTTCCACCACACATAGCATTTTGCTTTCAGGCCAAAAAGTAAAATTTTGGCCTCATCTGACCAGAGCACCTTCTTCCACATGTTTGCTGTGTCCCCCACATGGCTTCTCGCAAACTGCAAACAGGACTTCTTATGGATTTTTTTTAACAAGGGCTTTCTTCCATAAAGGCCAGATTTGTGGATTTCACGGCTAATAGTTGTCCCGTGGACAGATTCTCCCACCTGAGCTGTGGATCTCTGCAGCTCCTCCAGAGTTACCATGGACCTCTTGGCTTCTTCTCTGATTAATGGTCTCCTTGCCCGGCCTGTCAATTTAGGTGGAATGCCATATCTTGGTAGGTCTGCGGTTGTGCCATACTCTTTCCACTTTCAGATGATGGGTTGATTAGTACTCCGTGAGATGTTCAAAGCTTGGGATATTTTATTATAACCTAACCCTGCTTTAAACTTCTCCACAACTGTCTGACCTATCTGGTGTGTTCCTTGGCCTTCATGATGCTGTTTGTTCACAAAGGTTCTCCAAGGCTGCATTCACACAGGGGCGACCGGTCTTCGGCGCGACTTTGCTAGGCGATCTCAGTGCGACTTTCAGCGCGACTTCAGGGACTTGAGGCGACTTTACAACATGACATTTGCCAGGCGACTTTTTGACCAATCAGAGAAGGGAGGGAGGGGGTTGCCTAAAAATAAATTATATTCTTTATACTGTAAAGTCGCTTCCATGTAGATGGGGATCCGAATTGGAGGTGACTTCTATTGAATCCTATGGGCACAAGTCGGAGAGAAGTTGTCTCCAAATAGTACAGGAACCTTTTCTGAAGTCGCTCCGACTTCCGTAGTGTACATTAAGACGGCTCCCATTCATTTCAATGGGATTTCAGAGGTCAAGCGACTTGGGGCGACTTGAGGTGACTCAAGTTGGAGCACAAGTCACCCCTGTGTAAATTACACCCAGGTGTTCTCTATTTACTAATTTGGTGACTTCTTAAGGCAATTGGTTCCACTAGAATTATTTAGGGGTATCAGGTTAAAGGGGGCTGAATACAAATGTATGCTATACTTTTCAGATATTTATGTGTAAAACATTTCCTTCCACTTCACAATTATGTGCCACTTTGTGTTGGTCTATCACATAAAATCCCAATAAAATACATTTACTCTTTTGGTTGTGACATGACAAAATGTGGAAAATGTCAAGGGGTATGAATACTTTTTCTAGGCACTGCACTTTACGTAATATTTAAGTCTTACACAGCTGACAATTGGCCAGGGCAGGAGAGGGGTGAAAGTACCCAGTGTGAAAGTGGTTAAGCGCCATGCAAGTATTTAATACCTCTCTTCATATCGTTATATGGACTTAAACAAAACACATTTAGATATTAAGATCATTTTAGAATTTTATTGAAAACTGTAACCTGACTCAAAAGCTGGTTCTTTGGACCTGAGCCTAGGTTTTACAATGTAGTCATTTTCGTGCTTACAGCCAACATAATTATTTCCAGATATTGGAGAATTCAAAGGTTCCATCTTTAGGAGAAGGATCAAAGAAATGGCTACTTTTTTTAACTTTCACATAAAAGAGATAGTGCTTGATAAATCAATGTAATAAATTCTATACTATCTGGACTGCTCAAATCAAGTTGAAAAAAAAAAATGTTAGGTTTGCACTGCTGTCTTTGTCCCCAACAGGAGTTTTTTCCTTATTTCTTGTCCCTCTGTCACCAAGACAGTAAACAAAAAAAAAACAACTTGCAGGTTCCTTAATTGGTGCTTTATTTTATACCAATGTATTTTGGTGTTATAATTCACAATTGTAAACTGACGTAGAAAACGCAGCGTAATTCTTCCGTTCGTTTCAGCTTGCGGGGGAACATATAACGGCACTTACGGAGTTATAAGAAGCCCGACACATTCCTCCACCAATTACCACAATAACATGAATTGCACCTACCACATCACCGTGCAGGAGGACAGGGTTATCGAATTGGGGTATGTCAGTATTTCTTTAACATGGTCATTTATGTACAGTACATGTAGAGAATGCCCACCACTGATATTTCAGATCTGGATAAATGTTGATAGGTTTGAGTCATATGTACCTCGGGGCTTTGCTCTCTACTCTGTTTTCAGCCATTTGCCATGGTCATTACAAGGAGAGGGCCTCCACAAGGCTCTGGCATTGCAGTGGTAAGATGTAGAAGGCAGGACATAGCAGTAGTAGTGGGAGGTGCATAACAGTGACTTGCATAGAAGTCAGTGCCCTGTAACCATCCTGCAACTGGGATCCAGGGCACTCCACAACTGCACAGAAATTGATTGAAATACTGAATCATTGTAAACAAGTTACCATTATTACCATTTGAAGGATCTGGCAGGGTCATTTTTAGCACTAAAAGTTCAGGGACCTATAGGTAAAAGGAATTGTCAAGTTTTTCAGATACTCCATAGCCAACTGCCAGTACATAAAGTTCCAAAAATGAAGTATCTCTCCCTACTTCAGTCTAGACTAGTACTAGCTAAGCTTAAAGTGGATGTAAACCCTCTCCTATGCTCAGTAAAGTAAACAGCCTCAGATGATACACAGAGATTAAACAAATCCTCCTACATAAGTTCTACATGTATATCTGCTGTCTTCAGCTTTCTACATTCTTTAGAAAGTGCACATCCTGTTTCAGCAGTGGGAGTTGAGTCTTGGCTTACACTGTATGAGAGCTGATTGGAGGAAAGGCACCCCCCCCCCCCCACATAACCCACATAGGCAGAGGAACAAAGAAACTTGCAGAGTTGTGCTGTGAATAGACAAACTCTCTGCTAATCTATCTCTAAGCTCCCTTCCTGACACAAATTTTCAGCTGCTTTTATCTGGTGTGTGGGAGAGCTTGTCAGAAGTTATCATGCTGATAACAGAGGAATGGAGCAGCAGAAAGCAATGGCACTTTAGGGCTTTGGAGGGAGATAAGTAAACACTACAGATATATGTGACCAGGTCAGATTTCATGACTGGGGTTTACATCCACTTTAAACTGCCCATACCCCCCTTTTAAACCCTATTCTAACTCCTGTGTAACAGGAAGATGCTTATACAGTACTTACCTATTCTCATGGCGCTATGGTCCAATCACATGAAAGGCTCCCAGCGGCCAGCTTCAAGGGAGAAGAGGGACAGCCAATAATGCAAGCAATGCCTGGGTGGCGACGTCACCCATTGGCCTACTTCCTCTCCCCTGTAGCTGCTGCTGGCTAACACAAGGGAGACCACATGAATGGACCGGAGCGCCCTGATAATAGGTAAGTTTAAGCATCTTCCTTCTACAGGGTAGTTAGTATAGGAGCTAGAAGGGGGGGGGGGACAGTTTTAAGCTTAGTTAGTTCTGCCGTTGATTTCCCTTTTAAAGTGGTTGTAAAGCTCAGACATGAAATATGAACAAAGCATATCCCTCTATAGAGTGTACTTGTATCAATTAAGAGCACTAAGTGTTATTTCTCTCTGCTGCATCATTCTTTTGCTATCAACCTGAATCACTTCTGACAAGTTTTCCTGACACCAAGAAAAAAAGGTGACATGGGAGGGACCTTCAGCTGATTGACAGCCTCAGCCCTAAGCTTGCTTGTGTAAATTCAACTCCCCAACCCCTTTTTTCTAACAGCTCAGACATGCTGTATGCATATTGGACCTTGAATGAATGTAGAGAAGAGAAGACTGCAGATAAACAAGTTAAATGTGTGTAAGAGGATTTGTTTCATCTCTGTGTATCATCTGCGGCCAGCCATTATATTGGGTATATGAGAGGGTTTACAACCACTGTAAGCCACTTTTATTAGTTTATTATGTGACATAAATTGCTTTATTTTTATCTGTTTACAGGTTTAATAGTTTTGACTTAGAGACTTCCTCCAACTGCATATATGATTATGTTGCTGTCTATGATGGTTCGGATATCTACGCTCCTCTGCTAGGCAGGTTCTGTGAGAACACCTTACCTCCAATAATAAAGAGCCAAAGCAATAATTTGTTCCTGGTGTTCCATACCGACGGTTTCGGAACTGCCGGAGGATGGAGAGCTTCATTTATACAGACGCTTGGTAAGAAATTATATATACAAGACTCAGTAGAATGGTAATGTGGAAAAGCAGTGAATCGGATCTGATTACTTACAACTATCAACTTACTGGTGATCATTGGCATCCAGCCCTTGGCTGTCTCTGGTGTTTGAAGGACCACACACATTTCAACTTCACAATCACCTGAATTCTGGGGGTACATCAACCTTCTGGTGATAACTTGTGATGCTCCAAGAATGGAAACTGGTAAAATTAACTAGAGATTGCCAGGTCTATTGTCTGCTTAAGGCTTCATACACAAGGACTTTTTTTTACCACCGTGTTTTTTGCAGCTCTACATGTTATTCACTGGCCCCATAAAAACGTCAACGTTTTTGAGCTGTAGATGGCGTTAGCGTTTTTAAGCTGTAGATCGAACACAGGACCCACGCGTTCGGAAGCTGTAATGTTCTGTCGTTTTTGACGATGAGCCGGCCAAATGCTCACTAATGCGCATTAACGCTGTTGCGACGTTAAACCAGCGTTTTTAGCGCCAGCATTTTCAGGTTAAAAAATAGCAGAGGAATGTTTTTTTTTAAAAAAACCGCCTATTGACGCCGACGCTCCCTGATGCTCATGAATGCTCATTAATGCCGATGCAAAACGCAGACGAAATCGCGTTTTTGATGCCAATTTTTGCCTGATGTGGGTCCCGACATTTTGCTATTATTCCCGTGTGTATGAGGCCTTAGTAGTACTCTTTATTGGTTTATTGGCCATGCAGAGGAAAGCAACAGGTTTGCTGTATCCCCAGCAGTACATACTGACCTTTCCTTTCCTCTCCCACTACTCCTTTCCACTGTCGAGATTGAAGAAAATACATGGTAGGTCCAGCTTTAGGCTCCGTTCACATCTCTCATACTGGAAACAAGCGTTCCCTCTCGTGATGTTTTAGCACGAATAACACACGTTTCCATGTGTCGCATATAGGGCAGCCCATTAATTTGAATTGGCTGTCCTATGTGCAGTTTCGCATCAAAGAAGCTCAAGGACCAAATTTTTCACGTGCATTTTGCCATGCGACAAATGTGGACAATGTGCCAAAATCGCACCATGTTTGAGGTACCATTAAGGAATAATGTCACCCAAACGCATGTAGCAACTTTAGCCGCATAATTTAGAAATGTGGGCAGAATGACTCAGATTCTGTCCACAATTCCAAATCGCGTAAGGCCCGTACACACGATGCAAATTTTGAATGGGAATTTTCGTTTGACGGCCTGTCGTCCGAAATTCTTACCGTGTGTACGAGGCTTCAGTGTGAGCGGGACCATAGAGAAGGTGGGGCTCCTCATAGAGTTCAGAGTGCCTATAGCCTTATGAGATGTGCCATAGAAGTCCATAAAGATTTATTGCTATCATGTGGCCAGCAACAGGATACTTTTATCCAGGGGTGCTAGGCAGGTAGCATATATGTACTATATGAAAGTACACATATGCCTTAAATTAAAATATGGTTTGTGTAGCAATCATGGATATATATACATTTTTATTTTTTTAAGTAGAGCGTTCCTTTAATCAAGCTTTTAACTTTAATGCAGTCTTCTATCCTGTCTACTTTAGTCATATGCCTTTTCTGTAATTGAATCTTCGATATCCAAGCTGTCAACCACATTTTCTTCCTCCTCACAGTGTTATTAGACACATAGGATCACTTGTAGCCACAAATCATGTTAATTGCAATGACCTCAGGTTACCTACTGCTAATGATGGACTAGACAGAGACATTTTTAATTTCAGGCTGCTGAAATAGATCACATGTCAAGTAAAATATAGAACTTCTCATAACAAGATATGATAACCTGTTCAGTAATCATTTTTATCACTGCTACCAGGGATATACCAGGGCCCTCTGATTCCTCTTGTACCAAATTGTGATGTAACTGTACTGTCTGCCTTCATTTTTGTAAAGCGCTGCGCAAACTGCTGGCGCTATATAAATCCTGTATAGTAATATACCACATTGTCATCAGTTGTTGCAATTACTAGATTTCAGAATACATGGGCAGATTGGTCTGTCTGAACAACCCAGGTTTGGCTAGAGATGTTCCAAGGAGCCAACAGGCATGGCCTACTTTGTGATGGCCAATGTGAAAGTTGGGTGTCCATAAAGAAAGTGTGGATCATAAAAGCAACAACATATATATATATACAGTAATTACACTTTTAAAAGTGTCACAAGCACAGATGAAACCCTAATAGGACTGTATGTTCTGTCCCAGCTGATTGGTAGCTGTAGTCAGTATTGGCTGCACATGTTGCATAGTGGCTTGCACTTCTGCCTTGCTGCACCAGGGTCCCTGGTTCAAATCCTGACCATAACCCTATCTGTATTGTGCTTGCATGTTCTTCCTGAGTGCTTTGAGTCTCCGGGGAGAAAAATAGTACAATAGTACACATTTGTTTTAAAAATGCAGCCTGTCCAGGTCCTAATAGTCAGCATGTCAAGCCGAAAGTCTCTTGTATTAGAGGAACTGTTATATTTTCTGGTGGTCCGTGTCTCTTATATTCCCTCCATTACTGTGCTGCAGCCTCCATGAGACTCTTCGCTGTTTGACGCTTCTCTGAGTGTTGTCCCGCACTGTGGTTCCACCCTGTGACCCCATGTCACTTTCTGTAGTGATGTAGGGGTTAGAGGAAGGAACCATATTGTATGGAGAAGGAAATGGGCATCTGAGACTAGGGTGATGGAGGCTGCAACATATTAAAGAAAGTAGACATGGGTACTGTATATCAATAGTAAATACACCACAAAGTATGGATGAAAATATTGTTATATTGTTTCATTGTTTTACATAGTTCATGCAGGTTATGAGCATAGAAATCCAGCAGTGTCTATACAGAATAAAAAGACAGCCTTTTGTTAGTAAAATTTGATCATATATGGGATTATACTAATAACATAACGCAAAATCTAGGCTGCGCCATAATAGATCATGTTGGGATATTCCTACCACAACACTGTTCATGTCATATTCCAAAGCACAGCAAAAGACACCAAAAGAGCTTTTAATCAGAGACCTGGTGAACACAAAGGAAGGAGAACTGACACCAAAGTTTTGGGGGGAGTCTCGTCCCCTTTCCTAAGAAAAAAGATATGGGCCTCTAAAGATGCGAGTCTGTGGGTGGGTGCAACGTGGCGGCGGCAGTGAAGACACAGAATCCAGTTATAATAAACAGAACTTGTATTGAGAAGAAGGTCCAATTGAACCACTCGCATTATGACTGCCCAAAGTAGAATTGAGCTTTTCTTGAGCGTGCCTACAACCTGACCGGTCTACCGCCAAGCGGGAGGATTCCAAGAAGGAAGGCATATCCCGAGCCTGTTCCTACTCATCAGGAACCTCTCCCTACCGCTAGCCACTTTCCCTGATAGAAAGAAGATCTGTCTCTAACCTGTCCACGCACAAAAGCACCAAATCTGGGAGCTAGCATCTTAAATAGGCTCTGCCTGACCCAAGATGTCCACTAGAGTCACATAGGGAGGCAGCATCCAATCGGATAGCTTCCCCAGTGACCCAGGAAACCAGGGAGGAACCATGTTCCTCTTGACTTCCTCTCCCCCGGCAATGCCACTGCTGTTGAGCCCCACCTGCAGTGGAGAAAGTAGACTGCACCTGTCTACAAGTATAAAAGTTCTCCTGCAGGAGAATTTCAGCTCAATGTTTTTAAGTAACTCAACAAACAGCAATAAAAACTTGACAGAAATTTAGAGATTCTGAAATCTATTCAATCAAAAAAAAAGAGATTTTGTCTGGAGTTGGACTTTAGCATATTGGTGCAGAATACTTCTTAAAGGTTAATGCCTTCCTAAAGTGCAGCAAATAGGTTAAATGACACCATTTACTAGTACTATTGCTGGGCAAAACATTTTCCTTGAATATCAGATGTCATGCAGACTCATGTGACAGTTATCACATTACATATAAAATGTTTGCGGTGTTCCGGTACTTGTCCATGCCTCCTGGCACACGCTTCAGATGGATGTGTGCCATTACTGATGCCGGGAGTATGACTGTTAGTCATCAGAATTGCTTCAGTCACTGGGAGTAACCCATAGCCAGTGTCACAAGGATGCCTCACACTGAAACAAGAAGTTCCCAAGTGCGCAAATAATAAGCATTATAAACATCATAATGCAGAACTCTGTGAAGGCAAAATTGCCTAAAAGGAAGTTTAATAAGTCTGGCATGATTAATATCATAAAGGAAGGGCTGGGCTTGAGATAAGAAAATGGATCAATGTTTGCAGGATATTAAAGGACATGTGATCTTAGAATTATGAGTGATGGCATTGCTGACTTGTAAAGGTGCGGGGTCCAGGTACAGTATGTTATACAGATCATGAATTCACGACAGTCACCAACCTGGAGCAAGTTATAAATGGTGGGAGCTCAGATTTTAGACTTCACATGAGTATTTGGCTAGGTATTGATGCCTGGATCAGAATGATGTCCCCAGGACCTACACTTTGAAAAGCAAGTCAGTATTGGCAGCTCCCATATTCTTATTCTTACACGTTCACTTTAAAGTTGCCCCCTGGTCACTGACTTACACCACTGAAAAAATGGATCAGGTGGCATTTTCAGTAATGGGGTTCCTCGGTGACAGCCTCCATGGGTCTCTTTATGAAACCTATAATGAAAGAAGCCATCTGGGTAGCAATACTCTGCCAAACTCTGAAAATGTTAGCTACTTGGCTGATCCACTGATCCACTGGCTTCAATACTTGGTCACAGATCTGGAACATGTACTGTATGCAAATGAATTTACTTCTCTTCCCCTCATTCTTGTGTCAGTGTCTCAAAAATGATTGAAGATAGGACAGTGACAACATTAATGTATATTGTCACCTTTGTGCTCATATATGAGCATCAACCCACTGGTAAGGTCCTCCCTGCATCCTCTGTATCCTGCAAACCAGTGCCCAGTGTCCCTAAGCATGTCAGAATAACTGTATTTTGCAATGCATTTTTTTTTTTCGCTTGGGGTATCAATTTAAATTACCATTGTCTCATGCACACAAGCTGACATATCCGGCTATATGTACAGTATACATCATATAGGGCTATAGGACCAAGTTTTCCCAACCTTTATTCAGTCAAGGCACCCTTTTACATTTTGCACTATTTCGCTATAACTTTTGCGCAACCCAATCAATAAACGCCGATTGCGATTTTTTTTTTACCAAAAATATGAGGAAGAATATATATCGGCCTAAACTGATGAATAAATTAGTTTTTTTATTTTTGGATATTTATTATAGCAAAAAGTAAAAAATATTGTTCTTATTTCAAAATTGTCGCTCTTTTTTTGTTTATAGCGGTGATCAAATATGATGCAGAGGTGATCAAATACCACCAAAAGAAAGCTCTATTTGTGGGGAAAAAAGGACGCCAATTTTGTTTGGGTACAACGTCGCACGACCGCGCAATTGTCATTCAAAGAGCGACAGCACTGAAAACTGAAAATTGGTCTGGGCAGGAGGGGGGTTTAAGTGCCCAGTAAGGAAGTGGTTAATCCACACTGGCTTGTATACAATTTTTGGGCAATTTGTAGGCATTTTGCCAAGGCACCCCTGAAGAAACCTGAAGGAATTCTGGTTGAGAAAGGCTTCTATATGAGACAAAGATTGCCACACTAATAGTTGCGAATCCAGGTATACAAATTTAACTTTAAAAATCAACAGACAGGATAACAAATTTAAGGAGTTCATAAGTAATCCTCAAAAGTAATGGCGTAGGTGAAAGATGTAACCAACTGTTGTCTGGTGTTTTATAAAACCTTCAAACTTTGTTCTTTAAACATGAACTATTTTACCCTTTTGAGTCCCACCCCTTTCACCTTCACTGTTACTTTTGAGACCCCATGAAGGGAGACTTTCCGACCACCCAAAACATGATGGACCATTCTGTTACATAAGCATGGCTTAAATAGTCATACTTGGACAATAAACCATTGGTGGTCATCAGCATGGTACTCTTTTTCTGTAATACTGTTGGATTTTACCCAAATGCCTCCTATAGGTTTTTTTTCTGTGAGAAAACCACCTAACTGGAGTCATTGCAATCTACACTGTAAGCTATGTTTTCAAGAAGAAACTGACCTTTTGGATGCAGTGTCACCCATCTACATCTCCGAAATATTCCATCTGACACTGTGAGTTTCTGTACTCATTGATGAATGAGACATGATTGAGAGAAAATCTTATCTACATTCTTATCTATTAGCAGCTAAATCATAGCTTTAAGCCTAGTACACATGATCAGAAAATCGGACTAAAAATACTGCTTTTGAAGGGATCGTAGGATAATCTGATTGTTAGTACAGCTTTCGAGAGCTGATCACAACAGTTCATCCGAAATTATACGAAGGGACAAACACGAAAATATTGACAGTATTCGTCCGATAAAAAAAATCAGAAGACCAAGACCATGCATGCTCAGAAACATCAGAATACTATACAATACAACACTTTACATCACTTCTGAAGTTATATTCTGTTGTACAAGAATTTTCATAAGTTTAGTAACCTCTTCATTTTCGTTATGTGATTAGCATACAAAAAAAAAAAATGGACGATCATTCATCCGATATTCTCAGCTGTCGTATGAGGCTTTAGCGGAGCTAAAGAGCAACTCCAAAGACAGGCAGTCTATGCCAGTATAGTCTGCATCTGTCAGTATATTCTCTATCATTCTTTAGGTAGGACAGACTTTGAAAATACATGTGTAGCGCCCTCCTAGTTTGGGTACTAGTGAGTGTATATAGTTTTTGGCTCTCTCTGCTTAACAGGAGAGCTGACAGGTAAATGTATATGTTGTCTGCTTATCAGAGAGCCTGATTTGAGTAAGGTCTGCTCTGTGTGCTCTGGTGCTTTTCCATATGGTCTGGAATTGGTTTACCTTGTCCAGTAGTATGGGTCCCTATTGGACAGAGGGAGAAAACCTCAGCCAGTGACAGCAGGTGTATTTGGAGGTGGTTCTGTCCGGCTAGCAGGGGAGTGGTGCCTCACTGCATCTTGGGTGAACCCCTTCATATAAAATGGAGCACATGGGCTCAAAATGAGTTCCAGCCCACCCATGCCTGAGGGGTGAGGTGTATGTTCAGCTCTTGGCTGCTAGGCCCGAGAGCCTATCCTGGAGGCTGCCGGCTGCTAGGCCTAGTCGAGGCCTATCCAGATGCTGAAGCTGCAACCCACAGTTCTTTGAAAGCTGACAGAGGGAGGATGTCCCTGGATTCGGTCTGATACTGCAGTGGCAAAGTGTCACTTGGAGGTTGGCAGGAAGGGCTACCGACTGTCCCAGGAAATGGTGTGAGTACAGATCTGTGAGAGAATCCCTGAGACTGTGTGCTAGAATTTCCCCTGCCCTCATATCAGCTTAATTGGGTGTGCCAGCTAGAAAGGAGACACAGGCAAGTGTCTTGAAGAACAGAGTCCAGCTTCTGTCCTTACTGTTTAACAAGGGACCTGTTCTGCTAGGGTCAGCCTGCCATAAAGTGCCTTTGGTAGTCTGCTACATTGAGTTAGAAAGGAGACACTGGTTAGTGTCTTGAAGAAACAAAGTCCAACCTGTCCTTTGTTGTCTAGAGATGGACTTGTTTCACTGGAGTCAGTCTGCTGTATGAAGCCACTGACCGCCTGCTATACAGAGCCTAGGGAGAATTTGTCCTCAGTTACAGTCAGTTAACTTGGAGTATCCCATACCTATCCTTCTCCTGTCCAAGTTCAACAATAAAGCATTGAAAATTCATCCCCTAGACCGGTCATTGGAAACAAGCAGTATTGTGTGTGCACCTGGCTGTGTGAAAATACCATAGTGACTGGCTGCAGAATATTCAGTGGGAGGCTCGGGAATAAATATAAATTTCATTAGCAGCTCCTTCGCTGGTACCGCTACACATGAAAAACAAAACACCTGCTGAGGTCAATCACTGATCAAGAAGTTGACACCCTCTAGAAAAGATTATTGCAGCCTGCAAACAGTAGAGTAGACAGAAGTCATTGTAACATCTTTTTTTAATCGGAAACCTTTAAACAATTTTTGTGTTAGCATACCAATGTAAACTTGTAGCACTGCGGGTCAGAGTTCAGTACCCACTGGATATTATCTGCATAAAGATAACTTTTGCGTGCGTTTCAGGGTTGCCAGCCACCCACAAATTTACATTCTGTTAAAATAAGCTGACTGAGAGGAATGTAAACATACAAGTGTTGATGTTACTCTTAGTTTAAATTCTGTATGTTATCACATGCTAATCAGAAGCAGACTTACAAATGTATATTTTAGTTACCTCCAAACCGTGGAAAGTGCTCTGCATGTTATGTGGCACTCTGCAATTTTTGGCCAAATGGAGTATTGCTCGAGAGTTGTTCTGTATTTTCAGTACTAACCCTGCTGTGCTGACCATCCTACTTCTAATAACTAAATAAGGCTAGCCATACATTATACAATTGTATTGTACACTTTTCCTTTAGATTTACCAAAACCATATAATATGAGGTCAAACCTAAACACTTTCAATTTGTATGCAATCAGGCAGGCCTTTGCACTACATAGTTGAAGGTAAATCTAAAGGAAATTGAACAAGAAAATGATATAATGTATGGCCAGCTTAAAAGTTAGACAGCGCTGAGATGTTTTCCATGCGTAAAGCGGTGCTCTGGCGTTCCTGTGGTTCCAGACAGATGACCAAGTGCCTGAGTGCTGGTCATGTGATCTCTGCTGAAGTGGCTTTATGGATTGACAGTCATTCCTTCTCTTCTGTAGAGATTTAGTCCCTAGTGACACTGTAGGTTACATTCATACCATATCACTCTGCCTTTTCAACTCTCTACACATAATTGAAATGGTGGTCACATGGCCACATAATTGGGGGGTTAACATGGCTACCATTGGAAAGAAACTGCTAGAAGTGCTAGCTGTAGATAAAGCAGTGAAAGTCCATTTCTTGGCCATGGTGATATAGCGAACCCCTTAGCAATGGCTCCCTAAATTGGAACAACCATCCCTAAACAGGGGTGGGATTCAATATCACCTGTCACTCACATGTAATGCTATTTTAACATCCTTGGGATGGCGACAGCTTTCCTGACACAATAGTGTATATTCCTAAAACTCATTTCAACTGGAGAAGCCATTTGGATAAGTGGTAAAAAATGGTCAACATTTCATAACAATCTATTTGAATGTCCCCAACTACTACTAGCTGTAATGGTTTCTACCACAACCAGCCAGGAGCCTTAATGCCAAACCTGCTATATGCACAGAAGCCATTCAGGCATGAGAATGACTATGGGGAGAAGGGTTTGGAGTGATACCCAAAAGAGTCTTCAAGTAGTGACTAGAGTCTACATACACCAAAGTCAGCCCAGAAAATAGCCGAAAGTTGGTCTAGTTTAGGAGTTTACATTATTTTATTACTAAAGTGTAACTATTACTGTGTTAGTGTTGTAAATTAGTAATAATGGGCACTTTGATGTTGCTATAGACTGAGGCATGTACTAAATGTAAAATGCTGAGCTGACTGTCATTATTGAGTTATCATCTAGTAAAGCCAACCAACTAACTTTAGTTTGGTAATCCTGGTGTGTTTCCTGTGGGTGCTCCAACATCCACCTTGAGTCCAAAAACATTTTGCTTGTTTAAAAAATGTTGATCCAAATTGGCTGTGTAAAGAAAGAAGCCAGTAAATATTCTTTGTAAAGTAAAGCATAACATGCTAGTTTTCCATTAGTAGTTGTCCTTCTCATTTAATTGTACAGCTGAAACTTGCTGTACATCAGCACCCTCTTCAGGCACAGTATGAACTCAAAATGTAATTCTGTTACATGTATTTTCTGTTAGCCCCGGTTCACATGATATGACATACATACATATGACATACATGACATTTATGTGCAAATAACATGTGATTCAGTGCGGTGCAATTTGAGATTTTGCTGCACCAAATCGCACTGCCCCAAATCAAATTTCACTGCACCAAAGTAGTGCATGCACCAATTTTAGAAACACACTGCAACCAGATTGCATGATCATTTTGTATCAGCAATCTGGTGCAGGCAGACACATTGCATTTGGGGTATTGCCAGTGGCGGCCGCCCCCCTAATCCATGGGCCCGATCCCTAATCTACATGCAGGGTGTCGGACACATGGATTCCAACATTTTTTTTTTTTTTGAAGCACGTGATTAGAGCCAGAGGCTCTAATTGGCTTAAAAAAAAGGGGGGGGGGCTCAGGGGGCAGAGCACTGAGCCCACCAGTTGTGTGACAATAGCGAATATTTGCTAATGTCTTCCTGATTCTCCTACCGGACAATCAGGAAGCTGGTCCTGAGACCCGATTAGCAGAGAGGAGAAGTGATCGTATTGGCCACTGTGCCAAGGGAAGGAGGAGGGAAGCCACCGAGGAGGAAGCCCCCATGAAGCCCGAGACACAGAGGAGAAGGAGACGCAGAGTGGCTGCCGAAGCTGCCGGCGAAGTAGATGGGGTAAGTGCGGGGCCGACCAACCGGGGGGGTGGGTACGTGTAAGTGCGGGGCTGACCGATTGGGGGGGGGTTGGTGCCTGGATGTCTTGTTTGCCGCCCCCCAAAATATACAGCACCAGCCACCACTGGGTATTGTTAATATTGCACTGACACCTGCTGCAGATTGCAAGGCCAGTGTGATTTGAATGCAGCGCGGGGAAATGCGCATGTATCACAGATTTCTTACACTGCGTTCTAGTGAGAAGAAGACAACAAAGTGGCCAGAGCGCAGGAATCAAAGAAAGCATTGTAACATTTAGTAAAACACAAAAGTCCACACTTACATTCAAGTAAGAGAGTTGCTGCTTGGACATGGAAGGAGAAGTCAGTATGTGTGAAATGAAGTTGCACAGTCAGCCGACTAACACTAGCCATGTCATGCACTGGAATCTGGACCCGCTGCATGGAGATGGAACGCCAATGTCTATGGATGTTCTTAATGAACCGGGCAAGCACCAGGGGATGTGAGGGGGACATACACAATGCGTTTCAGAGGCCCAGTCTCCTTTGTCAAGTCCTAAAGCGTTCTAGTGTGAACCAGGGCTAGGAAACATTAAAGAATACATTTTTGGTCCTGAAGCATACTTCCCAACCATTCTTCATTTGGAGCGGCTGTCTATCTTTTAAAACCAAATCCCTCTGTCCTCTTTTCTTTCATAGTTGTCCCTCTATTTGTCCTGATGTAAGGACTTCTATAAAAATGTATTGTTTAATTATCAAAAGGGTTTTACCACAAATATTGGGTTAAATAAATATATTTTTACACAATAATCCTCATGGCCCATGTTAGTGGGGGGCATCTCATTTGCCTATAAACTTCATGCTATAATGCCGACTTATTCAACCAGGGTGCCTGGCATAATGCCTAAAAATTGCCCCAAATTTTTCAACACACTAGCAGGCATATCTTGGCTGTTTTTTTTTAGTTACACAAAGCCACAGTTTTTTGTTTTTTTGTGCAGCATTATAACCTTGGCACCGTACAGGCCAGCTGCTGGCATCCTAACAACCAATGACATCATATGTTGATAAGGAGGACATTGGGCACTTGAGGACGTCCTTGTTTGCCCCTAACCTGCCCCTCTCCATCAGCATTGGGGTCACATTTTCTGAATGAGGAAAAGAAACTGAAGGAGAAAGAGAAACTGAAATCCTAGTCAGTACCAGTGTGCAAAAAGTGTATTTGCTTTGTAAAAATAAATCACCTCTAATGTTGAGTGACCTACGTTTCTCAATGCTGCTACATTATGCAAAACTATTAGTTTAGGGGGTTTTTTACATTTATGATTGGGGTGCCTCAAGGTTGTGGATCACTTTAAAGGTTCTTGGCTTAAAAATTTTTGAAAACACTGCTAAAATGTATACCTCTTACCCATCTCACAAAGTTTGGAGGTATGCTAAAGCAGAAAATGACACCTGTCTGAGTAAACATTGTAATTGGGTTCTTTTAAAAACAATGCAGATGGTTGCACAGTAATCCTTCTATATGCAACATGTCTAGGATGGTAAATTGGCTTTAGCTGCAGATATTTGTAGAACAGGCATTATTGCAGCTCACAATAAAAAAGCAAGTGCACATAACCTGATATTATGTAACTGTACTGATATCACACGTTGATGTAATCCTTTTAACATAGTTTAGTTTCCCATAGGATTAGATGACCTTGCCCAACCTTGCCACATTGCCTGATGCATTTTCCATAATACAATAGCATTTAGATAAGAGAGGTGGTGCCCCGGGTGTTGGTTATAGGAAAGTGCAGACCTTGGAACTCAAATGAATAAACTAAAACCTTGGAGACCTGAGCAATGTAATATACAGTACATAGACTAAGGTGACCAGATTTTTAAAATGACCATTATTTTTTTTATTTATTGACAATTGGTAAATTATATAAGCATATTTTCCTCAAATGATCTATGCAGTGTATGTGGTATGTGTTTATGGAATGATTGTATGATATATAAGTTATTTCTCACATTCTGTACATGAGATAAAATACTTCTTAGAATTTTTTGGGCTATGACTACCAAATGGTAAGAAGATAAGACAGAGAAAAAACTTTTCAATGCATATTTTGTATTTTATTCTTACCAAAGAATTTTGGTTCAACAATAACTATATAAATTAACAATTCAGAACATTAAAAGATTGCATGGTAAAAACACAAAGGATACATTCGAACATAAATAATCAAATATTAATAGCTAACTGTTATAAGACTACAAATGTTAAAGGAACAGTTAGGCACTGTAATGACTTCATCGAAAATACGTTTTTATGGTTTCAGGAGGTCCCTGAGTGCTGTTTTACCTTATGGGTTTAACCAAATGGTTTAACCCCAAAGTCTGTGTTTGGTTTAATCCCATGGGGTATGAGAGTGCTCAGGGACCTCCTGACACCATAAAAACTTCTGCAGGCCCTGCAGGAGCCTTCCAATTTAGAGAGGTTTCTAAACCAGAAGTGCTGGAATACAGACTTTAGGGTTAAACTATTCGAAAATGGTGAGCCAGTGCCAGAGACATCCTGGCACCATAACAATTTCATTTAGATTAAGTTGTTTTGGTGCCTGGAGTGTTCCTTTAATATTCCAAGCACATAACATTTTGATGGGACCAGTTAAAGCTAAAAGCTGAAGATCTATTTGTGATCAGATCCTAGGATCGGTGATTGACACACACTTGACAGGCAGCTTCTTCCCTCTCACTCTCTCACTTACTACTTTCCCGCTACTACTGAGCATCATCATGTGGAAACATAGCGTGCGTCAAGGTCAGGAGTTAGGAGACAGGATTCATCTGTCTGCCCTTAAAGTTACAGCTGGCCTGCTCCCTGCTGCAAAACAGAACCCTGCACTGCAAGCAAGGCTCCGATCCCTGTGGCAGTGGGCGCCGCTGCAGTCAGGCTGAAAAGGGAGGTATGGAGGAATGGGGTGGCAAAATTCAAATCCAATCCGGGGACAAAACCAAGGACAGTCTTGGTCCAGGGGTAGTGTCCTCAGTCCGGGGACTGTCCCCAGAAACCGGAGATGTCTGGTCACCTTACATAGATTTGTGCAGGAGGTGTGCCGGATGTGACTGTGCACCAGGGCTGATGATAATGCAGTACAGCCTGACCTCCTGTACAGGGACAGTGTCCTATTATATACTTATTGTATATACTGATCCTCTTGTTCCTCCCCCATGCAGCGCTACTGGCTTCTCCTCCCCCCCCCCCCTCCCTCTGGCTATGTTGCATGGGGATCAGTTCTAGCATCTGCTCCTTCATCCTGTCTTCAGTCCTTTTCTCATTTTTAAATGTAAGACATCAGGGGTCTGTTTAGAACCCTGATATTTCACCAAAGCCCCCCCCCAAAAAAAAGGTGGTTAAAAAAATGTAAAAAAATACATAAAATAAAAAAAAATGTAAAAAAAATAAAATTAAAAAAAATAATTAAAACAAATTAAGGACTTGTTCACATGTGCTTTGCACTCTGTAATTTCTTCCATGGCTGTGAAGCATAGCATCGTGGACATGACATGTTTACACCCCTAGCTACTGCCTCCGTTACTCTGTTATTGAGCTTTGGGTGCACACCCTAATGCAATAGGCTGTGCACACCTATGGTAAAATACCATTATAGGGTTTAAAATGAAAACAAAAAACACACTTTAATCAAGCTATTTATCTGTTAAAAGATTAGGAGAGGGTGGTGCAGCACCTAGAGCCGATCAATACCTTGATAATTGCTGTCAGTCGCACAGTGAAAATGCCTACAAGAGGTTAGAGCTTAGGGATGACTTCATCAAGGTACACGCTATCCAATCACTAGGTTGCTGAAGGAGAAGTGACTATAGCCCCGTACACACGGGACGACGATCGCATACAACAGGTCGTACTCACGACCGTTGTATGCGATATCGATCGTTCGTATGCACGATTTGAACAGTCGAACATACGACGGTCGTACAAGGGAGTTGTATGAGCAGACTAGAAAACTTGGTCGTACCAACAAGCTCTCATACGACCGTTGTATCGTGTGTACAGAGCAGTTGGTACAACAAGTTGTATTGTGCAAAACACGCATGCTCAGAAGTCAGGAATGGCCGGATGCTAATTGCATGCAACTGAACGTTCTTTCCCCGGCCGTACGATCGTGTAGTGCAGTCAGTATGCTACATACAACAGCCAACATACGATTCGACACGGTCGTACGTGCGATCGTCGAACCGTGTGTACGGGGCTTTAGGAAGAAGAAATTCTTAGTCACTCCTTCAGATAGGTAAGTATCATTATTAGGGGGCCAGATGTGCTTATGGAGGATGTTTGTAACTCCAAACATAAGGTAAGACCTAAGTATGGTTTTTTACAATTAATATGCTGAGATTATGATTTTGGTTTGGAGTTGTAGCCTCCTTCCACCACTGATGCTCACGTTTGCCATGCTCCCCACAACCTGTGTAATGTCAGTCTCCTTGGTAGATACTGAATATTTCTCCTGGGTGTAGAGGAGCATGTATCTTCTCCCAGGATGCAGCGTCCAGCAAGTCGCAGAATTTAACCCTGTGTAAGCTCCAACACTACGGGATTAAAACTGTTGGCTCCAATTGAGGAACAAAGCAGTGGGGTAGTGCAGGTAGATGAGTATCTATGGGGTTGTTTCTATCAAGAGAACCTGTCATTTTGCCAATTTAGAGAACAAACTAAAACACCCTTGTAAACTATTGCCAGTTTTTTTAAAGTGAGCCAGGATCTAAATCTTCTTTATCCTTTGTCAGGACCTCAGCATGGATGTGGTGGTTATCTGACCAATACCACCGGCCATTTCAGATCTCCAGACTCCAATAATGATGGGAAATACGACAAGAACCTGAACTGTGTTTGGACTATCACAGCTTCCGTAAACAAACAGATAAAGCTGACATTTACTGGGTTTATACTGGAATCAGCGGTCTCGAGAGAATGCAGATATGACTATGTCAAGGTAAGAAGACAAACATCCTATATCTACTCCACTACTATCAGTGCATTCTCTGTGGGTTCTGAGCAGAGGTGAGCAAACAGATCTGCTGACATATTCCCAGATTTATCTGATTCACACTTGGCAGAGATTACAGAAAAAAAACACAATCAGCCAATATATAATGTGCCACCTTTATTACATTTTCTAATTGCACTAGGCATACAGAAGGGTATGCCCCTGGCAGGATAAACATAACTGTACAGCACTATAACATGCTAATAACTCTCTGTATGTCCTTTTAGCATCATGCATGTTCTTCAAGAAGTTGGCCTTAAACATAGATTTCCTAAATTGCAGGCACTAGGCTCTTCTGCACCCAGGGTCAGATTTAGACTTTGGGGGTCAGGTTTGGTGGGCCCCTTATACACACAGAGTTGATTTACACTCTCAACTATTTCTAAAATGCATGACACAATGTCAACAAAAACAACAAGGGAGGAACAGCACTGAACCACAGTCATTGGATAAATAATCCTCAAGAGAAATGCATGAGCAATAAGATGATGTTTAAAAGATTAAAAAGTTTTTTATTCCATGGTAAGTGAAGCAAAAAACCATAAGTCTATCATGCTGTACAATCAGGAGAAGCCGTATTGTACAACATGGCAGACTTATGTTTTTTTGCTTCACATACCATGGAATAAAAAACGTTTTAATCTTTTAAACATCATCTTATTGCTCATGCATTTCTCTTGAGGATTATTTATCCAATGACTGTGGTTCAGCACTGTTCCTCCCTTGTTGTTTTAGTTTGCATTTGTCTCTTTGGTCTATGAGCTTGGGACAGCAGCGAGTTCAGTTCAGTGTTTATTCTCATTATCCCACCAACTTGGTGTACCGGCTATGTGCCTGGATATTTGCTTTTGTTATGACACTTAGTCATTCTGCTTGAGCTGCCAAAATTAATTTTTGAAAAACTATACAATATACAAGTTAACAGTTTTACAGATGATGGCCGGCAAAATATTTTCTCCCAAGATACATTTAATAAAAGAGTATGTTTTTTAATATACAGTTTATATTATTTTATTATTTTTGTTTTATTATTTTATATATATATATATATAAATATATATGTATATATATATATATATGTTATATTGTTTTATATCATTTTCTGTATAGAGTGGGCCCCTTCTGTCAGGGGGGGGGCCTGGGGCAATTTCCCCTTTTGCCCCCTTATAAATCCTGCCTTTTCTGCTCCACCACTGCTTCAAAAATTGGTTTTAGGTGGATGTGGCAGAAATTAAGAATATCTTACCTGCCTTATTGGAGCAGGTAATTTGCTTCATCTCCTTGGTGACCTAGCCAAGGAGTAATTTTTTTGCCACTTTAGAAGTGAATGTAAAGAAAAGTGTTGAATGCCTATTTGTCCACCAGTTTTAAGAATGATAAAAACCTATCAATGGAATCTTCTGCCTTCATGTATTCTCTGCTAGTCGAAAAAACTCTTCCATGGGTTAAATCTGGAAGTGTAATTCCTCCCACATTGTTATTGAGGAACTCTGAGCCCTACTGTTTCATTTCATATTATGAAATTTGGATGGGCCCCTTGTGGTGAAGAATTGATTAAATTTCTATAGAAAAAGTGGAGTGATTACTCATTGATTGGTTACTCATTCTTAGAGCTGTCCATGAACTTGAGTAGTCTTTACCACTGTCCTATTGGATCCTCTCACTTTTGATGGGATGGGGTTCTTAGCCAATTATAATACCCTAAACTGGAAGATCAGGGTATCTGATTATCTAGGGCAGGGGTAACTAATACTTTCTAAACAAAGGGTCAGTTTACTGTCCTTCAGGCTTCAAGGGAGGAAGCTTATTGCGGCCAATTGGAGTAGAAAATGTCTTGGGATCAGTGGGAGTGAATCCTCAGGCTTCACAGTGAGTGGGAGTAACAAAAATTACACAGCACCTGTGGTCAGTGGAGGAATAGCGCCCAATCATTGGTATTTGTGGGAGGAATAATGCCCCATCATTAGTTTTAGTTGGAGGAATAATTCCCCACCATTTGTATAAGTGGGAGAAATAGTGCCCCTTCATTGGTATAAGTGGGAGGAATAGTGCTCCTTCATTGGTAAAAGAGGGAGGAATAGTGCTCCATCATTGTGTAGCACCCACTACATCGGGTAGGTGCTAGGTTGAGGATTTTTTTTAGAGTAGGCAAAATTTAGGCAGGCTTGGCTGCTGCCAGGCCTGTTTGTTTTTGTTCTGGGCAGGGGAGTGGCCCAGGGAGTGTCTGGTGACTGCAGGTGGTGACATCCCTTGTTTGACCCCTCCTTCGGTTTTCAGAATGTTCTGGAAAAGGAGAGTGGGGCAGAAGAGGTGGAACTGCTGGGCATTTGGTAAGCCCTGTCCAATCCCCAACCTGGATTGGCAGGGGGCAGGCCTTCTCAAATAGCCTGGGTCAGCCCAGTCGGGGAGGAGAGTTTGGGTGGAAGTTGGGAGATGGAGACTGAGTACTGAAGGCTGTCGAGGGCCTTGAGTGAGTCCCCAGTCTGGGGGGGGCTGACTTCGGCCTGGAGCTCGGGTACATCCAGTGAAATCTTGGAAGAGAGGCAAATAAGAGAGGAAGTTAAGGACAGCGGGAGAAATGTACTGCCAGAAGGGTCTCCAGGAGGAATCCAGCAGGTGTTGTGAGTGACACAGCTCAGGGATGTGGAGATGCACTCTGTAGCAGATTGGGAGGAAGACAGTCTGGAAGAGGTGCAGGAAGAGACTTGGACTTTGGTGTCACTGGGCAGTATGAAGGCGTTTGCAGTGAGGAGGACTGGTGAGGCCTGGAGGAGGATGGGCTGGGAGCAGTAGTCCATTAAGGCAAGCTAGCACATTCAAGAAACGTTTCCTATATTATAGGGGCCACAATCCCTGCCTGCAAAGGGCGGTTACTGAGGCCTGGTCAAAGTCAGAGCAGGTCTTACCATGTTCTAGCTAGGCCGGAAGCAAGAGTTGTGCTGGAGGAAGAAGGAGAAGTGTATATACTGAGTGGTATATAGAGGTCCCGATTAAAGAACTAAAGATCCATGGGCATCCCATAATTATCCCTTACCCCATCCAAGTTGAATCCCCTAATAAAAAAACAAACAAAAAAACAGCCTGTTTTCTGACTCCGGATGCAAGCAAGGAGTGTGATTGAGGGCAGTGTAAGCAGGTGAACCACTACTTCCAACAACCCCCACAGGCCATGGCTACAATTGGTATTAGTTGGAGGAATACTGCCCCACCATTAGCATAAGTGGGAGTGCCCTTTCATTGGTATCAGTAGCAGGAATTATTCCCCATTGTTGGTGTCAGTGGGAGGAATAGTTCCATGTATACGTGGGAGGAAGAGTGCCCCAAGGGCTGAGCAAGCAAAGTGCCACAGTTTGCAGACCACTAATCTAGGCCATTGCTGTGGACATTTTATTGGCATGGGTGGCCCTGCATGGGTAATAATACTACCCATATACCTTTCAGCATTATTTTATCACAAAAGCCAAATTACTATGTCAAAATAGCAAAACCTTTGGGACTTTTATGTTATTTGGCCATTTTCAAAGCAAACAGGGCTTACTAGAGTTTGCTTTTTTCACTTTTGTGGGCAAGGATTTTTTTTCCATATTATTTGTTCTTATATTACTGTTATTTCTCTTAGATCTTTGACGGTGGTAGCACAAACAGCAACCTACAAGGTACATTTTGTGGCAATAACACGCCTGCAAATTTCACTTCTACCAGCAACTTCCTGACAGTCTGGTTT
Source organism: Glandirana rugosa (assembly GCA_018402905.1). NCBI lineage: Eukaryota > Metazoa > Chordata > Amphibia > Anura > Ranidae > Glandirana > Glandirana rugosa. Next base: position 281,191 of record BLSH010460377.1, on the reverse strand, counting down.
TTCAGCGATTCATCAGTGGAACGGGCAGGATTCAATGCCACGTATGAGATTACTGATTGTAAGTAATACTAAATCCACTGGAGAGTGAGTCTGTGTGAAAACTGACAGATTTGTAAACCCATTTGGGAGATCATACTTTTGGAGTCCCCCAAAGCTAAAAGTTGCCATAGAGAGATTAATCTAAACATCATCCACTTATAAGTGAAAGGTTAACTTTGGATGGGCTTTGCCTTGAAAGCGAGCCTGACAGTCAGTTTAAACCTTAAGGCCTCATACACACGGGCGTTTTTTTGACGCCGGCGTCTACTGATGTTTTTTTCTGCACCCCATGTTAGTCAATGGCCACAGAAAAAACGTCGGTGTTTTTGAGCTGTAGATGGCGTCGGCGTATCAGAGAACCCACGACCAGCGCGTTCCTTGGCTGCATTGACGTCAAAAAAGCGCCGCAAAACGCCACGAGACGCCAACAGACGCCAACAAACGCCACCTAATATTGTACCGGCGTTTTCCGGCGTTTTTTGACGCCGACGTTTTTAGGTTGAAGAATAACAGAGGGATGATTTTTTTTAAAAAACGTCTATTGACGCCGACGCTTACTAGCGCTCAAAAACGCCAATGCATAACGCCGAAAAACGTCGACTTTTTCTCCTTGACGTCGGGCCCGACGTTTTGTTTATTATTTTATATACGCCCGTGTGTATGAGGCCTTAAAAGTAAAAGTTCCACCAAAGAGCAAATACTACATATTACTTATCAAAATTAAGGGAAGGGGGGAAGCTAGGGGAAAAGGACATGGACCTCCAAATCCGTGATTGGGTTGAGGTCTCCCACTAGAGCTGTCACACCTGTGTAAGGGTGGGGTTCACCTAAGACCAGATACAGTCTTCCAAAAGGAGGGGGTAAGCAGAATAGGTATCTGCTTGAACAGACCGGTCATAAATTCAAAGAATTTAGGGATAACCCTGCGGCATAGATTGGGTAGGTAAAAAATATCTTTATTCAACATAGGATAAGTCAGTAGCATGAAACAGACAAGACAACAAGACATCTAAAAATAAGCACCCCGGGGTGACGTACATGGCAGACCCTAATGATTCATATATTGATATCAAAAGTTATGCTCAAATGCATATAGAAGGCACGGGTAATCCTATGTCTCTATCACTCAATGAAGGGTGATCATGAGTCCTGGGAACTTCCGTGCTCATGCACAAAGTGAGCAAACAAAATAGTATTCAGTCAATGCAATCAGGTTGATAAACAAACCCCAAAATGGTCTTAATGAATCATAGCTAGAGTAATTGGCCGTATGTATATGTACAGGTAATCCTCTGTATCTGTCACTCAATGAAGTGTGACTGATTATGGGGCACCTCTGCGCATATGTCGGCTCAAAATACTACATGCAGATGACAAGCTTTCATAGACCAGCTGATAGACCCATATAAATAGGACTAAAAAAGGTCAAGCACTGATTTCTAGAGTAAAACAAGCACAGGTAATCCTATGGAACTGTCACTCAATGAAGTGTGACTAGTTATCCTGGGAACTTGCAAACAAAACAAAATGTATTTCCGAGCACAACTATCTAGCCAGCAATAAAAAAAAAAAAAAAAAACACTGTCTAACAGTTTGTTAAAAACAGAGGTTTAGTTGCACAGTATTTGCAATTATATATGGAGGCCGCACTGCCTCAGTACCCTCTTTATAGTGAATCCTAACTCTAGTCTCTACTGTATTTTACCTACCATTACATTTTTACCATTTACATTTCTAGCCTCTTCCAAATGCTCCTCAGTTCCTGGTTCAATTTCCTACTGAGGGTGCGCCTTTCATGAGTAGGCCCCAGCCCCCAAGTTATGCCCCACCAACCAATCATTCCCCTGTCCAATGACAGTGAAGCTTTTAGACACCGAGAAGGGCCTTAAAGTTAGGGAGGTGTGGCCAAAGGTAGACCCAGAAGTGTTTTTCTGGTTATGTACTGTGTATATCCGTTCAGTTGTATCCAACCATCTGTATTTTCTGGGCACTGTGTTTAAAATGCATTACTTTTACGAGACGGGTCGCCAGGTCTTTCATAACTGTCACGGTTAACAAAATAATATCACGTTACGGTGCCTGTTCTTAGACAAAAACCTTTATTCTGAATCTTTAAAACAGGTTTACACTAATATCACATTACAGGAAGCAAAATGTTCTAATTCCTAATGGCCACCTAGCTCCTGAAGTCAATGGTTATCAGAAGTGGCTTGTAGGTTCTTAGTACTAACCTCACCAAGGAGACTACCTGCTTGAAGATTGTATTGTTGTGAGTCTTTTCTCCGTTTTTTCCCCAAAAAAGGTATAGGTAGATAAGTTGGTTTGTGACCCTGAATTATGTAGGTGTGCCTGTGGTAGCAGTATTACGTTGTATGTCCTCATGTGGCTGATTCATTGTCTTCTGTAGAATATTTCTGTGATATTAAAATTAATTCTTTTGTGTTTTTCACAGTATTGTGTGGAGGCATCTATAATGCAACATCTGCCGTAACAACAATGACATCACCAGAGTCCTATCCGCCATTCACATCTTGTGTCTGGACCATTGATTCCCCACCACAGGAGAATCTAAAGCTGACAATTCAGAACTTTAACATCCCACCTGGTCTGGACTGTTCTGAGAATTATCTGGAGCTCTCAGACTTACCTGTGGTACTACACTTTCTTCTTTTTTATTAAACAAAACTATAAGTATGATGTGGCGATTTCATACTTTCCTTGAAATGCTGATGTCTTGGGTGCTCAATCCCACTTGGGATGCTTTCTGCATGGAGTTTGCATGCTTTTCTGTTGTCTGTTGGCATTTCCCCAAGGCACTCCCACAATGGTCATGATGTGTGATTTGGGTAGAGACATTAGATACTGACTAGTGAGAAATAGAACAGAAAAAGAGAATACAAAATCAAAGAAGGTGAGGTCAGACTTGTGGGTTTAGTGCTACATCTGACATAGTTAAAGTGATTCTAAAGGTATTTGTTTAAAATAACAAACACAATATACTTACCTGCTCAGTGTAATTGTTTTGCACAGAGCAGCCCCTACCCTCAAATTCTTGGGTACCCCACCTGTGCTCCTGGCTCTTTCCCCCTGTTGAGTGCTCCCTTTGCAAGCTGCTTGCTAGAAGGGCACTCCTGCTGAATCGATCCCAAGCCACACGTGTGTGTGTGTGTCCATTGACACACACAGTGAGGCTTGGCCCCACCCTTCTGCTCTCTCCTCACTGGCTGTGATTAACAGCAGCAGGAGCCAATGGCTCCCACTGCTGCCTTCATGACCAGTGAAGAGAGAGAGAGAAGAGAGAGCCACTGCTCTCAGGCACAGCTCTGGATTGAGATTGGGCTCAGGTAAATATAAGAGGGGGCTATAAGGGAAGTTGCATACAGAAGATTTTTTACCCTAATGCAGAGGATGCATTAAGGTAAAAAAAAATCTCTGCCTTTTAAACCATTTTAAGTGCATTTGCAAAAAAAAAAAAAAAAAAAAACACACACTTTAAAGCTGAGCTTCAGGCAAACAGCTAAATACATGGATGACATGGATGGTTTGACAGCTAAATATTTTGTATCTGTCTGTCCAGTCCTGAGATTTACACAGCCCCATAACACACCACAGTCCTGGCAGAACAGCATACCTGACTTACAGATTACAGGAGTTGTCCCTCCTCCAATTGACTGATGAACTAATTTCCCTGTCATTCTGCTCTCTCCTCCTATCAGTATGTGCTTGCACTGCACACAACTGACTGCCTCATTGTGCTGCTTTTCCCTCCCCCAGCCTGAGCTCTTCTCTACCGGGACTGCAGGAGGCTAATACCAGGTCAAATGCAGTACTTACATTGTATTTAAGAAAGCTATTTAACAGGAGGACTATGGATACGGACACTACAGTCAGGTCCATAAATATTGGGACATCGACACAATTCTTATATTTTTGGCTCTATACACCACCCCAATGGATTTGAAATGAAACAAACAAGATGTGCTTTAACTGCAGACTTTCAGCTTTAATTTGAGGGTATTTACATCCAAATCAGGTGAATGGTGTAGGAATTACAACAGTTTGTATATGTGCCTCCCACTTTTTAAGAGACTAAAAGTAATGGGACAGATTAACAATCATAAATCAAACTTTCACTTTTTAATACTTGGTTGCAAATCCTTTGCAGTCAATTACAGCCTGAAGTCTGGAACGCATAGACATCACCAGACGCTGGGTTTCATCCCTGGTGATGCTCTGCCAGGCCTCTACTGCAACTGTCTTCAGTTCCTGCTTGTTCTTGGGGCATTTTCCCTACAGTTTTGTCTTCAGCAAGTGAAATGCATGCTCAATCGGATTCAGGTCAGGTGATTGACTTGGCCATTGCATAACATTTCACTTCTTTCCCTTAAAAACCTCTTTGGTTGCTTTTGCAGTATGCTTCGGGTCATTGTCCATCTGCACTGTGAAGCGCCGTCCAATGAGTTTTTAAGCATTTGGCTGAATATGAGCAGATAATTTTGCCCGAAACACTTCAGAATTCATCCCGCTGTTTTTGTCAGCAGTCACATCATCAATAAATACAAGAGAACCAGTTCCATTGGCAGCCATACATACCCACGCCATGACACTACCACCACCATGCTTCACTGATGAGGTGGTATGCTTTGGATCATGAGCAGTTCCTTTCCTTCTCCATACTCTTCTCTTCCAATCACTCTGGTACAAGTTGATCTTAGTCTCATCTGTCCATAGGATGTTGTTCCAGAACCGTGAAGGCTTTTTTTTTAGATGTTGTTTGGCAAACTCTAATCTGGCCTTCCTGTTTTTGAGGCTCACCAATGGTTTACATCTTGTGGTGAACCCTCTGTATTCACGCTGATGAAGTCTTCTCTTAATTGTTGACTTTGACACACATACACCTACCTCCTGGAGAGTGTTCTTGATCTAGCCAACTGTTGTGAAGGGTATTTTCTTCACCAGGGAAAGAATTCTTCGGTCATCCACCACAGTTGTTTTCCGTGGTCTTCCGGGTCTTTTGGTGTTGCTGAGCTCACCGGTGCGTTCTTTCTTTTTAAGGATGTTCCAAACAGTTGATTTGGCCACACCTAATGTTTTTGCTATCTCTCTGATGGGTTTGTTTTGTTTTTTTTCAGCCTAATGATGGCTTGCTTCACTGATAGAGACAGCTCTTTGGATCTCATATTGAGAGTTGACAGCAACAGATTCCAAATGCAAATAGCACACTTGAAATGAACTCTGGACCTTTTATCTGCTCCTTGTAAATGGGATCATGAGAGAATAACACATACCTGGCCATGGAACAGCTGAGCAGCCAATTGTCCCATTACTTTTGGTCCCTTTAAAAATGGGAGGCCCATTCCTTACATTTCAGGACTCAGCTGGAATAGTGAAATGAAGAAGCGATGTGACCCAAGGTGATGTCATACGCCTCAGGTTAATGGGATTGACCAAATATGTTAACAACAGGCCAAGTGACAAAGCCAAACAGCGCTGGCATTGGAATTTTCTCTTACCTATGCAGTGCAAATGTGTCTATGAAGACTGCTCAGAATGTACTGTATGCTGTTTGTTTTCATGTCTTATTTATGCAGATTTGAAGTGTCACTTCGATTTCTCTATCTGCAGGGTGACTTTGGACAAGTCCAGAAATTCTGTGGTAATGAAACAATTAAAATACCAGACTTTTACTCCTACGGACGTACAGCTGCTATTACATTTAAATTACAAGAATACACGCCTGGCAGTAGGCTCATCTTTACCTATCAAGTTGCAAGTAAGTCTCTTCCCCAAATGTTCATTAGCAGTTTTTTTGCAGATAAATGAGAAAATAAAATAAAACATATAAATTGCCGCGCTAAGTGATTAGTATAGTAAAAAAATCATCATATAACAAACAAAAGTCCAAAGTCAAGTTGAATGGTGAATGCAAATGTCCTTCAAAATATCCAATGCAAGTAATGACCAAACACCCATATGCACCTTCTACCGTGTATAGACAAGATATGCTCTTACCAGATTCCAAGACTCCACGTTATAGGAGTCTGAAAAGGCATGGATTCACAACTCAATAGCCAAGTATTTCTCATAAGCACAGTAAAAGGAAGAGAATACCCGCATAGTAAAACCGTATGGTAATTTATTAAAGCGGTAGTAAACCCGCTGCCAAAAAAAAAAATAGAAAAAAAAATCCTGCAAGACAATAGCATAATATGTTAGTATGCATCGCATACTAACATTTTATGAAATACTTACCTTAGAACGAGCCCCCCCGATGCCCGAGTCGGTCAGCGCTAAGGACACTGACATGTTGGTCCTCTTTTTTCTTCTGGGTACGCGGCTCCGACGCTGTGAGTGGCCGGAGCCACGTGACGTCACTCCCGCGCATGCGCGTGGGAGCTCTTCGCTCCGGCAGCCAGCTCTGAGTTGCCGGACGCCTCGGCCGGATCATTAGAGCGCATGCGCCGCTAATGTTAGTGGCTGCATGCAGGGCGAATATCTCCTAAACCATGCAGGTTTAGGAGATATTCTTTTTACCTACAGGTAAGCCTTATTATAGGCTTACCTGTAGGTAAAAACAGCTTTGGGGGTTTACTACCGCTTTAAAAGAAAGCATTGCTAGCAACTTACACAAGTCCAGTGTAAGAAAGCGTGTAGATATAAAATTCCAGACTGGGATCCGTTGATCAGAAATCCAAATGGCGTGGTATCAATGGACATAGATCCCGCCCTACATGTTTCGTCATAAGTGACATCATCGGGGGCACTATACTAATCACTCAGCGTGGCAATTTATATGCTTTATTTGCTTTTGTGCACAATTTGTTCTGTTGTGTTATTGCCAGTGGCTTTCTTTTTATTATTTTTTTCACCTGCGCAATATTAACTCTTTATTTACTACTAGTTACTACAAATCAGAAAATAACTCAATGTTTCATGAAACATATCGGCGTATGACTTTACTCAAAGTGTGCACAATTATATTAAAGTGTACCTGTATACTAAACTTTTTAAAGCTATTCTCCTGCCATGTGAAAATATCCCATGCTGCCTTTATTACCCAGGAAAACTTTCTGTGCTCCTCTCTGATCATGTTTCATGATTCGCTGCTGACCTGTTGTATGCACATAACTTCAAAAACCACGTTTTTGCAAGAACATTATTTGCTGGGTATATCAAAGTATAATGAAGTATGGTACATGAGGTTCTGATTCCAGGGTCTGAGCATTGGTAGCTTTTGTTTAAGGGAGATAACATCTTCTGTAAAGAGCTTTAGGTGAGTAGGCAAACAGTTATATTAGAGAGGGTAAGAGATGAGGTTATAATAAGGACTAATGTTAGGGGTAGAGTTACCCGAGGGGGTTACTGTGTGAGCCACACTGACCAGGACTTCTAGTATGGGGGTTACATGTTTGTTTAGTATGAGTTACTAGGATTTACTTTTGCGTTACTAGGAGGGTTAGTGTTATTGTTAGGATTACAGGGAGGGAAAGTCTAAGGGAGTGTTTCTCAACCTTTTTTCAGTCAAGGCACCCTTTAAAATTATGCACACTCACGAGGCGCCCCCTTCTAAAATGGAAAAAATGTAACTAATAGCTTAATATAACACAGTAACATCCATGCATGCAGGACACCCAATGTTAGAGGTGATTTACTCTTTCAAGTACACCTTTGTACACTAGTACTGACTAGTATTCCAGAGTTTCTCTTCTCCCTCAGTTTCTTTCCCTCACTCTGCTAACATGACTCCAATGCTTACGGAGAGGGGCAAACAAGGATGCAGTTCAGGCACCCTATGCCCCCCTTATCTTCAATTACATCATTGGTTGTTAAGATGCTGGTGGCTATAACATTGTATTGGTGCACAAAAAAAAACCTTTGTGTCACAAAAAAGGTAGACTTCATCCACCCACTGCCTTGAATAAAATATTTGGGCAATGTTTAGGCATTGAAACCAGAAGGGGGGGGGGGGGGGGG
>BLSH010460377.1:262045-273168 GCA_018402905.1 Glandirana rugosa | reverse complement strand
CCATTTAGCTTCCCCACACCAGATAAAGGACAGGGGGGGTCCTGAGATCCCATCCACGGGACATAGCAACTGTGTTTAGAGAGTTTTATACAGATTTATACAACGACCCTAATATTCCGCACTATCCTGTATCCTCGGATCTGGCAGAGAGAATGTGGAACTACTTGGAGGATAGCCAGGTCCCTAGACTTCGGCGCGCTGACTTAGTTTTGCTTAATGCGGAAATCACTGAGGAAGAAATAGCCTTGACAATTAGAGATCTGCCATCCCGTATGTTCCCCGGTCCAGATGGGTTACCATACGAGTATTATAAAGCTTTTCTCCCTGGGCTACTCACCCACATGTGCAGGCTCTTTAACGGGTTTATGGGGCAAACGTTGGTGCCCATGGATATGCAGCACTCATTTCTTACACTAATCCCAAAGCCAGACAAGGATCCATCCTTGTGTGCCAGCTACTGCCCTATAGCTCTACTGAATTCCGATTTGAAAATTTTCACTAAACTACTCTCCAATCGGCTAAACTCAGTGCTCCCATCCTTGATACACAAGGACCAGGTGGGGTTTGTCCCCCTACGACAGGCGGGGGACAACACTAGGAAGGTCATAGAACTAGTGGAAGTGGCGAACAGGGACGGTCAACAGGTCCTCGTGCTTAGCTTAGACGTGGAGAAGGCTTTCGACCGCCTGGGATGGCCGTTCCTGTCAGTGTTGCCAACCGCCTGCGGCGTTTTTTACTGGCACAACATGGAAAATTTACTGGCTGAGCACATTTTTTACCGGCAATCTGAAAAATAACTGAACTCCTATTAAAAACGAAGACAATTGATATTTAAACACAACATGGAAACACCGGCAATACCCATATCAAGTAGTTTGCCCGGTTTACACTTAAAAAGTCAGCACAGCATGACAAATTATCAGACCCTGATATTTATAGACAGTTCTAAAAATCACTGATTTTTACAAACTATCAGTAAATTTACCGGAGGTTGGCAACACTGGTTCCTGTTCGCCACCCTGCAGCACATGGGGTTTCGGGGACCATTCCTCAAGGCAGTCAGGCACTTATATGAGTGCCCTACGTCTCAAGTTAAGACCCCCTTCAACATTTCCTCTCCATTCCCGGTGGCCAATGGACACGCCAGGGGTGCCCACTATCCCCGGCACTGTTTGCCATCTGCATAGAGCCCCTGGCATTCCAGTTTGCGGGAGGGAGTTCAACCCAGCACATCCCTGCCGAATTTGCAAAAAGAGCTGGAGACCTATGGACATCTGTCGGGATTTAAAATAAACTCCTCAAAAAGCCTCACACACCAGATGTCTGCACCATGGGCCATAAGAAATCTCTTCCATTTTGGCCACTTAGTTGATCCCTGCACCCGTAAACTCCTATCATTCCCTGACATTCAAGAAAAGTTTGGGATCCCCCGTAGGGAATTCTATGGTTACCTCCAGATCAGGCACCTCGCCCAAGATATTACCTCTAACCTGTGATTTACCCCCCCTCACCATTTCAGGGGATAGTTCTGGAGGGCCTGACAGGGAGGGGGCAGATTTCAAACATATACTCAACACAGTTCCCCAGCTTGAGCACAATAAACATGCATACATGAGAAGGTGGGAGAAGATGCTAGGGGAGGAACTCTCTATAGAGGCCTGGAGGGCAGTCTTGCTTCATGCTGCCAAGAGCTCCAATTGCACCCTGTATAAGGAAAATGCCTACAAAATTATTTACACTTGGTACATGACGATGGATAGACTCCATGCCATCTATCCATCTAACTCATACCGCTGTTGGCGGTGCGGGAGAGCCAGGGGTACTCTACTTCATATCTACTGGAGCTGCCCTGTACTGGTTCCTTACTAGCGCATGATGAGGGAGCTCTTGGAGAATCTGTTGGGGGCTTCTGTTCCCGACACCCCCAAGTTCTTCCTGCTTGGACTGTCAGTGCCGAAGTTGGCCAGGCAGCACAGAAAACTCCTCAGACACACTCTGACAGCAGCTCGTTGTCTAGTCGCTCTAAACTGGAAGAGACAGAGTCCCCCCACCGCTGATGCCCTAAAAGATGTTGAGCTAATGGAGCGTATGACGGCTAGAATGCAGTATAGGCTGGAGGCACGCGACGGGATATGGGGGCTGTGGCATCGCCTGGAGGACGCACTGTGATCGCATCTTTGAAGACTGGTGAGACATAATCTCTTCTGCTGTTACTCTTCCTTCCTCATCCTCTTTCTTATTTCTCTTTCCTACCCACTGACATTCCCCAGAGTTCGCCTTAATTCATTGGGGGTTCTTTTCTTCATTTCTTTTAGGTTTCTGTAATTCAGTCATCAAACTAGGTAGTAGCTCACGAACCATAGTTCACTGTCATCCGGAATGGACATGCTCTCACTTCAAAGGGGGGGTATTTTTCTAGTTCTTGGACGAGGTACCCAGGTACCGAGCACCTATACGGCATATGCAGAACTATGGGGTAATCCTTTGTCAACTGACCTTGTCTAACCTCAATATTGTAATGTTTACAATCCGGATGTATGCTTTCTATATTTGAATTATTACTGTATCTGTATAACCTATGCCTTTCCTATACACAATAAAATTGTTAATTGGAAAGAAACCTTAAGGCACCACAGGGTGCCTGGAAACTCTGGTTGAAAAAGGCTGGTCTAAGAATTGGGGTCACAGGGATATTTCATGGGATGGAGTTACTGGGAGGAATGGGGTAAGGATCACAGGGTGGTTTAGTGCAAGTATTAAAAATTTTAGATGGTGTCTGGCATACCTACATACAGAAGATATACAACGTAATGGATCACACAGGGGTTCTTATACTTCTTACACCACTTCCCCCTATTAAACAGAGGAAATATATTATGAGTTAAGATTTGCACACCAATAGTAATGTATTATGAAGGTGTAATAAAGGTTTACAAAGGTACAATAAATACTATAGGGCCTCATGCACATGGAGATATACAAAAATGCCCTAAATATTCTGCCTTAAGTTAGCAGAAAAATGCCTCTAAGGGCTTATGCACACTGCATATCAAAAAAGCTGCTTCTACAGGCACAAAAAAGCGCAAAAAAACACAAAAAATTTAAAACTGAGCCGAAGGGAGGGTTTGTGAAGAAAAAAAAAAAACACTTAAAGCGTAACTCCACTTTTGTTGAGAAAAAATATTCCCCACTGGGCGATCTAGGTACATTTCAACAATTTTACCAAACTTTGGTGCAGATTCCTACCTTTTGGTTATTCTGAAGAAATCACTGTTTGTTCCTCTAATGGGGGTGGTTTCATAATTATCAACCAGCTGCTGCAGCTGCAGGGCTCTAATGAGGAAAACTGCCGGGTCTACATCCCATTAAACGTCATTTCCTATTGGGAGTATCTTACCAAAAATTATATTTTTGTTGCAGGGGATGCCTGTTATCTGACTTGTATCTTAGGCAGACTTCTGGGAAAATCGGTGAGCCAATCACACAAGCAGGAAATTATGATTCTGGGGGGTGTTTTGGACACATTCTGTATACAGAACACCTCCAGGTGGCCATATTGCATTGAATTTTACAGAAAATTACAGCAGCTGCAGATTGAAAAGGAAAATTAAATTTTAATAACATTCAACTACAGTATGACTTGTATCGCAATTGTATACGCTATATTATTTTTTTTTCTATTTGCTATTTTTTCCCAATGAAAGTGGAGTTACCCTTTAAGCTCACAAAAGCTCTAAAAAAAGCTCAAAAACACTCAATAAAAACATACGCAAGAGCACAAAAAAGCACAAGCTTTTTCAAGCTTTTAGGCAGAGAAATAAGAGCTCAAATGCCTGTAAAAGCAGCTTTTTTTTTGAGCTGCAGTGTGCATGATTTCTGATGCTTCTTTTTATGTGTGTATACGCATGCACGTATTGCATTCAGGTAAGTGTAAACTGATTCTGTCTGCTAACTGTATGTGCATATGTTTACGCCTGTTTATGTGCGTTTACACGTGATTATGCATGTATGGGCGTAAATTACACTGGAAAACTCCTCTCTGAATGCAGATTTGTGACATTTTTTTTTTTAATGCCCCTGAACGCTGCTGTTAAATACATCTGCAAACAACTCAATGTGCATATTAGATGATGTAGAACTGTTTTCAGAGACATAATAAAAATATGCCAGACACCGCTAGCAGCAGCATTTTTTCTACCCGTGTGCATGGGGCCTAAATACCAAATGGTGGTAAAATGTAGAATACAAAATTGTAGCAAAAGTAATCAGTTTATCTGGTAACATAATGGGTATCAAAAAAGCAAGCAAACTGAAGTGTAATGACCTCACCTTGGTAAAGGAGTCTGAGCATACTGAAAAGAGTGCTATGGTTTCATGGTTAGTAAGGTTAAGGGTAAGTGTGATGCAGGAACCCTGCGAATCCACTGCAGGTTCCTGCATCGCATGTCTCCCAGCGGCAGTTCACACTGCCATATGCGATCTCTGGGGAGTGTCAATACAATGTTAATGACACCCCCAAATCAGTTCGCATATCGCACTGCGTACTGCAAACTCGCACAGGAATCGGATCGCATGTTGCGAATGACCATGCGATCTGATTCTGACCCTGCGAAAAAAAAGGGTCCTGTGCGATTTTGCTCCGATTGCGATGCAAATTCAGCCATACAATCTCTATGGCTGATTTTGCATCGCACAGAGATCGCATATGGTTCACACTGCAGTGCGGTGCGAATCATATGCGATCTCTGAGATCGCTGCAGTGTGAACCCAGCCTTAGGGTGAATGTTAGGGTTACAGGGAGGCTAACTGTGAGATTAGGATTACTGACAAGGTTAATGTTAGTGCCTTATGAAGCTTAAAGTGGATGTAAACCCGATTTATGAAATTTGAGCTGGATACATAGATCTGCAGAGGTTTCTTTTCTCTTTTCAAAGCACTAAGTCCCGTGACTTTCTCCTGCTCCATTCTTCTGTTATCAGCATGATAACTTCTGACAAGTTTTCTGACACATGTGATAAAACCAGGCTGAATTTTGTGTCAGGGAGGGTGCTATAAACAGATTAGCAGAAAGCTGCTTTACTCACAGGACAGCTCTGAAAGTCTCTGTCTATCTGGAGGGGGGGTGTGTGCCTTTCCTCCAATCAGCTGTCTCACAGTGTAATCCAAGATTTCTCTCACAGTGCAGAATGAGGAAGTGAAAATTTTAACACAATGTGCACTTTCTAAACAGTATATAAAGCTGAAGACAGCAGATATACATGTAAAACATATGTACGGAGATTTGTTTCATATCTGTGTATAATCTGAGGCTGTTCACATCACTGGGTATATGTGAGGGTTTACATCCACTTTAACTGTGAGTGTTAAGGTTACAATGAGGATAACTATGAGTTCTGGGTTACCGGGAGGGTTAGTGTCAGTGTCACAGGAAGGTTAGGTGTGAGTGTTAGGCTCCATTTACACAGGACGCTGTTTCAACCTCCCCTGAACGATTTTTTTTTTGACAGCTAGAAGCCGGCATCTAAAATGGCTGTTTTGCCGCGTTTAGCGGCGTTTGCGTATAGGAGCGAGTTACCGCGTTTAGGCGAGTTTACAAGCTGTTTGGCGTCTGAACCCATTTTTTTGCATTCCAAAAAAAGCTTCTAAACTCAACTGCCTAGAAACTACCTTAAACAACCTTGTGTACATGTACTGATAAGATAACAAAGAGGAGAGTTCAAGGGCAGCTGAAAAAAACGCCCAAATGCCTCTAAACGGCCGTTTACCAGCAGCAGTGTAAATGAGGCCTAATGGTTACAGGTAGGGTTAAGCCTGGTGCACACTATGACGTGTCAGCTTTGGTCAGAGCCACTGTACTAACTATGAGAAGTTAGTACAGCAATCTTTTCCCGCTGAGGTGTTGTGTTCTGACAGGGGGACGGCCTGCCTTCCTGAACACTCCGATCAGCGTTCTCCGCCATTGGCTGAGAACGCTGATTGGGAGTCAGTAGGCTGCTGGTTTTCCAGCATCCTCGTCCAACAGAAGCCGGCCAAATGGCCAGCTTCTGTCCAACAGGGTAGGCCATTGTTGTTTTTTAACAGGCCAATGTCTACCGACATTCGGCCCGTGTGTGGACTTTAGAGTCTCCCTACACCTAATATATTGCCAACCAGCCTCCCGCCGCTGACAAGTAAAAAAAAAAAAAAAAGTCAGTCCGGCCCCCCTGCAGGAGGCGCCGGTACATTGACTTTTCTTTTTTTTTCAGCTGACAGCAAGTAGTGAGTCGATTGGTCAGTCATTAAAATCTATGTGTGTGCGCTGAACAAACGCACACACATAGTCTGATTGACTGCCCCCTGAGCCATCAGAGCCAATGACTCTCTGTCATTGGCTGCTATGGCAAGGGGTATGGGCGGGACTGTGGCGGACGTGCCGGCTGTGTGATTACTCACACAGGCGCAGCACTCCGCGGGGTTTCAGTCCCGAGCTGCTCACCACCAGCATGCTGACCGCAAGCCGATCTCTGCACACACCTGCCTGCTATTAGATGGGGTAAGTGCGGGACTTGTCCCGACTTCGGGTGGGGGGAGGCCGCCGCCACAAGCCCCTATCTGGTGCCCTGTATGCCCTATCTGGTGCTCTGTATGCCCTATGTCCTATCTGGTGCCCTGTCTGGTGCTCTGTATGCCCTATCTGGTGCCCGGTATGCCCTATCTGGTGCTCTGTATGCCCCTATCTGGTGACTCTGTATACTGCTATCTGGGACTCTATACCTATCTGTGATGATGTATACCCTATCTGGTGATGCTGGGCTGTATACTCCTGACACAAGGGGTGGAAACGATAAGGGGTGGGGCTTATGAGAAGTGGGAGGGGCCAAAAAGGAAGGGCGGGGTCTGGCGCCCCCCCCGCATTGTAAAGTTTCACCAGCCACCACTGTTGTCAACAATAACAACATTATCCTTTTGTCTACCACAGACTGCAGTCGAGAATATAATCAGTCATTTGGATATTTGAAAAGCACAGGTTGGCCGGAGAATTATCCTAATAGCATAGAATGTACAACAATCCTCCGCGCTCCGGACAGCCACTCCATATCGCTCTTCTTCAATGCCTTCCATCTTGAATCATCATACTTCTGGTGTAATGACTACCTCGAAGTAAGTGTTTGTCTGTTATAAATCACTGAATGCCTGGATGTTTATATTAAACACAATGCTTATGAAAACCAGTTCACATTGAACGCAGTTGGATGCATTTTGAGCTGCACTCCAGCTGCATAGACAGCCTAAAATCAAGGTAATCCTAATCCTATAGGCACAGTTCACATTTCAGCGCAGTTAAAAAAAAGTAGAGCATACTGCATTTTTCCGCACAGCAAATGCAGGGAACGCATTACAAACGCGCTACAAATGCACTGCACTGCTCCCCTTTATGCCAAGAAAGCCAAGCCCAAAAACGTATAGAAAAATGGTTAAATAGCTAAACGACTCGCAGAATTCATGCAAAACACATGCAAGCACTCGTGAAGTGCACGTCAAGCACGCTTCAAATGCATCAAACATGCAGTCAAAAACTTACTGTTATGTGCAGTTTCTGGTGTGAATGAGCCCTAAATTAATTAAAAAGGAGAATCTGATTACAGTTCTGCCTTTTTATTCACTGTTCATGATTACAATGTGTGTGATTGGATTCTGCCTATGCTACCCTTAGCATCTAGGTTCTCTATATCGTTTCTAAAACTGCCATATATATGAGATGGAGTTAAGAAGATCTGATTGCTGCAGCATCTTTAACCACTTGCTTACTGGGCACTTAAACCCCCCTCCTGCCCAGGCTATTTTCAAATTTCAGAGCTGTCGCGCTTTGAATAACAATTGCGCAGTCATGCAATACTGTACCCATATGTCACGATCCTGGTGGTGGAGTCTGTCTTAGCAGGGAACAACCACTCTTACACTCCCGATTCAGGGACCCCTGGTAGTGTAGACAGGAAGTTCCAGAGTGCGGGATGGCACGGTGGCTGGATGGTCACTGGTGGTGATGTGAGGCTCCAGAAGGTCGTGCAGACAGAAGAGTGGTCGTGCAGGCTGGGTCGCCAACTGGCGGGTCAGAGATGCACAGAAGGGGCAGGCAGAAGAATAGTCAAAGTCCAGGCAGAGTTCCTTCACAGGCTGGCGGCAAGGTACAGAAGGGTCAGACAAGAGGATGGTCGTGGATACCGGGGTTGGTGCAGGCAGATAGGTAGCAGGTCAGGGCAAGCCGGGTCGGTACACAGGAACAGGAACAACACAGGAAGCAGGTTTCAGGTAGGAGAGCTGAAGCTCACAGGTACTCAGACACTGTAGAATGGACAGCACCTGCTGACAGGTGCAGGGAGCTTAAATAGGGCCATTTGGCGCCGTTCCCGGCGCGGGCGCACGCATGGGAGCGCGCGTGAACAGCAAAAATCGGCAAAAAAGTCCAGGACATGACCTGACTTCACCAGGCCAATCTTTTCCTAACACCATATGAAATTTTATCATTTTTTCACACAAATAGAGTTTTCTTTTGGTGGTATTTAATCACTGCTGGGTTTTTTATTTTTTGCTAAAAAAAAAACGAAAAAAGACCAAACATTTTAAAAAAAAACCCAGTTTCATAGTTTGTTATAAAATTTTGCAAACAGGTAATTTTTCTCCTTCATTGAGATGCGCTGATGAGGCAGCACTGATGAGCACTGATTGCTGCACTGATGGGCACTGATAGGCTGCACTGATAAGGCAGCACTGATAGAGAGCACTGGTGGGCACTGATGATGCGGCACTGATGGGTGGCATAGGCAGCACTGATAGGTGGCACTGATGGGCACTGGTTGGCAGCAGTGATGGGCATTGATAGGTGGCACTGGTGGTAATTGACAGGTGGCACTGGTAGGTGGCATTGGTGGGCACTGGTAGGCGTCATGATGTGCACCTGTAGGTGGCACTGGTGGGCACTGGTAGGTGGTACTGGACGGCACTGCATAGCAGCAGTGCCTCTCCGTGTGTGGGACCGATGTCCCTCTGTCTGAAGCCGGTGATTAGCTTTTTTTTTCTCTCACGCTGTCAGCATGAGGGAAAAAAAATGCAGAATACCGATCTTTTGTTTACATCACATGATCAGCTGTCATTGGTTGACAGCTGACCACGTGGCAAGGGGCCGGGATTACTTACTCCTTACTTCAATCTGTGATCAGCTGAGTCTCATTGACTTGGTGATCACAGAGCATGCCCCGCAGCTTGTGGAATAGATGCCCTCCCGGCAATTAAGGCCCGTGCTGTAGCCGTCATTCGGCTATAGCGGGAGCATGAAGGGGTTAATAATTATGTCATAAGCAAGTTGGATCGGTTTGGATGAGTGCACATGTTTATGTACAGAGCAGAAGACACTGTTGATGTCTTAGAGCAAGTGACCGTTATTGCCCGAATGGATGAAATCGAAATTCTAGGTCTGCAGGTTTTAAAAGGATTAGAAACTTAGTAAGAAAACTGTACAGGATAGAGAGTTTAAGGGATGGTGTCACAAAGTCTCTTTGTGGTTCAGGAAGCATGACACCATCTCCCCTTTATCTTGTTTGGTTGGCTATACTTTTGAAAAGTAGCTTTGCATATAACACAGACCTCTGGCTGCCACCAATAACACATGGGGGTTGATTTACTAAAACTGG
The DNA here is from genome assembly GCA_018402905.1 of Glandirana rugosa. Lineage (NCBI taxonomy): Eukaryota > Metazoa > Chordata > Amphibia > Anura > Ranidae > Glandirana > Glandirana rugosa. Next base: position 263,500 of record BLSH010460377.1, on the reverse strand, counting down.
AGACTGGTGCACCTCTGCATAGAAACCATCAGCATCCATTTTTTTTTTTGTCAAAGCTTAAAGTGTTACTAAAACCACAGCTGTAAAATCAGTCTGTGTGTGCAGAACAGCATGCTTGTTATACTCACTATGGAACCGAAGAGGTTAATACTCTGCATTGTGTAATCCTGTATGTACAGATCCTCCCCCTCCTGCAAGGTCTCCCTTGGAAAGGCCAGATAATACACAGTGAGGGTAGTCCTCCTGCAAATGTTTGTTCTCTATTGCTGAAAAGAACATTTCCTTGTTCTCAGAGATAGCCAAGTCGCATGATATTGACATCACACATGTGGGCGTGTATACAGGCTATAGGGGAAATCTCCTCCTACCTGAAAATTGAGCAGTGAGCACTCAGGCAGACCCTGCAGTTTATCATGTGCCTGTGGTATACAGATCAGCCAAAAAGGTATATAGTGGCAGTATTTTAATGTAAAAAGAAGATTTATAAGCTGTGGGCACCAGAGCTGGCCCAAGACATTGTGCTGCCTGGGTCCAAAAATGAAATGCTGCCGCCCCCCCAAAAAAAACACACTCACCAAAAGGCCCCCACATCTATTATTTTATATCATGATAATTAAAACTAAAATTAAATTTAGCAGGAAGTCAGATTTACATGCAACAGCACCTTGTCTATATGCAAAATTATATGACATACCATTATGTTCAATTCCAAGGGGTGGGCTAAGGCAGTATAGAGGCAGGCTAGGGTAGTTTATAGATAGGCTAGGGTAATATAGGGCAGGCTAGGGTAGTATATAGACAGGCTAGGGCAGTATAGGGGCAGGCTAGGGTAGTATAGGGGCATGCTAGGGTAGTATATAGGGACAGGCTAGGGTAGTATAGGGGCAGGCTAGGGTAGTATATAGGGACAGGCTAGGGTATTATAGGGGCAGGCTATGGTTGTATAGGGCCAGGCTAGGGTAGTATAGGGGCAGGCCCCGGTGCAAGAAATTATGAAGGGCCCCCTGACCCCTGGCCAGGGCCCTTCCCTCTTCCCACTGATCCTGGGGCCCATTACTCCTATCGTGGGTCCCTTTATTACAGTACTGCAGTGGGGCCCTTTCACAAGTTCTGCAGCAGGCCCCAGGAGGGCCAGGGAAGCACACAGGGGCCCTGGGAACAACAGAAGACAAGTAAACTGGATAGAGGAAAATGGAGGAGATTGGGTCCTCTAAATGCCACCCCCGGCATCCCTCCTATTCAGGTGTACAAGGGAGGCACATGGGCCCCCTGGACCATGGGGCCCGGTTGCAATTGCAACCCCTGCAACCCCTATCGTTACGCCTCTGGGTAGTATATAGACAGGCTAGGGTAGTATAGGGACAGGCTAGGGTAGTATAGGGGCAGGCAGGGGGGCCCGGGGGGCAGTTGTCGTCTTGACACACAACTGCTGGACAAAAATCTTGGTCATTAATT
>BLSH010460377.1:240511-262035 GCA_018402905.1 Glandirana rugosa | reverse complement strand
AGATCAATGCGGAGACCTTTTCCCATGTTCCTGATCACGAGAGACAAAGTTTTGCACAAATTATTTACTTAATTTTAATGTGAGTGTAAGCACCCGTGAATCTTCGTTCACGATCGACGTCTAGCGTAGTATGTTTAAGGTTCACTTCGGCGACCTTTAGTGAGTCTGGCCTGAGGAGTGATGTTCGACGACCACTGCAGAACAGCCCACCCGTACCTGAAGAAGTCGATCCCCATTGCACTGAATGTGGTCGGCGATGAATTGGTGAAGGGCTGGCGGCATACGTCTTACTGCCGGCCCTTCACCGACTCAATAGGACTGACTGCGATCTGCAGCTAGCACTTGCTTCTAAGTGCCCACGAATGTGAGTGTAATTTTAATTCATTTATTAAACACGTTTTGAAACAGAGAGCACTAGTCCTTGTACCCTTTTCCAGAGGCGTAACTAGAACCTTCAGGGCCCCGGTGCAAGAAATTATGAAGGGCCCCCTGCCCTCTTCCCACTGATCCTGGGGCCCTATCGTGGCTCCCTTTATTACGGTACTGCAGTGGGGCCCTTTCACAAGTTCTGCAGCAGGCCCCAGGGATAAACTGGATAGAGGAAAATGGAGGAGATTGGGTCCTCTGAATGCCACCCCCGGCATCCCTCCTATTCAGGTGTACAAGGGAGGCACATGGGCCCCCTGGACCATGGGGCCCGGTTGCAATTGCAACCCCTGCAACCCCTATCGTTACGCCTCTGGGTAGTATATAGACAGGCTAGGGTAGTATAGGGACAGGCTAGGGTAGTATAGGGGCAGGCAGGGGGGCCCGGGGGGCAGTTGTCGTCTTGACACACAACTGCTGGACAAAAATCTTGGTCATTAATTTGCTGGGATAACAGAAGGAGAGGCGGTCGTGGTTCAATTTGCTGCCCCTCTCAAAGTGCTGCCTGGGTCCAAATGACCCACTGGGACCCATGGTAGGGCCGGCCCTGCTGGGCACTGTGGAGGGGGAGGTGGGGACAGATGAACTATTTTCATATTACTGGGTTTAAGTGGTGGCCCATGCATAACATGAATCTATCCATAGCCGTCGTGCCCATCCCCTATTCAGGCGTCCGGCCCCTTTCAGGACGCCAGGCTCCTGAATTACAGCCGTGGGGGGTGTTTTTTTGAAGCACCCGATTAGAGCCATAGGCTGTTTAGCGATAAAGCTCCTGAAAAACGTCCCGGTGTGAAAGGGGTCTTAGTAAGAAAATGTAGTCCTGCTAGATCACCGCAGGCTGGCACCCTTTTGCAGGTATAGCATTAAAAATTAGTGCCTATACTGTGTAAAATCCAGTAATACACTGTCTCACCCTACAATTGCGCAGTCATGCAATACTGTACCCATACAAAATCCTTATTATGCCTAATGCATCGTGACTGTGGCATGTAAAATGCCCTCATCTGCTGCCTAATGCAGCTTAAGGGAGGCCATTGGTGGGTGGCAAAAATATGTCTAATTTTTACCACCCAACTGCGCATCTAAACTAAGCCTTAGTGACACTTTATATAAAATCCAAAAAAAAAGGTGAAAAAAGTATTCCAGTGCTGCTGATCTTCTGCTGCCTCTTTGCAGCCACTTCCTGCCTACATGTGTGTCCCCCACAGTGACTATTCATTGCTCTGGTGGGATTCCAGTCACCATTAAATACTGGAGCCCAGCTACACATAAAGAGTGGTAATGGTTGATGGTACACAGGGCTTTATCACAATTTCGTTGCTTAGAATAAAGATCACGATTCTTGCGGTGTAACATCATCTGTCACATTATACAAAAAAAAAAAAAAAAATGGGTTAACTTTACTGTTTTAGTTCTTTTTTTTTAATTCATTAAAGTGTATTTTTTCTAAAAAATTGTGTTTGAAAGACTGCTGTGCAAATACCGTGCGACATAAAATATTGCAGCAACTGCCATTTTATTCTCTAGGGTCTCTGCTAAAAAAAAATATATTGTTTGGGGGTTACAAGTAATTTTCTAACAGAAAATACAGGATTTTTACTTGTAAGCCACAAATGTCAGAAAAGGTTTAGTCTTTAAGGCCTCATACACACGGGCGTAATAGCAAAACGTCGGGACCGACGTCAGGCAAAAATCGGCGTCAAAAACGCGATTTCGTCTGCGTTTTGCATCTGCGTTAATGGGTGTTAGTGAGTGTCAGTGAGCGTCGGCGTCAATAGGCGTTTTGTTTGAAAAAAAAACTCCCCTGCTATTTTTTAACCTGAAAACGCTGGCGCTAAAAACGCCGGTTAACGTTGCTACTGCGTTAATACACGTACTGATCGCTTTGGCGGCTTAGCATCAAAAACGCCATATCGCTACATCCTCGGAACGCGCTGGCCATGGGTTCTGCTTTCAGCTCACTAACGCCGACGGCATCTACAGCTCAAAAACGTCAGCGTTTCTATAGGGCCATTGAATAACATGGAGAGCTGCAAAAAACGTTGAAAAAAGCGGTGGTAAAAAAGTCCGTGTGTATGAGGCCTAAATGGTTAAACTTCCCCCCTACAGACCAGAGATATTTCCTTTGATAAAAGAACAGAGAGATACATTGTTGATTTTTTTCTTTCTAAGTATAAACAAATATCCAGGAAGCCTGCCAAGTTTAACAGCTGTTAGATAAGCAGAGAATGGCTCTCTCTCGCTGAATCGGAGATGCTGTGTTTTAAGATAGCGAGGGGAGAGAAGGCACGGCTGCCACTCGCCAGGATGCGATTTCTGTTCGCCATGGCGACCTGGCGCCCGGGGATTGTCGAGGTCTGGGTGTACATTTAAAACATACATAAAGCAAGTAAGTGCATGTGAAAAAATGTACAGCAAATCACATTATAACCAGCTACCTCCATTGAGGTGAATGACAGGAAAATGGGTTCTCTTTGCTTCTCTTCATGCTTTAGTAAATCATCCTCATGTACGATCTTACACATCTTCCTTACATTCCAGGTGAGGAACGGCAGCTCTTCGAACTCCTCATTGATTGGCACCTTTTGTGGGAATAGTCTTCCTAATCCAATATTTCCTAAAAATAATGTTCTGCACCTCCTGTTTAAATCAGATGTTTTCGTATCTTATAAGGGATATGAAATTACTTGGACGTCATCTCCATCTGGTAAGGATAATAATTATTCTATGTGTTAAAGCCTGCATTCAGGTAGCTGAACTTGTAATGTTGTTTACTGTTCACTGTTTAATATTTTCAGGTTGTGGGGGGACTCTGTTCGGAGATCACGGCTCGTTTACCAGTCCTGATTATCCTGGCACTTACAGTAACAACACCGACTGTGAATGGACAATTGTGGCTCCCGCGAGAAGAGCAGTGCAAATAAACCTTGCAGCATTCAGCATTGATGACCCCGGAGACTGCGCCAATAATTATCTCAAATTTTACAATGGACCTTCCTCTAGCTCCCCATTAATTAGGACATTCTGCGGCCTGGTAAGCTTTCATCCAAATTCTTCAACTAGCCTTGAGAGAAATATGCAGACTACTAAAGCTCACCCACTTCTAAAAACATTAAGGGCCCGTTTATATTTGCTTCAAAACAGGGCTTCAGACACGCTTTGTTAAAGCTCCCTTAACGCCTGTCACTAAATAAAATGGTTAGCTTACAGTCCTGTTTACACCTTGCGTTGGCGTTGCTTTGCTTCAGCTTTGCGTCAAAAATGATACCCCATGTAGCTTTACCCAGGCCTCTTCAACGCCTCCATAGAAGTCTATGACAAAGCTTGTTTGAAGCTTGCTTGAAGCACCTGGGGCTTTTCAGAGGCTTTAATTCAGCTTTGGCTTCACTTTGTTTTGGAGAAATTGCAGATGTGAGATATCAACAAACACACAGGGCATCGGCCAAGCTTCAACAAAGCTTCAAAAGAGCCTCATCAAAGCAACACCGAAGCCTTATCGAAGCACCAACGAAGCTTCAAAAACACATCATAAAAGCTTGTTGAAGCAGTAGGAGCTTTAATGTGCATTAAAGCCAAAGCAAGTGTAAACAAGCCATAAAAGGAGAACATTTTTTGGCCATACTTCTCCTGTTGGTCACAGCAGTGCACTTAGTTCTTCACCAGATTCAGCTGACAGTGGACTAAAGCCTTCTATTGGCTGACGTCACAGAGCTGGTCCAATAACATTAGGATCTGCTCAGATGTCTGAAGGTATCTGGCTCAGTCTCTCAGGGCACCGCTGAGAGTCTGAGCCAGCCACTCCCGCTCCTTCCACAGCCCGGCACTCCAGTGAGCACTGGAGGGGCAGAGAGCGGTAACTGACAGTCACCGCTCTCTGCTCAGAGTGGACCTGAGAACTGAGAGATCAGTGGTCTTTGGTCGCTCAGTTCTCAGTATAGAGGCTACGGGGGACAGATGCAGCATCGGATCATTGCTGCAGCCATATAGGTGAGTATGAATATTTATTAGTCATTCCCGTAGTTCTCTTTTAATTACTTGGCTGCAGTGTGGATTCTTTGGCTTCAATAATCCAACTCCCTGACCCAGAACAAGCACGCAGCCAGTGAATTCAGAATGTTTGATATGCATACTGGCCATGGCAGCCCATCCACAAGGGGTGCATGGGCACCGCCCCCCCCCCCCCAATCCATGCATCTGACCCCCTGATCTACATGCAGGGCGCCGGGCGCATGGATTCCAAGGGGGATTTTTTCTTGTTTTAAAGCACGTGATTAGAGCCAGTGGCTCTAATAGGACGAGTGCTGCGCCCGAAACCCACTCGGTTGTGTGACAATAGCAAAGGACACCCCTGCGATGCCGAGGAAAAGACACAGAGGAAGCCAGCTGTCCTTCGCCTGGAGGAAAGTGCTGCGGGTGACTGACCAACCAACACGAGGTTATACCACCGGCCGCCACTGATACTGGCTACAGGTAAGTAGTTCCAAAAATGTCACAATGTTTTTTAACCTAATGCATTCCCCCCTCCTGGTCCCTAAACGCTTACCTGTCTCCTCTGAACAATCCAGCGCTGTCCAAGCTACAGAGCTGTGGCTCTCTCTTCCTGGTCTCACAGGAGGCTATTGGCTTCTGCTGCCTTTAGGAGGGAGTGGGGGGGGGGGGGCATGGCCAAGCCGAGCTGTAAGTGTCTATGGACACACACAGTCTGGCATAGGAGACACCTGCACAGGTGCACCCTTAGTACTTAGGGCTTGCTGAGGGCGCACCTGGAGGAAGGAGGAGGAGACAGTGCTGGTGGGGGACAGCCCAAGAGGAGGTAAAGGACCATTGTACAGAGCTGGTAAGTAGAACATATTTTTATTTTGGGACAAAAAAGTTCAACTTTTATTATCACTTTGAAATGGATGGAAGTCAGTGGATCAGTATGACAACCAAGAGAAGAGGTCAGCAATGGCAGCCTGCATATTTCTTTCGATATGGGTTTCATTATCTAAATGCTATGGCTTTTATTTAAGGTGTAAGTAAACTCTAACAATGAACTTTATTTGCTCCCTTAGGGAGTTGATTTACTAAAACTGAAGAGTGCAAAATCTGGTGCAGCTCTGCATAGAAACCAATCAGCTTCCAGGTTTTTTTTTTGTGGCAAAGCTTGATAAACAAGCTGAAGTTAGAAGCTGATTGCCTACCATGCACCCGATTTTGCACTCTCCAGTTTTACTAAATCAACCCCACTGTGTCTGTTCTTATACCACTAAAAAGCATTTTGTTATGTCTGTTCAATAGGTACAAAAAATACCTGCTGATCCTGCCAGAAATCTAGTGAGCTGGTAACTTCCTGTGCTCTACGCTTGTGCTACCCTGTTCAATTCTTTCTGTAAACTACAAAATGCCTTCCTCATGTTAAGAAGAGGGGGGTGTTCTGTAGTCCTGCTCCAAATTCTCAACACTTCTCCTCCAGAGATACATTAAAGTGAGTGAGCGTTGTCACCTTCCGACAGGAAAAAACTGAAACAAAGAAAGAAACAAATGCAGCAACCAAATCTAAACATCTAAGACATAAAAAGGTTTAAAGTGTAACTGAAGGCAAAACATGTTATTTTTTTCCATTTAGGAAAGAGTAAAGGGAGGGTTATAACCCTTGTAAGGTTTTTTTCTTTGCCATCTGTGTCCCAAAGGGGAGATTTCCCTTTATTCCTGTCCCATAGCCAAAACAGGAAGTGGAAAAAAATCCTTTCAAAGTGGGTAATCCTGGAGTGTCACCAAAACTGGTTCCCCTTTGGAAGATTTCCCCTTTATTACTTTATTCCCATGTCAAACCAAAATTTGGGGTTTTCTTTTACTTTTACTTTCAATGATAATAGTAAACAGGGCAAATAAAGAGGGCTTAACGGAGACACAGACAGCAGTGAAAACTGATAGTTTTTCTAATCCCTCTCCACTTTTTCCAAAACTATAAAAAAAGTTTTGTCTTTAATTAAACTTTAAATTCTATTTTTACAATGTGAGTGCCATCTAGTGGCCAATATGAAAACTGCAGCAGTGTATTTGCTAAAATTCAAGTAATGGGATGACCTTTTACAAATGAAAACAATTCACCTTTGATATGCTTGGCATCTTTTGCATTCGGTGGCTGAAAACATGTAGTTTGGCGCAATGTCTGTGGAGGCCAATGAAAGGAATCCTCAAATGAAAATAAAGTAGCCTCATTGTTGCGAGAAGCTTCTAAAAGCCACAGATCGCTGGTGAATAGTGGTTGATAGGTTTCTAAAGAGACCTTACTTAAAGCATGGGGAAATATGGTAACTGCCATTTCTATGAATGTAACTTGCCTGGTTGTTATATTGTGCCTTAGTGCTCAATAAGTCTGAGTCGCTAACACAGAACAAGTAAGCATTTGGTGAGAGTCATAGTAAAGACAGAAGTCTTCATCTGCATATTTGTTATTGGTTGGTGGCTAATAGTATCAAGGCAAGAGGATCGGTATGACAGCCAGTCAACTGCCATTTGTGGAATGAGATGTTGGCAATGTCAGCCTCCTTATTTTTCTCAGGAGAGGCTTCCTACAACAGTGCAGCGCTCATAAACATACATTTCTATATGCAAATAGTAATCACTATATTGTCAAAAGTATTGGGACACCTGTCTTTACATGACCTTTAATGGCATCCCAGTCTTAGTCCATAAGGTTCAATATTGAGTTGGCCCAACCTTTGCAGCTATAACAGCTTCCTCTCTTCTGGGAAGGCTGTCCACAAGGTTTAGGAGTGTCTATGGGAATGTTTAACCATTCTTCCAGAAGTGCATTTGTGAGATAAAAGGGAAGGGGCAAAAATTGGGACTTTAAATGAAGGCTTGGCTGGGTAGAGGCACAGTCTTCAAACCCTATAATCGGAATAAAAAGAAAACTAAAAAAAAGGGGATTGGGACTTTAAATGACACACTGATGTTGGACGAGAAGGCCTGGCTCTTAGTCTCCACTCAAATTCATCCTAAAGCTGTTCTATTGGGTTGAGGTCAGGATTCTGTGCAGGCCAGTCAAGTTCCTCCACTCTAGACTCACTCATCCATGTCTTTATGGACTTTGCTTGGTGCACTGGTGCATTCAGTGCAGCTCACAGGAAGCAACAAGGACACTTGTCTGGCAGGATCAACAAATATTTTCTGTACTTGCTGAAAAAGTTCTTAGCCTAAAAAGTGAAAACGAATACAGACACTCTATCTAAGGACTGGTAAGTTGCAAAATGTTATACTTTTCATTCTTAGGTTTAGATCTCCTTTAACATTGTACAAATGACTTTTATTCTTTTCATTTACCTTCATGTATAGTGGTGATGACGGGGAGGGGTGCCATACTAAACGTTTGTAAAAGCTGCCATTACTATTATCATACTATTATATTATTATACTACAGTTTACGCAGCGCTTTACAAATAAACAGGGACAGTACGATTACAATGCAGTTCAATACAGAAGGAATAGGGGGGCCTAGGTCCTGGAGCTTACAATCTAAAGGGAATAATAATAATGATGCGACCCCATAGCCCTGTTTCCGCAAAGGAGAGGATGTCGCTATACAGATCAATAAGATTTACTGTCTCTCTTTTCTTTTTAGGATGGAAATATCGCTCCATTCAATAGCACGGCTCATCAGGTGTTTGTGAAATTTCATGCAGACTCTGTCACACTGCCATCGTATTTTAGAGTCATTTGGAACTCTTGAGTCAAAGAAAGCTTTTTACAATTATTCCCACAATTCAAGACAGTTATCTGACAATCTGAACACATTCCACACTGAACACATTCCACATCTAATAGTTCATGGAATTGTATATATGTGCCTACTGATACATTTCTATTTTACAATAAAGATTCTATCACAAAATGAAATTAAAGCTGAAGTTTACTTCTCTATTTTGCCTTTCCTGGTTCCTTCCTCCCTCCGCCTCATCAACATGTTTATGAAATGTTTAAATAGAACCTTTCCATTTTCATGACAAGGACCGCCCACCGTGGATTTATGTTGGTCCTTTGCCGTTAAATCCCGTTGTTCTGTCAGCAGATAGCTGCCATTACCATGGGCGTCCGCATGTAGGGGCAAGGGGGGGCAATTGCCCCCCCCCTGGAATCAGGGATCAAATCAGGGGTTCCCCACTAGGTGCTTATCCTCTTGAGCCATGTATGCAGTTTCTGACAGTCTCTTGGGCCATGTATGCAGTCTCTGACCGTTTCCTGTACCATGTCCACAGTCTCTGACTGTCTCCTGTGCTATGTCTGCAGTCTCTGACTGTCTCCTGTGCTATGTATGCAGTCTCTGACTGTCTCTTGTGTTATGTATGCAGTCTCTGACTGTCTCCTGTGTTATGTATGCAGTCTCTGACTGTCTCCTGTTCCATGTCCGCAGTCTCTGACCATATCCTGTACTATGTCTGCAGTCTCTGACCATCTCCTGTACTATGTCCGCAGTCTCTGATCGTCTCCTGTATCATGTCCGCAGTCTCTGACCGTCTCCTGTATCATGTCCGCAGTCTCTGACCGTCTCCTGTATCATGTCTGCAGTCTCTGACCATCTCCTGGATCATGTCTGCAGTCTCTGACCATCTCCTGTATCACGTTTGCAGTCTCTGACCATCTCCTGGATCATGTCTGCAGTCTCTGACCATCTCCTGGATCATGTCTGCAGTTTCTGACCATCTCCTGTACTACGTCTGCAGTCTCTGACCGTGATAATGTAATTATGACATTGTAAAAAAGGGGCAGAGCATGGATGACCTTGAAATTATGCTCCCCCCCCCCTGGAAAAAGTTCTGCGGACGCCCATGGCCATAACCCCGGTATTTCTCACCATGGCGAGCGGATCGCTTTAAAAAAATGGTCTCCACTTTTATGGGCAGCGGGAGAGGTGCCCCCCTCCCACCGCATCCCGAGCGTCTCCACTGCTTACCAGAGCAGCGGAGATGATCCGGCCCTTTGGGCAGGAAGTCCAGTGAGGGCACGATGCCCCCCCGCCCCCCACTGCCCCCCTTCTACTCGACTTGATGCACCTGGAGGACCGGAACAACGTCAAATGTCACTTCTGCCCTCCGGCCTTAAAGTGACCATTTTTTTTAAAGAAAAAAAAAAATTTTTCTTTCTCTTGCATTTAAGTGTAAATGTGAGATCTGAGGTCTTTTTGACCCCAGACCTCACATTAAAAAGGTACTTTCATGCTTTTTTTCAATTACAAGGGATGTTTACATTCCTTGTAATAGGAATAAAAGTGATCCAAAAATGTTTATGTAAAGGGACAGTGTAAAAATAAAAAGTAAAATAAATAAGAGAAAAAATAAAAAAAACTTACAGCACCCCGTCCCTCCATGCTCACGCGCAGAAGCAAACGGATACGTAAGTCGCACCCACATATGGAAACGGTGTTCAAACCACATGTGAGTTATCGCCACGATCGTTAGAGAGAGAGCAATAATTCTAACACTAGACCTCCTCTGTAACTCAAAACTGGTAACCTGTAGAAGTTTTTAAACGTCGCCTATGGAGATTTTTAAGAGCCAAATTTTGAAGCATGACATGTTGGGTATCAATTTACTTGGCATAACATTATCTTTCACAATATAGAAAATTGGGCTAATTTTACTGTTTTCTTATTTTTTAATTCAAAAAAGTGTATTTTTTCCAAAAAAAAAATTGCGTTTTTAAGACTACTGCTCAAATATTGTGTGACATAAAGTATTGCAACGACCGCCATTTTATTCTCTACTGTGTCTGAAAAAAATATATGTTTGGGGGTTCTTTTCTAGCGAAAAAAAATTATTTTAACTTGTAAACAAGTGTCAAAAATAGGCTTGGTCCTTAAATGGTTAAACACCATGCCATCATCACTGGGTCTCTGTGCTTCTCTTTGCAAGGCAGCCAGATCATGGCTGGTGGTAGGGGCTGGCAGTGCTACATAGCTTCCTGAAAGTATCATAGCATTATCAAAATGGGTGAGTGTCAGTCTGGAGGAGTGGGCATTCCTAGGCAGACTATATGTGAATACAGACTTCTCTATAGAACATCCACATGTGATGCTAAGTCACTGCATGATTGAAAGAGCAATGGATGGAAGTAGTGGGTCAGGGACAGTCAAGCTAGGGAGGAAAGGACAGGAAGATGGGCAGCACAGTTCTCCCTGTTCCTGTGTGGGATTCCTCCCACATTCCAAAGACATGCTGATAGGTTGATTGGCTCTAGTATGTGCAGAGGAGGGCTGGGCTGGGGGGAAGGCTGGCAATTGCCCCCCAGGCCACCCTAACTTACATTCAAAAAAGCAGATGTGGAGGAAGGAAGTAGGGGCCAGGGGCGCAGCAACCAATTAACTAAAGACAAAGGGGGGGGGCGCCCAGGGCAGGCCCTACCATGAATCCCGCTGAGCCCATTGGGCTGCCTCGGGGGGGCACTGGTGAGGCTGCATTGATGGACACTGGTGAGGCTGCATTGATTGACGTGCACTGATGAGGCTGCATTGACGTGCATTGATGAGGCTGCATTGACGGGCACTGATGAGGCTGCATTGACGGGCACTGATGAGGCTGCACTGATGGGCACTGGTGAGGCTGCACTGATTGGCACTGGCGAGACTGCATTGGTGGGCACTGATGAGCTGCTTTGGTGCATTATTTTTGTTAACCCGCTTTTGTTGCTATTCACATTAAATTATGTTAGCACATTGTAGCATATTTGTCAGGTGGGCATGGATGGTGAGCTGATTCTGTGGTTCAATGGGTCACGTGACTTGACTTGCCCCCCAGGCCTTAGGCTGCCAGCCCTCCTCTGAGTATGTGTATGAATGCATGTGAGTTAGGGACCTTAGATTGTAAGCTCTTTGAGGGTAGGGATTGATGTGAATGTACAATGTATATGTACAGCACTGTGTAAATTGATGGCGCTATATAATAAATAAATAAAGGTACTGAATGTCCTTCAGCCAGGAAATAAGGTGGGCTCTACCTGGCTTGTTGCAGCTTCTAATGCACACTGTGGGGTTGATTTACTAAAACTGGAGAGTGCAAAATCTGGTGCAGCTGTGCATGGTAGCCAATCAGCTTCTAACCTCAGCTTGTTCAATTAAGCTTTGACAATAAAACCTGGAAGCTGATTGGTTTCTATACAGAACTGCACCAGATTTTGCACTCTTCAGCTTTAGTAAATCAACCCCTGTGAGAAGATTGGAGTGCTTAGTAAAATCAGAGTCTGCAATTTTGGTACAGAAGAGGCCAGGGGCATTTTCTGAAAGCAGTGTGCAAGACTATAAATCTGGTTCCCTGGGTTGCAAATAATAAAATACGGTACGCAGCAAAAATGGGCATTTCTAATTGCACTCATTATTGGTCATGGCTTAAAGCAGTGGTTCTCAACCTCAGTCCTCAAGTACCCCGAACAGGCCATGTTTTCTGGTTTTCCTTTATCTTGCACAGGTGCTTTAAATCAGAGTCAATGGCTTGGTTTTTTGAACAGCTATTTTATCTAAGAGAAATTCCCAAAACATGGCCTGTCGGGGGTACTTGAGGACCAAGGTTGAGAACCACTGGCTTAAAGGAGAAGTCCAGCCAAAGCTCATTTTGACTGGGCTTCTCCTAGAAGCACAGGAATGCATTTCTTTTTTCACTCCTGTGACGTCAAGTATGTCCGTCCAGGCACCGCGTCACCCCGACCACGGAGTCTGGATCCACTAGGTGCCTGGACTGACACCCTGCTCAGCCTCTCAGCAAGCCGCAGAGAGCCTAAGACAGCCACTCCTGTCCCTCCACTGTTCAGCGCTCCAGTGAGTGTGGAGGGGCAGAGCAGAGAGCTACTTATTGACAGTCAGCAGCTCTCTGCTCGGGGAGCTGTGAGAACCGAGCCATCAGTGGTGTTTGAACGCTTGGTTCTCAGTGTAGCAGGGCAGGGGACCGATGCTGCATCCACCTAGTTAAGTACAATAGGGGGGGGGGGGGACCCTTACTTCTCTTTTAAAGTATGTGGTTATATAGAGCCTGAGTTGACTTACATAGTATACAATTAGACAGAGTTGAATAGGGAATGTACAGCACAGTATCTATGGAGGGGCCAGGGCCCAACATTAGACACTGGGGCACCTGTTCAGGTTGTAGTGGGTGACTTCCTGACACCTGCATCACTTACTGCCAGGGCTGCTGATAAGGCAATATAGCCAGCCCTCCTGTACTGGGCCCAGGCCTCATCAGTTCAAAAGTGTGGGGGCAAGACATCTGCTGGCCAGGAGGGTGGCTGTACTCTCTTATTTCAGCCACCATTCCTCTCCTGTCTCCCCCTGCAGCGCTGCCAGCTTCTCTTCCTCTTTTTATCTCCGGCTGCACTGCAGGGGGATTGGTCCTAGCACACGCGCCCCTTCCATCTACTTTCCACCCCCCCCCCCCCCCGTTCGCCCCTTTCTCCTGCATCTCTTCCAGCTTTCCTCCTCTCTTCTCCTGCCACAAGCTACTGCGGGCACAAAGGGAAATGTTTCAGGATAGAGAGTAGGGGAAGTAAATGTCATTTACCGGCCCCTTCCTTTCTTGAATGAACACAGTGAGCGATTGGTACCAACTGTGTTTACTATTCAGCAATTTGTGAATGAGGAGGAAGCCCCAGAGCATTTCCTATTCATTAATCTGTGCTGCTGAGGCTGCAAAGAACGGGACTGATAGATCTATGTCCTCAGTCACTTTCGGGTGGGAAGGGGGGCCCCTGGCAGGCAGACCGTATGGGGCCCCGTGATTTCTAACAGCAGCTCTGCTTACTACTCACCCCTAATATCTGAGTCACTACAGAACTTTTAGTCACTTACCACTGACTTCTATGTCACTACTGACTGCTGACATCTGTGTCAATTGCTACTGACCTCTGAGTCACTTCTGACCCCTGAACTATGGGTCGCTTAGTCCTGACCCCTGAACTCTGCATTACTTACTCCCGACCCCTGAACTCTATGTTACTACTGACCTCGGAGTCACTTCCGACCCCTGAACTCTGCATTACTTACTCCTGACCCCTGAACTCTGTTACTACTGACCTCTGAGTCACTTCCGACCCCTGAACTCTGGGTCACTTAGTCCTGACCCCTGAACTCTGCATTACTTACTCCCGACCCCTGAACTCTATGTTACTACTGACCTCTGAGTCACTTCTGACCCCTGAACTCTGGGTCGCTTAGTCCTGACCCTTGAACTCTGCATTACTTACTTCTGACCCCTGAACCCTATGTTACTACTGACCTCTGAACTCTGCATCACTTTTTGCTAAACCCTGAGCTCTGCGTCACTTATTATTAACCCCTGGATCACTTACTATTGACCTCTAATCTGTGCATCACTTACTCCTGATCTCTGCATTACCACTGAGTTTCTTACTACTGACCTCTAAGTCACTTACTGCAGAGTTCAGGGGTCAAACGTAAGTGATGCAGAATTCAGCGTTAGTAATGGCACAGAGTGACTTTCTTTCTCACAGTGCTAACGACCCTCCTCTGCACTGCCTACCTCTATCCTCCATCTTCCTGGCCTCTTCACAGTACTCAGCGATTTGCAAGTCAGGCTCTTCTCCCCTTTCTCTTATTTCCTTGTCCAGTAGACAGGTTTTCATTACAGCTTAGCATAGCCCTGCCTACTGGATGAGGAAATAAGAGAAAGGGAGAAGAGCCAGAGATACTGTACCCTGAGTAATGTGAGGAGCCCAGGAAGAAGGATAACAGAGTTAAGACCCCTTTCACACCAAGGCATTTTTCAGATGTTTTTGCGCTAAAATTAGCACATAAAAAGCGCATCAAAAACATTCCCCATGCATCTCAGTGGATGCTTTCACACCGAGGCGTTGCGCTTGCTAGGCGTTGCTAAAAGTCCTGCAAGCAGCATCTTTTCAGCTTGTTTTGTGCGCTCATCTATCCTCCATCTTCCTGGCCTCTTCACAGTACTCAGCGATTTGCAAGTCTGGCTCTTCTCCCTTTCTCTTATTTCCTCACCCAGTAGACAGGGCTAAATTACAACTAAGCATAGCCCTGCCTACTGGATGAGGAAATGAGAGAAAATAGCACTTCAAAATTGCCCATGCCCATTAAAAATAATGGTTAAGCGCTTGAAAAGTGCACTGAAGCTGTGAGGAAGGTCACATGATCGGAATGCTACAGCAACACGAATTGTCCTCTGGTGGAGTGCATGTGTATGGGATGCACCCAATAGCGACGTCTCTGCCTCTGTTTGAGGATATTTTCCCAAAAAAGTAGCACAAACATCAGGAGCAGCTCATAATACTACATCTTTAGTCAGCACTCTCTCTTCACCCACGAGATACCAGGACACCAGGACCAGCACAAACATCAGGAGCAGCTCATAATACTCCATCTTCAGTCTGCACTCTCTCTTCACCCTGCACTCTCTCTTCACCCACAAGATACCAGGAAGTGAACAGGATGTGATGTAGAGGGGTGGGGCTGTTAGCCAATGCCAACGCTTCAAAAGCACTTAAAAAGCGCTTCAATAACGCCATTAGTGGTGCACTATTTTTAGCTCTAGCGCTTCTAAAGCACGGCAAAAACGCACACTTGGCTCATGGCGTTTTATAGGCAGGGCTATGATAGACTTAGCAATCACAGCCAATCAAAGCTGGTACACAGGCTAGGTATCGGGCGGTTCAACATAAACTAGCCGACATTCGGCCTGTGTGTACAGCAGCCTGTCCGACAGAAGCCAGCCTAACAACCGGCTTTTATGGAACGGCATGCTGGAAAAGCAGCATTTGATTAGCCAATGGCTATGAGAGCTGATCAATGTGTTCTGGCTGGGGGGGCACAATAGCTTAGCAGGGGAGATCGCCGCACTAACATCGCTTGTGTTAGTACAGCGATATGTCAAGGTTTTTTTTTTCGTTCAGCCCCCTGGGTTAATCAAAAAAAAAAAAAAAATGGCCGTGTGTACCTGGCATTACTCCCCATGTCAGCCTTTAGCATTATCCCCCTCCCCAGCATAAACAAACAGTGCTTCTACTGCTGCTGCTTGTGACGAGTGCAGCTGCAGGGGGGAAACAGAAGGGGGGACGGAGTGGCATTTCCCCACATTTTTTGTACAATGATTGAGAGCAATGTGGTTCCCACATGCCTTGGGCACATATGTACCGCATGCATTGCACACAGGCAGGATACACCACCGGAAGAGGAACATGTACAACTCTATGCATAAAAGCTGGTGCCCATGGGACTTTTCAAGAGTCAACCTACTTCAGACACAAAAACAGTCAATCACAAAGTGGATGAAATCATCTCTCACATTGGGGAAGGTGCTGTGGATAGGCACCAATAGGACAGTCTCACAACTGAGCCGTGGCAGGCATGGGCATCCGCAGAATTTTTTTGGGGGGGGGCATCATTTTAAGGTCACCCATGCTCCGTCCCTTTTCGACAATGTCATTATCACATTATCAGTGCCCATGAAATGCAGCCTGATCAGTGCTCATGAAATGCTGCCTGATTAGTGCCCATGAAATGCAGACTAATTAGTGGCCATGAAATGCAGCCTGATTAGTGCCCATGAAATGCTGCCTGATTAGTGGCCATGAAATGCAGCCTTACCAGTGCCCATGAAATGCAGCCTTACCAGTGCCCATGAAATGCAGCCTAATTAGTGCCTATGAAATGCAGCTTAATTAGTGCCCATAAAATGCAGCCTGTTCAGTGCCCATGAAATGCAGCCTGACCAGTGCCCATTTAATGCAGCCTTACCAGTGCCCATGAAATGCCGCCAGATTAGTGGCCATGAAATGCATACTGATTAGTGGCCATGAAATGCAGCCTTACCAGTGCCCATGAAATGCAGCCTGATCAGTGCCCATGAAATGCAGCCTTATCACACAGAGCGCCAATCTCCCGCTCTGTCACGAAGCTTGGATTCAAATATCCCGGCAGCAGCTGTAACAAAGTCCCACTTCCCAGAACGGCTCCTATGATACTCGTCACACTGATTCAATGTCCCGGCATTGGATCAGTGTTCCATCTATCACAGCAGCCGGTCTAGGAAGCGGGACGACCGAACACTCCATGACACAGTGGGAGATCGCCGCTATGTGACACTGACGTACACGAGGAGGAGGGAGGGGAGGACTCCGGCACTTGACCTTCAGTGCCCTCCCTCTGTCTCAGCCTGCTGTGCCGGGATCGGCCATGGATCCAATCCCTGATTCCGGGGGAGGGAGGGGGCACTTGATCCCCATTGCAGACGCCCATGGAGGCAGGTCGCCAAATGGAGACATGGTGGTCGTGGTCACAGACAATTGCACATCTCTTTATTGGGACTATGTGAGCAGGTCACCGTACTTTATCTTTATACCCACTGGCCTCTTTGCCATTTCCTTGGTGCGCCCTCCATTTGGCGGCCTGCCGCACGCACGGCTCCTGGACGAAACTGTCTATCAGTGCCCATCCACAGCACCTGCCCCCTTGTGAGAGATGATTTCATATCACTTTTGATTAACTGTTTTTGTGTCTGATATTTGCTGCTTATCAGCCTGAAATGTATTTATCTCCTGAAAAAGTGAACTTTTCACGAAACGCGCTGAGATACACTTTTGCTGTCAGGTTAATTGCAGTGTATTATATCTTATGCTAACATATATATAGCTTTTTAAAACTTTATATACTGTCTGTGTTTAGTGTTTCATATGGAATGTGAATAATAAAGATGTTAAAATGTTTTATATACATGTAGTAAAACTGTTACTTTTTTTGGGTGTGACTCTTTAAAAGTCCCCTGGGCATCAGTTTTTATGCATAGAGATTAATAGATTTGGGGACTGAGTCTTGCCCTTATCTGTACACTCAAGCCAAGATTTGCCGAGCCTTTCCAAGCCCTTTACACAGCTGAGAACAGAGAATATGTCATCACTAAAGGTATTTATATATTTTTTATGTCTATACACACACATTTTGCCTTTAACCACTTGACGACCGCCCGCCGCAGTGTGACGGCGCCAATGTGGCTCATTATCATAAACCGCCGTTACCTGGCGGCAGCTGCGATAACTAGTATTGTAAGCGTGCGCTCACACGCTCATTGTGTTTCGTGGGGGGGCAGGGAGCGGGTAGGGTGGACTCTATCTCTGCCGGCTACCCGCGATGCCCCCCCCCCCGCAGTGAAAGAATGCAGGTCTGTGGATGTAAACACGGATCTCCATTCTGACAGAGGCTTCCTGTATATGGAAACCGTGATCACTCCTCTCCCCTGCCAGCCCAGCCCCCATACAGTTAGAACACGCCCAGGGAACACAGTTAACCCTTAGAGCGCCCCCTCCAGGTTAACCCCTTCACGGCCAATGGCATTTACACAGTAATCAGTGCATTTTTTTGTAGCACTGATCGCTGTATAAATACCAACGGTCCCAAAAAGGTGTCAAAATGGTCCGACATGTCCGCGCTGCAATATCGCAGTACCGCTAAAAATCGCAGATTGCCGACATTAGTGGTAAAAAAAATAAAATAAAAACCCCAGAAATGAATTCTCATCATTCGTAAACGCGGCAACTTTTGCGCAAACCAATCAATAAACGCTGATTGCAATTTTTTTTACCAAAAATATGAGGAAGAATATGAATCGGCCAAAAGCAATGAAAAAAAGTGTTTTTTTAATATTTTTTTGGGATTTGTATTTTAGCAAAAAGTAAGAAAAATTGTTTTTTTTGTAGAATTGTCGTTTTTTTGTTTATAGCGGCGATCAGAAATGACGCAGAGGGGATCAAATACCACCAAAAGAAAGCTCTAGTTGAGGGGAAAAAAGGACACAAATTTTGTTTGGGTACAACGTCGCACGCCCGCGCAATTGTCAGTTAAAGCGACGCAGTGCCGAATCGCAAAAAGTGCTCTGGTCCTAAAGTGTGAAATCCTTCTGGGGCTGAAGTGGTTAATTTCTACTTTAAACTAAATGAGTTGTTCTACAAGGTAAGGGTTCACAGATACTTTAATTTCTTCCAGCACAGAGTGCAACAAAACACCTCAAAACACAAACCTACATTCTAAAGATGAGGCGGTTGTTATACTAACTCAGGCCTCGTACACACGGGACGACGATTGTATAGAACAGGTCGTATGAACGACCGTTGTATGCGAAATCGATCGTTCGTATGCGCGATTAGAACAGCCGACATACGACGGTCGTACAAGGGAGTTGTATGCGCAGACTAGAAAACTTGGTCGTCCCAACAAGCGCTCATACGACCGTTGTATCGTGTGTACAGAGCAGTTGGTACAACAAGTTGTATTGTGCAAAACACACATGCTCAGAAGTCAGGAACGGCCGGATGCTACTTACATGCACCTGAACATTCTGTGGTCGTACGATCGTGTAGTACAGTCAGTATGCAAGTTACATTATGCAACATACGATTTGAGACGATCGTAAGTACGATCATCGGCTCGTGTGTACGAGGCTTTAATTGCAGTGCCATGTTTCAGACACAATAGCCAGCAATATAGCGAAGTGGCTGGAGAGTATGGGCTCCAAATAGCATTGGGAGTACATGAAATATGAGTATTTTTTTTTTAATTATTATTTTAGCATTTTAACATTATTGTGAAAAAATAAACAATTTATTATGTCAGAGTCAAGAGTCAGAAATATTACACTAACATGTTGTGTAACAGGTAAGCATTAGATTAATTACTTGGTGCTGGCCACATGCAAATATGCAGCCTCTCGGCGGCCACATGTTTGCATGAATTAGGGCAAACAGCGCTGTGCTAAGAGTGCACCCCCTGCGAGCTCCTGGAACAGTTATTGGCGCCCGACAGAAAGCTCCTCTCGCTGCTTGTGACAGCCAATCACGGCGGTCACATGATCTTAACCCCGGCATGTAAAACCCCTTTAACCATTTTCTGTCTTGCTGTCTTTCATACATAAGTTAAAATCTAGAAAAGGCTTGGCTTGCAGTCTTCGCTCTAATTCATTCCAAAGATGTTCTATAGGGTTGAGGTCAGGACTCTGTGCAGGCCAGTCAAGTCCCTCCACCCCAAACTCGCTCATCCATGTCTCTATGGACCTTGCTTTGTGCACTGGTACAAATAATTTGGTGGAGGGGGGATCATGGTGTGGGGTTGTATTTCAGAGGTTGGGCCCCTTAGTTCCAGTGAAGGGAACTCTTAAGGCGTCAGCACACCAAGACATTTTGGACAATTTCATGCTCCCAACTTTGTGGGAACAGCTTGGGGGTGGCCCCTTCCTTTTCCAACATGACTGAGCACCATTGCACAAAGCAAGGTCCATAAAGACATGGATGAGCGAGTTTGGGGTGGAGGAACTTGACTGGCCTGCACAGAGTCCTGACCTCAACCCCATAGAACACCTTTGGGATGAATTAGAGCAGAGACTGTGAGCCAGGCCTTCTCATCCAACATCAGTGCCTGACCTCACAAATTCTCTTCTGGAAGAATGGTCAAACATTCCCATAGACACTCCTAAACCTTGTGGACAGCCTTCCCAGAAGAGTTGAAGCTTTTATAGCTGCAAAGGGTGGGCCAACGCAATATTGAACCCTACGGACTCAAGCCTCATAGACACGGATATGCCAGGATGGGGGGAGGGGGTGCGGCGCCCGTGCACCTCTAATGCAGTGTTTTTCAACTCCAGTCCTCAAGGCACACCAACAGGTCATGTTTTCAGGATTTCACAGATGAAACAGCTGTGGTAATTACTAAGGCAGTGAAACTGATCAAATCACTTGTGCGAACTCATGGAAATCCTGAAAACGTGACCTGTTGGTGTGCCTTGAGGACTGGACTTGAAAAACACTGCTCTAATGGACCGGCCCCCACTGACAAATACACCACAACACATTACATCCCTTCCGAAATTCTATTCTGTTGTACGAGAATTTCCGTACCTTTAGTAAGATATTCAATCATTACCGGCGACCGGCAAGTCAGACGATCTGCTGTGCGATTTTCGGCTCATGTGTATGGGGAAGACTGGGATGTCGTTAAAGGTGATGTGGGTGTAAAGACGTCCCAATACTTCTGGTAATATAGTGTCACTGTATATATAATATATAATATATCTCTCAGCCCTACCAAAGTTTAGTAATACAGCAGAGAGAGTGCGAATATTACACAGCCTTCCTCTTCTCCACACTCACAATATTCCTATAGCTCCTCGGATTATAGCCCCCCCCCCCCCATATAATATAAATATAATAATAATAAAGTATAAAATACATCCATAGCCCCCCACAGAGCACAGAGAACATTCATAGAATGAAGAGAGCGGAAGATAAACACAGAGAACTTCCTCCCGACCAGCGAGTTACAATGTAGCCGCATCCTCACCGCTCAACTCCTATTGGCTGCCTCTGCGTTCCATGGCCTCTCATTGGATACAAGTAAAAGAAAGTGATCTCATGCTGCTCGATGATTGGTGGAGTGGCGTTCTGTGTATCCCCAGCGCCGCCTGGCTGAGTGTAGAGTGGAATTTGCCTTATTAGGAGAGTGAGAGATTCCACCGCCTGAGGACACTTCCTGTGTGACCCGCCTCCCCCTCCCTCCCACCGGCACCGGGGTGTGACCCGCCTCCCCCCTCCCTCCCACCGGCACCGGGGACACCGAACACTGCGGGTAAGGAGAGGGAGGACCGGGGGACACACATAGAGCAACATAGGAAAGCCTTTATTTTACTGTAAGGAAGAACTCCGGGAATAAAACTTCACTGTGCAGTCAGAGGAGTTCCAGAGAATTTACTGAGCTCTGCTTTATACCATTCTATTCCAGGATACAGCCCCTCATATTCCCTCCAGCCTCCTCCTCACCCCCACATTCCTCCCCCCAGCCTCCTCATCACCCCCACATCCCCTCCCCCAGCCTCCTTCTCACCATCACATTCCCCCGAGCCTCCTCCTCACCCCCACATTCCCCCCTCAGACTCATCATCCCCACACCCCCTTACACCCCCACTCCTCCGACCTCCCTTACACCCCCACTCCTCCTCCAACCCCCCTTACACCCCCACTCCTCCTCCAACCCCCCTTACACCCCCACTCCTCCTCCGACCTCCCTTACACCCCTACTACTCAGACTCCCCCCTTACACCCCCACTCCTCCTCCGAGC
>BLSH010460377.1:224880-239473 GCA_018402905.1 Glandirana rugosa | reverse complement strand
CCTCCTCCTCACCCCCACATTCCTCTTTATTTTGCTGCTGTAATCAGACTTCCTGTTAGAGGGTGATTACCTTCATCCTTATGGTCCAATGTGTGTAGGCATGTAGTCGCCCCCCTTAAGGCCAGTACACATGGTGCAACGGTCGTACAACACCTTGTTGTACTATAATCCGACCGTTAGTACGCACGATTACAACAGCCGACGTTGAACAGTCGTACAACAGAAGTTGGCTTAGAAAACTAGATAACTGGTTGTACAGAGAAGTTGGGCCAACAAAGTTGTACTGTGCAAAACCCGCATGCTCAGAAGTCAGGAACGCTCGGAAGTGTCCGTTCATCTAATTCACAAATCACATTCACCTGAACCTCTTTATACGCTCGTAACACGTCACTACTTTCAGCTTTGTTGAACGATTACTTGACTCATGTCAGTACGCTAGACACAACAGCCGATTTTGGGCAAACGTTGAACATGTGGTTGTACGACCGTTGCACCGTGTGTATGAGGCATTAGTCTCTCCTGAGATGTACTGTCCACTTTAACCCCGGAAGGTTTACCCCCCCTTAATGACCAGGCCATTTTTTGTGATATGGCAGTCCGTTACTTTAACTGACAATTGAGCGGTCATGCGACATTGTGCCAAATAACTGGGAACAGCAGATCTCTGAGATGTTCCCTGTCAGAACGGGGATCCGCATTGTTTACATAGGCAGATCCCTGTTCTGCTTGTGTATCATGACATCAAGTCCGCCGGACCTGCAGGCACGCTTACTATATCATGTGCACGAACCGGAGTGCACCTACGGCGGGCGGTTCATGCTATCCAGCCACCTTGCCGTAGTGTAACTGCGGTGGGTGGTTAAAGTGGAAGTAAAGTTGTTTTTAAAACAAATGGCTGACAGGCAGGGTATTAATGGCAGAAGAGACCCTATTGGTCTCTTCTGCTATAAATGCATCATTCTGCCTGTTAGCTGTCATGTTCACTGAGCCACGCATGTGCAGCTCAGCGAACATTTATGGCCCTGATCCGCGGCGATGTGACTCCCGTGTGCATGCGCGGCAGTGACCTCATCGCAGCCTGGCCTATTGCATGGGCCAAGGCACAGGACCCGGAAGGAAGACCGTTCAAAGATGGAAGCTCCAGAGGTCCGGCAGAGCGATCCCACCACAGCGCTGGAGGACACCATATGACAGGTAAGTCTGCCATAATGTACTAATATGCTGCGCATACTACCACATTCTAGTATAACCCTCCAGGGGGCGCCTTTAAAAATTGAATGTTATAACAGACTTTACTTCCTCTTGCCGACCAGACCTTTTTTGGGCACTTTTTGTTTACAAGTAAAAATCCTGTGTATATATATATATATATATATATATATTTGCTAGAAAATTACTCAGAACCCCCAAACGTGTGTGGGTATGTATGTATGTGTGTGTGTGTGTATATATGTGTATATATAGACAGATATATCAATTTTAGCAGAGACCCTAGAGCAGTGATGGCGAACCTTGGCACACCAGATGTTTTGGAACTACATTTCCCATGATGCTCCTGCACGCTGCAATGTAGTTGAGCATCATGGGAAATGTAGTTCCAAAACATCTGGGGTGCCAAGGTTCTCCATCATTGCCCTAGAGCAGGGATGTCAAACTGGCGGCCCCCCAGCTGTTGCGGAACTACAAGTCCCATCATGCCCCCGCCTGTGGGAGTCATGCTTTTGACTGTCAGCCTTGCAATGCCTCATGGGACTTGTAGTTTCGCAACAGCTGGAGGGCCGCCAGTTTGACACCTGTGCCCTAGAGAATAAAATGGCGATTGTTGCAATATTTTATTTCACACTGTATTTGCGCACTTTCTTTTAGAAAAAATACATTTTAATGAATTAAAAAAACCCAAAACACTAAAGTTGGCCCAATTTTTTTTGTATAATGTGAAAGATGATTATACGCCTAGTAAATAGATACTTAACATGTCACGCTCACGACATGGCAACAAACTACGGTACTTAAAAATCTCCATCGGCGCCACTTTAAAAATGTTGTACAGGTTACCAGTTTAGAGTTAGAGGCAGTATACTGCTACAATTATTAGTCTTGCTCCAACAATCATGGCGATACCTCATGTGTGTGGTTTGAATACAGTTTACATATGTGGGCGTGACTTATGTATGCATTCGCTTTTGCACACAAGCACGGAGGGATGGGGCACTTTCAATTATTTTTCTTTATTTTACTTTTTATTTTTATGCTGTCCCTTTTTTTATTTAATTTTTTTTATCTCTTTTATTCCTATTACAAGGAATGTAAACATCCCTTGTAATAGAAATAAGCATGACAGGTCCTCTTTACTGAGAGATCTGGGATCAAAAAGACTCCAGATCTCTCATTTACCAGTTCAAGGTTTACCAACCGCTTCGGTAAGCTCAGAATCAATCAATGAGAGGGTATAACAGAACATCCACGCCGAATCACAGCTCCCTGTTGCCATTCAGACATTCGGGCCCCGCCACTCTCTCCCGATTGGCTAGCTGACTTTGTTTGACTGCAGTGGGAGCCAATGGTGCAGCTGCTGTGTCTCTGCCAATCAGGAAGGAGAATCTCGGACGGCTGAGACACTCGTGGACATCACTGGGCAGAGAGGGAGCTCAGGTAAGTAATTAGGGGAGCTGCTGCACACAGAAGGCTTTTTATCTTAATGCATAGAATGTATTAAGATAAAAAAAAACCTTCTGCCTTTACAACCTCTTTAAACCCAAAAGCAATCATTTATCACCAATTCTTAGATGTGGTGGCTGCATTAGTATTCATGTAAGGGTTGGTTCACACAGAAGCGGCACGACTTGCAGGGCGAATCGAGTTGCCCCACTGGAAGTGACCTCAGCGCGGCTTGCAGGAGACCTTCTATCATAGAAGTCAGTGCAAGTTGCGCTGAGGTCGCCCCGAAAATAGTGCAGGAACTCTTTTTCTAAGTGGAGCGAAGCGACTCGCTTCTATTAGAACAGTTCCATTGCACTGAATTGAGGCGACTTGTCAGACGACTCAAGTCGCCTAAGTGTGAACCGGCCCTAAGGCTTTGATTTTTTTATTTAAATAAAATAACAAACCTGTTATACTTGCCTGCACTTTATGGTTTTGCACAGAGCAGCCCAGATACTCCTCTGTTTAGGTCCCCTGCTGGCACTTTGCTCCTCCCCTTTCCATGGGGGCACTAGTGCATCTATAGACACACAGTGAAGGTCTTGGCCCTGCCCCCTCATCCCCTATGAATGCTGCTACCAGACTAATACACCTTACTAACCGATCTGTGACTGCTGCCCCTCTCTGCCAATCTCTTCTCTGGCTTCCCCTATCCCACCGTAAAAAAATTCAAAATACTAACCACAACATACAAGGCCATCCACAATATCGCCCCCAGCTACATCACCAATCTCATCTGCAGATTTCGCCCAAATCGTCCCCTCCGCTCCTCCCTAGACCCCCTGCTCTCTAGCTTCCTTGTTACCTCCTCCCATGCTTGCATACAGGACTTCTCCAGAGCCTCTCCCATCCTCTGGAACTCCCTGCCCCAGTACGTCCGGTCAGCTCCTACCCTGTCCATCTTTAGGCGATCCTTGAAAACTCACTTGTTCAGGGAAGCCTACCCCACCTCCTCCTAAGAACTGTGCCTGGGTCCCCTCCATCAGATAATCCCCCCTCAGCTATTACCTTTTGTAGCACCTCCCCCTCCCTTTAGATTGTAAGCTCCATGAGCAGGGCCCTCCTATTCTATCAGTATTGAGCTATATTGTAATAGTACGGTCTCCCTTTATATTGTAAAGCGCTGTGCAAACTGTTGGCGCTATATAAATCCTTTATAATAATAATAATATAATAAGGACTATGCCACATGAGTAATCCTGTTGCTGGCAGAAACTTGGCAGCAAAATAGAGAGAGAGAGAACTTTTTGCTTTCTTTCCAGCCAAGATACTGAATAATCCATAGAAAGGAGACATGGACAGAAGGACATCACACTGGTTGGGTTGGCGAGTGGGTGACTCTGTGGGGACCATAGTATTGTGAAGCCCATTACATTAGAGTGTGCACCCCAAAGCTCAAACACACATGCCTTTCTCTGCAGCCTCAGCTGCACAGGACAGTAAATGAATGGAGAGTGCTCTGTGCTGAGTGGCTTCCTGTTCATTCACAAACCGAAGCATAGTAAACAGTGACTATGCTTCAGTTATGAATGAACACAGTGAGTGAGAGTGTTCACTGTGTTTCTTTAGAAAAGGAAGACAGTGGTAAATTACATATTTACTAGCGCTTTCCCCTGCTCTCCATCCTGAAATATCCCCCGCAGCAGCTAGAGGAGAGGAGGGAAGCAGCCAGCACTGCGGGGTGGGGGAGGCCAACATGGAGAAAGCCCAGGTAGTAGGGTGAATCGGCACCGCATGTAGTGATTAGGGTGTGCCCAGGCACACCTAGCACACCCCCTGCACATGCCTATGGTAGGGACAGATTTTTCTTTGTACAGGACAGGTATAGGGTTTGTATTGAGTAACCAGCTGTATTATCACAATATTCATGGTTTGCTTTTCCATTTCAGTAGCAAGATGTCCAAGTCTTTGAAGAAGATAGTGGAGGAGAGCAGGGAGAAGATTGTCACAGAAATTGACATGTGTGACCGAGGGATCACTAACATGCTGGACGTTCCCGGCCTGTGTAAGTAGAGCTCATACAATTTTCCTAAAGCTATGCCCAAATACTGTTTACTCATAATGCTGTTCCTGGGTGCCAAGTCTGACAAGTTTTAGGACAGGTTCACGCCTGTGCATTCAGCATGTACTGTTGTGCATTTTACATGCATTAAGAAGCCTAATCATTCTGAATGGATCGCAACATACCAAAGACGCTAAATATTGGTATAGTCTAAAAAAGATTTGCAGCTGTGCATTTAACCCTTTGAACGCTTCCTAAGATAACTGGAATGAAAATAAACCAGTGCCTTTATTTACTTTTCCCACCCTCCTGTACCATTTTATAAGGAAGATCAGGTAAATCCAAATCTCTTCTATAGTTGTATGGCCAATATATAACAGTTTCCCCCTGATTCCTGATGTGTCCTCCATTATCATGCATATAGTGCCCATACACCATGGTTGGTTCATGCATGCCCACCCCATGTGACAGTATTTGGCCTGGTACATTTTCCTTATATCTAGGAGAGTGGAATTTTCACTAGGGCTGCAGTGTGCTTGGACTGGTGAACATGAATGGGGAAAGCAAGTCAAAGGAACAAATCGTGTCTAGTAAAGCTGTACTTTAAAAATACTGCTAACGCCAGATCACTATAATTGAAGGAATTTGAGCTCATACTAGCTTATTATGAAATACTTACCTTGGAACGAAAATGTTGCAGCGGTGACCGGCAACATGCTTCTTCCGGGTCTGCGACTCCGTCCAATCACAACGGGGGCTCCGGCGCTGTGATTGGCGGAGCCGTGCTGACGTCACTCCCGCGCATGCGCATGGGAGGCATCATTTACGGCACGTCAACAGATGAAACCGGGTGCCGATTCTTCAGTGCGCACGTGCCGATGGCGTCGGCACATGCAGATACAGGAGATATCTCCTAAACCGTACAGGTTTAGGAGATATTTCCGAGACCTACAGATAAGCCTTATTGTAGGCTTACCTGTAGTTTAAAGTGGTTGTCATGAGTTGGCAACCACTTTAAAGTGTTACTAAACCCTGGTCCCTGCAGTCACTATATCTCGTCTCCCACAGTACACAGAACATGGAAATGCAATTATTTTAGTAAATATAAACTACTAAATACCTTTTCTCATCAGCAGTATATAGCAGTCTTGTGACTTCTATGAGTGTCTGGTTAAAGCTTTGTAAGATGAGTCTTCATTCTGCACTGACTGTCTTATCAGGATCCAGGAGCCCTGACCCTCTGTCTGGACAGTGCTGATTGGCCCTGTGCTGATCACATGCACCCTCCCAAGAATAAAAAAGCTCTCTAGCAATACACACCAAACTGAGCATGTGCAGCTTGTCTCCTGGCTCTGTATTATTAGGAAATATATTGGGGACAGTGGAAGAAGGGGAGGATCAGAGAAGACAGATTCAAACAGCTTTTTTACTCAATGCAGATGATTAACCTCTTAGGCTCCACAGTGAGTATAACAAGCGTGCTTTTTTGCATATACAGACAATATGCTGTTGTGGGTTTGGTATCACTTTAATTCTGTATATTTGTAAAGTTTATACATATTGCAATTTCTGTAGTTGTGAGATGACTGTAAAATTTATATTCTTCCTCCCCAGGGCTTCTTTATAGCTGCTGATTATGTGTATTTCCTGCTGATTAAAATGAAATGTGGCATTTCTGTTTCCTTTCACAGTCACCCTGTCCCACATCACCCAACTCATCCTGAGTCACAACAAGCTGACCAGTAAGTACATTTATCCAGCATACTTTGTGCACTCCTCAGTTTATTCCAGAATGTAACTTACCTGCTTGATTGTGATGTATTATTTTCGGGTTACTCCTCTTCTGGATCTGTTTGAACCTAGCATCACTATTTATTACCATGCAAAAAATGTTATGTCATTTAGAACCCATTGATATGGCAATTGTTGACTTTCTTCTGATCCTGGCCTGACCACCTAGTGAGTCACTGAACTGGAATGATTGAAAAGGGACATTAAAGTGATTGTAAACATCCCATTCAGTTTAACCACTTCAATACCAGGCACTTACCCCCGTTCCCGCCCAGACCAATTTTCATCTTTCAGCTCTGTCGCATTTTGAATGACAATTGACAAAGACGCTGTACCCAAACAGCTGGGACGCAAGGTGGTGTGACATCCTTGGCTCCGCCCATCCGCGTGAGTTCCAGGTACTCGGGGAAAGCGTTTAGACTTACACATACGAATGTGTATGGGAGCATGTCCCACCTGTCAACAGCGATGTGTGTGTGTGTGTATATATATATATATATATATATATATATATATATATATATATATATATATACCTTTATTACAAGTGTGGCTTATATCACTGCAGGGAGATGGTTAATGCAGATTCGGCCTTGAGTAGCTGACTATGAGCCTCCCCCCACCCTTTTTGGTAATACCTAGGGGTGTGAGGGGGCATCTCTCTCTCTCCCCCTGAGATAGGCGGGGCCACATGTGACCTCCCCTTTATTGCTAGTGATATAAGCCTGTGGTCTAGACATGGTACACTAGGCTCTGAGGAAGAGGTCTTGGTCTCGAAACGTGTAAGCCAGTCTACATAGGACACCACCAGCGTACAGCAGAAATGGATACGTAGATGAAATGTGCTCAATGCTTTTAATCTGAACTCGTTTGAGTATGTTTTTATGATTTTTATTCAAATTTTGTGATTGAGGATAATGCACTAGGCCAGTGCGCCCTTGTATGTTCGAATGTTGCCAGAGGTGCAGGTGCGCTGGTGTATGCAGTACTGTACAATATGTGGCCAGAGGTGCGAGGGCGCTGGTGAAGCTTGGAGATGCTCGGGGACACTGTTGACACTTTTGGGTGCTCCGATCGTCTTAGAGCCTCACCGGCACCCCTGCACCTCTGGTCACATGCAGTACTGCATACACCGACACCCCCGCACCTCTGGCCACATATAGTATTGACATCGCTCGCAAACCGAGTCAGGATTTAAAAAAAAAAAAAAAAAAAAACAGCTCGTATTGCAAAACGCTCGTAAACCACGTTACTTGTGGTTCTACTGTATATTTTTCCCCCTTTTTGTATAAGTGATCACATTCCCTCTGTTCTCAGATGCATAAGAGCTGGGGGAGGAGAAACAGCAGCACACTGAGCTTGCCAGTGAATGACTGTGCTGTGGGGACATGTCAGGGCAAGTGTGATCATTGGAAGAGAGTACACTCAGTTCCCAGAATAGTTAGAGAACTGACCACTGTGTGCTCTTCTTAGTGTGGTCAGTTTTTATTAAGTAAGCAAGGGGATTAGCAGGAACACCAAGGATTTCACATAAAGGAAGCAATACAAAAAAAACAGGATACTTTCTCATACAAGTACATGGTACAGCAGGCACATATCAGGAATATGAAGTGTTGGGGTAACAAACGCTTTAACTAGGATAAGAGGGAGTTTCATGCAGAATGCCATCCAACCAGAGAAAAGATCCTAGTTCCAGGCTCACAGTCTGCCATGTTGATTGCCCCAGGGTCAGCATATCGAGAACACAGTCCACCAGCTGCCTCATCTTCTGTCAGCATATTGCATGTAGTAAAATCCGAGGACTTTAATTTTTTTTGGAACCAGATGGAAAGAAATCTATTCCTTACTGAAGAGTCTGGTATAGATATTTAGGGGAAACCCTGCAGATCTGTGCATTTATGTTTCACTTGAAAGATCTATCATTATAATTTTTATTCTACAGTTCTGTTCCCTAGAGGACAAAGTATATGTAGTACCTTGTCCCATGTTTCTAGGTGTTTTCTAATCCTAGTCATGGGGTTCGCACTGCCTTTCTCCCCTCCTGCTGTGGCCGATTCAACAATAGTTTTGAAGGATTCATAGCTGCAGCTTATCTTGGCTGTGAGCACTTTCCTGAGACAAGCAATGGCAAGAGGAATGCAGAGGCTGACGTACCCTCCCACTGCATTCCTCTTGCTGCAGCTTTGAATCTGCCATCTCCTTCAAAACTATTGTTGAATCGCCCATGTCAGGTGGGGGCAGTTAGGACCTCCACAAATAGGGTTAGGTTACACTAGGAAACATAGGACATATTACTACATATACTTTGTCATATAGGGAACAGAACATTGTTTGAGCCTTGTGGTTTTTCATGTACAGTTCTGTCGTTTTAAGGTTAGCTAGTGTGCATGAGGCCTAAAGGAAAAAAAATATAATAAGAATATAAAAAAAAAATCTAATGATAGTTCTTCTTCCGGACATTGCATAGTTTTCCCCACACAGAGTGTGGCGGACTTCCCCTGGAAGTGGGAGCAGATACCTGGAATGACAGGCGCCCGCTGGCCCCCCCCTCCCCCCTGAAAGGTGCCCAGAGGGAGGAGGGGGGGTTGAGAATCCGATCTGTGGAAGCTCCATCTATGGGTGGAACTCCGCTTTAAGTCTTGAAAGAGCTGCTCCCCACCAAATTGTATTACAAAAAAACAATCCCTTGCCTATTAATCATGACATTGGTGAGAATTGATTTTCAAGGTTTGCCTATAAATTAATTCAGTGAGGTTTACATTAAAATTTGCAATTTATGGATATTTGGATGTTTTTGCCAAATGTGCCCGTGAATTGAACCCAAGCATATTCTCCTGTTACAGTTTGTACTTCTAGAGAAGTTACATACAGTATCTCACAAAAGTGAGTACACCCCTCACATTTTTGTAAATTTTATATCTTTTCATGTGACAACACTGAAGAAATTACTTTGCTACAATGTAAAGTAGTAAGTGTACAGCTTGTAGTGTAAATTTGCTGTCCCCTCAAAATAACTCAACACACAGCCATTAATGTCTAAACCGCTGGCAACAAAAGAGAGTATACCCCTAAGTGTAAATTTCCAAATTGGGCCCAAAGTGTCAATATTTTGTGTGGCCACCATTATTTTCCAGCACTGCCTTAACCCTATTGGGCATGGAGTTCACCAGAGCTTCACAGGTTGCCACTGGAGTCCTTTTCCACTCCTCCATGACGACATCACGGAGCTGGTGGATGTTAGAGACCTTGCGCTTCTCCGCCTTCTGTTTGAGGATGCCCCACAGATGCTCAATAAGGTTTAGGTCTGGAGACATGCTTGACCAGGCCATCAACTTTACCCTCAGCTTTTTTAGCAAGGCAGTGTGCATCTTGGAGGTGTGTTTGGGGGGTGTGTTTGAATACTGCCCTGCATCCCAGTCTCCAAAGGGAGGGGATCATGCTTTGCTTCAGTATGTCACAGTACATGTTGGCATTCATGGTTCCCTCAATGAACTGTAGCTTCCCAGTGTCGGCAGCACTCATGCAGCCCCAGACCATGACACTCCCACCACCATGCTGGACTGTAGGCAAGACACACTTGTCTTTGTACTCCTCACCTGGTTGCTGCCACACACGCTTGACACCATCTGAACCAAATAAGTTTATCTTGGTGTCATCAGACAACAGGACGTGGTTCCAGTAATCCATGTCCTTAGTCTGCTTGTTTTCAGCAGACTGTTTGCAGGCTTTCTTGTGCATCATGTTTAGAAGAGGCTTCATTCTAAGACAACAACCATGCAGACCAATTTGATGCAGTGTGCGACGTATGGTCTGAGCACTGACAGGCTGACCCCCCACCCCTTCGACCCCTGCAGCAATGCTGGCAGCACTCATACATCTATTTCCCAAAGACAACATCTGGATATGACGCTGAGCACGTGCACCCAACTTCTTTGGTCGACCATGGTAAGGCCTGTTCTGAGTGGAACCTGTCATGTTAAACCACTGTATGGTCTTGGCCACCGTGCTGCAGCTCAGTTTCAGGGTTTGCCAATCTTCTTATAGCCTAGGCCATTTTGTAGAACAATAATACTTTTTTTTCAGATCCTCAGAGTTCTTCACCATGAGGTGCCATGTTGAACCTCCAGTGACCAGTATGAGAGAGTGAGAGCGATAACACCAAAATTAGACATTGGCTGTGTGTTGAGTTATTTTGAAGGGACAGCACATTTACACTGTTATACAAGCTGTACACTCTCTACTTTGTAGCAAAGTGTCATTTCTTCAGTGTTGTCACATGAAAAGATGTAATAAAATATTTACAAAAATGTGAGGGGTGTACTCACTTTTATGAGATAGTGTATGTAATACACCCTCTTCCCTAATGTCTCAATGTACAATCATGCATTAGATTGTTGCTGCCACCTAGTGTCCACAACAGTTTGTTACATCCTCTTCAGCACGTGCGTGAAAATAAATGTGATTTATGAGAGCAGATGTGCAAAGCATTTTACAATGCTAATAAGGAGAATATATTGAAAATTTAGTTTACACTTCAAACCATATGGCCCACTCTGTAGTGTAGTAGGGTTATATTTAGCATTATGTTCACATGCTAAAATTTGTACGTGTTATAATTAATAACGTGTTTACCATTTTAGATTGATATCTTTTTAGATGTATTTTGGCATTGTGATGTTAACGCACTAGAATGCTTCCACAGTACAGGAAAATACATTTACATATTGAAAACAAAGATGGGATCTTCAGATCTAAACTATAATACTTTTATATGTTAAAGCTGAACTCCAGACAAACAGCTAAATACACAGATGAAATGCATACTGTATATGGGGGCTGTTACAACTGCCAAATGATTTATATTTCTGTTCATCCAGTCCTGAAATTTACACTGCTCTTCCACACAGCACAGCCCTGTAAGACTGGAGCGAGGAGCTAATCTTTCTTTTCTGCTGGTCTCATCACCACCACTATGTGACTGAACAGTGGAAGGAGAAGGCACCATACTGATGAGTTCATCTCTCTCTGTCACTCTGCTTTCTCCTCCTATCAGTATGCTTCTTGCACTGCAGCACACTTGCTTGGCTCCTTGTGTTGCTTTTCATCCCTTCTCTCTGACCATTGTAGACTGCAAGAGACTGATAGTTAAACAAATTCAAGAACTTGCATCTAAAAATGCATTCAAAATGTTGAAGATTGCAGATCTGCATTCATTTGTGCTTTTATATTTGCCCGGAGTGCAGATTTAAACTAAATCTTTGCCCATGCAGGGGAAAAGCAACAAGTTCACTATAATGCTGGCCACAGGGACTTTACATTTTCACCGTTCCTTCACTCCACTCCACTCCAATCATCCACCTAGAGTGAGGAAAGCACTTCTGAATATGGAGAAGCATGTGAGTCCTCTCTTCCCACTAGATGGCCAGAATATTCGAGTTTCAGATTCAGGATCTGTTCTTCCAGTGAATATTCAGGGTTAATTTATCTTCAAGATTGACTGGTTTGATCTTCTTGCCTTCCAAGGAACTTTCAAGATCCTTCTCCAACACCATCGTTCAAAAGCATCAATTCTTCGGCGTTCAGCCATTCTTATGGTTCGACTTTCACAGCCATATGGGAACACCATAGCTTTGACTATACGGCACTTTGTCGGTAGGGGGATGTCTCTGCTTTTTATAATGTTGTCTAGGTTTGCTATTGCTTTCCTCCCAAGAACCAAGCGTCTCTCCATTTCATGGCTACAGTCACCGTCTGCCGTGATCTTGGAGTCTAGGAAGATAAAACTCTATCGCGGTTTCCATTTCTTCTCCTTCAATTTGCCAAGATGTGATGGGACCAGTTGCCATGATATTTTTTTAGTGTTCAATTTCAGGCCAGCTTTCCTCTCCTCTTTCGTCTTCATTAAGAGACTTTTAAGTAGTTCTTCACTTTCTGCCCTCAGTGTGGTATCGTCAGCAATGCATATTGTTATTTCTCCCGGCAATGTTAATTCCGGCTTGTGATTTGTCGATCCTGGCATTTCGCATGATGTACTCTGCATATAAGTTAAATAAGTATGGTGACCATGTACATCCAGTCAGTTGTTCCATGTCCTTTTCTAAGTGTAGCTTCTTGATTTGCATACAGGTTTTTCAGAAGACAGGTGAGATGGCCTGGTATTCCCATTTCTTTCAATATATGCCACATCTTCTAGTGATCCACACAATCAAAGGCTTTATTGTAGTCCATAAAGCAGAAGTAGACATTCTTCTGGAACTCCCTTGCTTTCTCCATGATCCAGCAAATGTTGGCAATTTGATCTCTAGTTCCTCTGTCTCTTCGAAATCCAGCTTGTACTTGTGGTCAGGGGCGTATCATTAATTGGTGGGCCCGTGTGCAAGCCCACACCGCACTAATCAACCAGGGAGAGATCATCCATGGGTGCAGTGTGGGTCAGAGCACAGTGGGCCCCCCCCACCACCCCTCAGGGCCCGTGTTCAGTGAACACCCTGCACCCATGGATGATACACCACTGCTTGTGGTAGCTCCTGGTTCACATGCTGCTGAAGCCTAGCTTGTAGAATTTTCAGTATAACCTAGTGTGTGAAATGAGTGCAATCTTACAGTAGTTTGAACATTCTTTGGCATCGGAATGTAAACAGACCTCTTCCAATCCTGTGGCCATTGTAGAGTTTTCCACATTTGTTGGCATATTGAGTGCAGCACTTTAACAGCATCATCTTTTAGGATTTTAAATAACTCAACTGGGATATCATCACTTCCACTAGCTTTGTTATTAGCAGTGCTTTCTAAGACCCACTTGACTTCACTCTCCGGTTATCCGGTTCAAGGTCAGTGACTGCATTATTGTGGTTATATGGGCAATTCAGATCTTTCTTGTATAGTTCTTCTGTGTATTCTTGCCATCTCTTCTTTATCTCTTCTGCTTCTGTCTTTGTCATTTTTGTCTATTATCGTGCTCATCTTTGCCCAGAATGTTCCTCTGATATCTCCAATTTTCTTGAAAAGCTCTCTAGTCTTTCCTATTCTGTTTTCCTATTCTTTGCATTGAATGTTTAACCTGTCCAGATCCGCGCTATAGACAAAAGACGTCTACAGCGCGGATCTGAAAATCCGGGTGGACGTCCATGGACATCCGCCCCTTCACACGCCCCCTGCGCGCTCTGGGCGGCGGCGCGCGCGGCCGCCGCACGCTGCGTGGGCGTGCCCGCGGGTCGGGCGGACTCGATGTCCGCTCCTGACCCGCGATCGCCTTACAGAGCTGTAGAACGGGGAACCGCCTATGTAAACACGGCGGTTCCCCGTTCTGTGACAGGGGACAAACAGATCTACTGATCCCTGTCACTGGGATCAGTTAGATCTGTTATGTCCCGACCAGCCCATCCCCCCCACAGTAAGAACACACCCAGGGAACATTGTTAACCCCTTCACTGCCCCCTGCAGGTTAACCCCTTCACTGCCAATTACATTTATACAGTAATCAGTGGACATTTAAATTTCTGATCGCTGAATAAATGTCATTGGTCCCAAAAAAGTGTCAAAAATGACCGACATGTCCGCCTCAATATCGCAGTACCACTAAAAATCGCAGACCATTACTAGTAAAAAAAATAATAATAATAAAAATGCCATAAATCAATTCCCATAGTTTGTAGACGCGATAACTTTTGCGCAAACAAATCAATAAACGCCGATTGCGATTTTTTTTTACCAAAAATATGTAGAAGAATATAAATCGGCCAAACCCAATGAATAATTTTTTTTTTATTTTTTATTTTGGGATATTTATTAGAGCAAAAAGTAAAAAATATTGTTCTTTTTTCAAAATTGTCGCTCTTGGTTTTGTTTATAGCGCAAAAAACAAAAAACGCAGGGGTGACCAAGTACCACCAAAAGAAAGCTCTATTTGTGGGGAAAAAAGGACATCAATTTTATTTGGGTACAACGCCGCACGACCATGCAATTGTCATTCAAAATGCGACAGCGCTGAAACCTGAAAATTGGTCTGGGCAGGAGGGGGGTTTAAGTGCCCAGTAAGGAAGTGGTTAAGAAGGTCTTTTTGCGTGAATTTGGGGGGAGGACGGGTCTGGTTAAAAGTCC
>BLSH010460377.1:211378-224870 GCA_018402905.1 Glandirana rugosa | reverse complement strand
CAATCAATAAACGCCGATTGCGATTTTTTTTACCAAAAATATGTAGAAGAATATAAATCGGCCAAACCCAAGGAATAATTTTTTTTTTATTTTTTATTTTGGGATATTTATTAGAGCAAAAAGTAAAAAATATTGTTCTTTTTTCAAAATTGTCGCTCTTGGTTTTGTTTATAGCGCAAAAAACAAAAAACGCAGGGGTGACCAAGTACCACCAAAAGAAAGCTCTATTTGTGGGGAAAAAAGGACATCAATTTTATTTGGGTACAACGCCGCACGACCATGCAATTGTCATTCAAAATGCGACAGCGCTGAAACCTGAAAATTGGTCTGGGCAGGAGGGGGGTTTAAGTGCCCAGTAAGGAAGTGGTTAAGAAGGTCTTTTTGTCTCTTCTTGCTATCCAAAACACTAGAAACAGAAAAAAGGAGGGTGAAAATGCCTAGTGCATTACTTTAGACACCTTAATGCCAAAGCATGCATACAAACATAAAAGGATAAAACACATGTCATATACAACTCCAGTATCGCAGATGACACATCTCCACAGTTGGAAAGCCGAGCTCTGAGGAAGGGAGCTTGCCTCCCGGAACATGTCAGATTTTCAACCGTAGAGATGTATCAGCCGCGACACCGGAGTTGTATATGACATGCGTTTTATCCTTTTATGTTTGTATGTATGTTTTTGGCGTTTTTTTATAAAAAAAATGAAGGTGTCTAAGGTAATGTACTAGGTGTTTGCGTTCTCCTTTTTTTTTCTGTTTCTAGGGCTGGGTGGAATTCTCAGCTCCTTTAGGCTACATGTACACAGGCGGTTTGGCCTGTCAGTGTCAAATTCAGTGACCTGAAGGCACAGATGCAGCACCAAGCCCTGCTGCCAGCAGCCTGAAATACAGGATGGCTGGACACTGTACTGGGTGACAATTCACTTGCAGTGTGTGAAGTTCAATATGTAGGTAGAACTACACGTTTAAGCAATATCTCTAAAAATAATCAAACAAATGTTAAATATTTTAATGAACATCAAGATGGTAGAACTACATATTGAGAATTCAAGTAACTGAAAAAATCCTTTCAAAAGGATTGAAGATATCTTCTTTATACATTATTGTGTACTGGGTTTTTCTGATCTGAACCAGAATTTCATATAGTTTGTACTATAATTGGGATGTCTCATATTTTTATCCAAAAATGGTAGTTACATGATTCTACAAAGTTCTCAACCTGCAATTTTTATAAGATTAAAATTAATTTCACGTTTAACCAGAATTTAATTTTTATTTATGATTGGGGAATTTTTGTGCCATGATTAATACTGTGAATGACTGCAATATTTGTATAGAAAAATTCTAGAAAATATTAGAAAAAAAAATAGTATGAAACATATGTAAAATAAGATGTATAAACATGCGATAGTTGGATAAAATGTATCCATGATTTCCATTATTATGTGCAACTGTCAACTGAATATGATCTAATAAGTCATAGAAGGAGGAGTAAAGTAAGTTGGATCATTTAGACACTATTATATCATTACGCATTGATTTTTTTTCTTTGTACTTATTTGAGATGCATTAACCACTTAAGGACCGAGCCTATTTTTTACACTTGATGTTTACAAGTTAAAATCAGATTTATTAATCAGATTATATATTGTTTTTTGTCCAAACACCCTAGTGAATAAAATGGCGATTGTTGCAATACTTTTTGTCAGTCCGTATTTGCACAGGTGTCTTTCAAGCGCTATTTATTTATTGTCTATTTGAATAAAAACAACTTTTTTGAGTTAAAAAATAAGACAACAGTAAATTTGGCCCAATTTTTTTGTATATTGTGTAGGAGGATGTTACGCCGAGTAAATAGATAACAAACATGTCACGGTTAAAAATTGCACACACTCGTGGAATGGTGACAAACTCTGGTACTTAAAAATCTCCATAGGCGACGCTTTAAAAAGTTTTAACGGTTACCAGGTTAGAGGTACAGAGAAGGTCTAGTGCTAGAATTATTGCTCACGCTCTGAAGATTGTGGCAATACTTCACATGTGGTTTGAACACCGTTTTCATATGCGGGCGCAATTTACGTATGCGTTTTCTTTGCTACGCAAGCTCGCGGGGATGGTGACGCTTTTACATTATTTTTTTTTATTATTCATTTTATTTTTTCTTAACAATGTTCCTTTAAAAAAAAGAAAAAAAATCTGATCACTTTTATTGCTATCACAAGCAATGTAAACATCTCTTGTGATAGTAATATATGGTGACAGGTACTCTTTATGGAGGGATCAAGGGTCTAAAAGACCGCCCCATCTCCCTCCTTTACACTTTACAGTATTCAGATCGCTGGACGCGCCGGGTCAGAGCTTTGGTTTCCACGTGGGGCGGGAGGCCGGAGAAGAGCGGCGGAAGGCGGAGGGAGGGGGGATGTCCCCTCCCGCGGGCCGGGATAATGGCCGAGCCGCTCTCGAGCCGGATCGGCCATTATTGCCGGTTAGCCGACCACCCGCTCTAAAAAACGGTACCAGGGTATAGCCTATAGCTGCAGGCTAATCCCCGATACATCCACTTAAGGCTGCCACTGTTTATAAATGGCGATTCACGTTAAGTGGTTAAAAGAGACGTTGATTCCTAAAAAAAATACCTCAAATTATTCTCACCCAGGTGGAGGTAGCATCGGTTTGATGCTGTATCTGACCCCCACCGGCTACAAACCAAGAGCTGAGCGATCTAACACCACTGATCATTCAGTTCTTGGTCTTAAAGAGGTTGTAAACCTCCAAAAAAAAACCTGCAATACAAAGGCATAATGAGCTAGTATGCATCGCATTATGAAATGCTTACCTTAAAATGAAGCCCTGTAGTGGTGCCCGCACACCGCTGACATGGCCAGCATCTTTCCTGTGGTCACTGCCGGGTTTGTGGGCTCCGGTATTGTGATTAGCCGGATGCGCGGTGACCTCACTCCTGCACATACGCATGGGGGCCGCTGGTCACGGCACGGGCGGCCGTTTCTTCAGCGCGCATGCCACAATGATGGAACATTATACAGTAAATATCTTCTTTTGAATGCCCCTGTCCTCTACTCTACTGTGACCTCCTGTGCTCTGCTCTACTGTGATCCCCTGTCCTCTGCCTTGCTAACCCCTGCACACTTCCCTACGTCCTAATGACCTCTGTACACTGTCCTATATAACCTACTGACCTCTGTACCCTGTCCTATATAACCTACTGACCTCTGTACTCTGCCCTATATAACCTACTGACCTCTGTACTCTGCCTTACATACTACTGACCTCTGTACTCTACCTTACATACTACTGACCTCTGTATTCTGCCTTACATACTACTGACCTCTGTACACTGCACTACATACTACTGACCTCTGTACCCTGCCCTATATAACCTACTGACCTCTGTACTCTGCCCTATATAACCTACTGACCTCTGTACTCTGCCTTACATACTACTGACCTCTGTATTCTGCCTTACATACTACTGACCTCTGTACACTGCACTACATACTACTGACCTCTGTACACTGCACTACATACTGCTGACCTCTGTACGCTGCACTACATACTACTGACCTCTGTACACTGCCCTACATCCTACTGACCCCTGTAAACTGCCCTATATAACCTACTGACTTCTGTACTCTGCCTTGCATACTACTGACCGCTATACTCTGCCTTACATACTACTGACCTCTGTACACTGCTCTACATCCTACTGATCTCTGTACACTACCCTATATTACCTACTGACCTCTGTATATTGCCCTATATTACCTACTGACCTCTGTACATTGCCTTACATACTACTGACCTCTGTACACCGCACTACATACTACTGACCTCTGTACACTGCCCTACATACTACTGACCTCTGTACACTGCATTACATACTACTGACCTCTGTACACTGCACTACATCCTACTGACCTCTGTACAC
The DNA here is from genome assembly GCA_018402905.1 of Glandirana rugosa. Lineage (NCBI taxonomy): Eukaryota > Metazoa > Chordata > Amphibia > Anura > Ranidae > Glandirana > Glandirana rugosa. The sequence goes on along the minus strand of BLSH010460377.1, from coordinate 220,924 downwards.
TGCATTATATACTACTGACCTCTGTACACTGCCCTATATACTACTGACCTCTGTACACTGCACTACATCCTACTGACCTCTGTACACTGCACTACATACTACTGACCTCTGTACACTGCCCTACATACTACTGACCTCTGTACACTGCATTACATAATACTGACCTCTGTACACTGCATTACATACTACTGACCTCTGTACACTGCCCTGCATACTACTGACCTCTGTGCTCTGCCCATACTACTTATACTAGCATTGCGGCCAGCCAGGCCTGAAACTAGTCCAGCAAGTTGGCCTTCAGTTCGGTCTCCATGATGGACTTCAGCATGAGATTTGTGGGGTGACCAATTACTCCCCAGACATGAAACAAATTGTAAAAGAAAGTTTCTCACTGAAAGCATTATTAAACCCAACACCAAACATTTAATATATTGCAGCTTACCAATCATTAGATGTGGTGACTGCATTCATGTTGTGTTTTTTTTGTTTGTTTTGTTATTGTTTTTTTTGTTTTTTTTAGGCTGTTTTCCCCTCTTGTTTTCACCTTATGATCTGGCCAGTAACACACCTCTTGTATTGGGGTGGCACCACTTTGGATGAAAGCGCACAGGGGGCATCACTGGACAGCAGCATTGTCACTCTGGGGAGAGGAGAGTGTTGGATCGAATAGCAGATTTAAATACACTAACAAATTGAAGCCAAATTCTAGCTCACACTTTATAATCTGTTACAGCAAGCAGTTTTTTTCCTTTTGTTTATAAAAACAACCCTGCTCTATACCATGCACTGTAAGCAACCTCTACTTATCTTCACCTTTACCCATTGGCCTGATTTGTTATACAAGAGCCCTAAGAAATACCCAGTAAGTATAGGGTAACATATGGTACTACTCCCACATTACAAACCTGGTGCCTGACTGGCCAATCAACTAGAACAAATGTTGTCACATGAGGACGGGGAAACGCGTTGCATAACACTGTGTGAGTTCTGTTGTTGCCAGAAAGGTAAAACTTATATAGATGGTTTCTGGGGGCTCTTGCAATAAAAATTGCTTATGAGGCACCCTTTAAAATTACTTTGCTTACTATGGGTAAAGTGCAGGTTCACCTTAATATTAAATAATAATAAATGAAACATTGAAATTGATGTGCTGTGACTCATTCAGAAAGTGTTCTGCCATGGAAGTCATTACTGTCAGTGCAGGTAAAGCACATCTGGAGAATAGTAGAATTTGTGCCAGAATCTCTTTGCTTGTTTTGTCTTTGCTGAAAACGGTGTAATATATTCCTTGCCCGAGGCAGCTGGAGGACCAAAAGTCAGAGCTATCATTGTTAGTTTTAGATAGGCTCTTCCCCTAGTAAGAATGTTGGTCAATTACCTGAATATTCAAAAATGGGGCTCTCCAGCAGCAATGAACTGTTTATGGCTTGGCAGATCCTAGGATTGGGCTGGGGATTTGGGATAGAGTTTTAGTCCTTAATAAAAACATATTCAGAAGAGCATGCAATTTGGGTCTTGATGCTGTACACTTCCCCTGTAGTGAGGTGGGCTTTTCTTCACAGAGTATGGACATCTTTAATTTTTATGGGTAAGTGGACCTGTCACTGAGATGAAGGTTAGGGTTCCAAGGAGAATGAAGAAGGGTGGCAGCACATCCAAAAGTAAAATCAATGGCTTTATTGTAATTCCATAAAAAATAACGCGATACCTGGGGGGGGCGTGGCTAGCCGGCGACAGTGACGGTCGCACGCTAAGAGAGCTCTAGGCCTCGGGACACCCAGCATCGGCTACAAGAAGAAGGGTGAGACTACACAATGCCAGGAGACACACCATCCACCCCAGCACCCGGCGAACAGAGAAAGAGGAGCTCACAGCGTGCGGCTCCGCAGAAACTGACCGACTTCTTCTCGGCCAGAAACAGCAAGGACTCCCAAGATGGCGGAGCCACCTCACTACAAGCCGCGCGGGACACGGAGCTGTCGCAGAGTTCAGACTCATCATCAGCCTCGGTATGTACAGCAATATACCGCCAGAATACAGTGGAACCCACACATTCTCCTCCTGACAGCCCTACAACCCGTAGCCCAGCTAAAGCAAAGAAAGCTTGACAGCATAGAGACGCAGGGGACTTGGGAGACGAATCAGACATGGAGGAAGAACAGCCACAAGCACAGGCCCCGCAATTCACACTAGAGCAATTCCCCTCCTCATCCCAGCCAGTTTCTATCTCTGACATGAAAGAGATGCTAATATCCTTGAGAGACTCCATGCACTTTGAAATAAAAAACGCACTTTCTCCCATTAAATCTGACATCATTGAGTTACAACAAAGAGTGGAGCAAGTAGAAACCAAGCTTGATGACACATATGCTGCCTACAATGGTATGGTAGAAGCTTACCGGGACCAGCAAACAGAGATAAAACGTCTTGCGACTAAAGTCGCTGATTTAGAGGATCGCAGTCGCAGAAATAATATAAAATTCTGTGGAATCCCGGAATCTGTCACCCACACAGATTTACAGCCATATCTAACCCAGCTACTGCACATCCTGGTACCAAAAGCAGAAGATAAGGAACTCATTATAGATAGAGCACACAGACTACCGAAGCCATCCTTCTTACCAAACTCTATCCCCCGGGATGTCCTAGCCAGGATCCACTTTTTCCATGTGAAAGATGAAGCTATGAGAAACATCTGAAAGAACCCTCAGTTAGATGGTCAATTCACAGGGGTGGCACTATACAAGGATTTATCACAAGCCACCATACAACATAGAAAGAAACTCCTCACCATTACCAAGGCGCTGAGAAACCACGACATTAAATACCAATGGGGGACCCCTTCAAAACTAGTCGTGACCTACCAGGATAAAAGGTATAACATCTTCTCTCTTGAAACAGGCCTCAAACACCTAAAATCCTGGGGCATATCACCAATAGACGTCCCAAGGGAACAACGTCAAGGCCCAGCAAAACTCAGGAATGACTGGTCTACCTGAAACCTAGAAAAGATCTCACCCTAAATCCAGCAACATCACATGTCCCAAATGCCACCACTGTATCGGGCTTACGCAACCACTTTCTACTTACAAACTCGGATTTGATCCACAATACCCCTACTTCGATAATCTGCAGGATAACCTGCTACTGTTTCCCAGAAACGTTTTTCAGTTTTCTATTATGTTTATTATGCCCTTTTGGGTCCTTGTTCCTTTTTTTTTCTTGTCACACCAGGTACTATATTGGATGCTCATACCAGCTTCTTCAACCTAACCTACCGCGAACACTGTGTTAAATGGTCTCCGAAAACAACGATCCCCTCATCAATCTACCATCAGGAAGATTCAAGCCAAGTGCGAACTTACACCCAACCCACTAAAGAAAAGCACTCAACCTCGGAGGTAGGTGGGGCAACTCACACCCCACGCTCACCACAAAATAGAGATACGCAGCCTAACTACACAGCAACATCAATAAGACTCAAATATGCCCATTAAATTTATCTCTATGAACGTGAAGGGCCTAAACAGCCCTTTCAAACGCAGCCTCCTTTGGAACGAAGCACAAAAGCTTAAAGGTGAAGTCCTATGTATCCAAGAGACTCACTTCTCAGCAAAAAATCCCCCGAAATGCTCCCACAATCGGTACCCACATACCTTTTTCGCCAACGCACAGACAAAACATAACGGAGTCCTTGTAGCAATACATGAAACTATTGCATTTACGCTACATGACTCGATCATTGACCCCAATGGCCGCTTTATTGTACTAGTATGTACCCTAAATAATGTATTGTTTACTATTGTCTCTCTCTACGCACCCAATAAGGGCCAAATATCATTCTTACAGAAATTGTTGGGGAAAGTTAAGAAAATACGCCAAGGTAAACTGATAATGTTAGGCGACTTTAACCTGATCCCTGACTCGAACCAAACCACCCCGCAATAAAAGCCCCACCCTTCAAAATTTTCTACACACTGAATCACTATATGACGCGTGGCGATGTACTCACGCTGGAGAAAGAGACTATACTTTTTTCTCTTCCCCCCACAAAATATACACGAGAATTAACTTGGCCATCACGGACCTCCCCACGCTTCATATAATCCAGACAGCAACCATCGAACAAATTACATGGTCAGATCATGCACCAATCACGATAACCCTACTTGATCACCATAGTGAGAATCCAACCATCCTATGGCGTAATAATATACAAATCTTCCAAAAGGAGTCATATCGAGTTAAGATCGCCAATCATTTACAAGAATTTTTTCAATTTAATAAGACCAGTGATTATGATATGGGGAATGTATGGTGCACGCACAAGGCCTACATGAGAGGAATCCTCTTACAAATAGCCTCAAGGGAGAAGAAACAGAGAGCACACAAAATTAATTCCCTACTAACGCAAATAGCGAAACTAGAATCACAAAACAAACAATCTCCCTCACAACACCTCTTAGATGAACTACAGCAGCTCAGAATGGAACTTAAGCAAAACCTACTCCATGAACATGAAAAAAGGCTTAGATATCTTAAAACTTCTTACTACTTATACGGGAATAAGGCGGGCAAAAAATTAGCGAGACATATACAAATTACACAGGCCAAAAGAAGAATAGCATATATGACAGACCCTAAGACAGGCAATCGTATACAACATCCTAAAGAAATTGCAAACATTTTCAAAACGTACTATGAAAACTTATATAACCTCAAAAATGACCCCCACACTATTCAACCGACTCAAGCAAATATCCAGACTTTCCTAAAATCCATCGACTTACCTCGCATATCGCAAACCCAACTAGAAATATTGAATACCCCCTTCGAATTAGAAGAAATAAGAGAAACCTTAAAAAATACCGCAGCAAACAAAACTCCTGGCCCAGATGGCCTATCAAAAGAATACTATCACACATTCCAAGACCTACTTCTCCCCCAAATGCTAGAACTGTATAATAAAATAGCCACATCAGGAACCTCTCCCAAAGAAATGCTTAAAGCTATAATAGTAACCCTCCCTAAACCTGGAAAAACACCTGACTCCCCTCAAAATTTTAGGCCAATCTCCCTTCTAAACGCAGACATCAAAATATATGCCAAACTAATAGCCAACCGACTAGCTAAAATCACCCCACATTTAATAAACCCCGACCAAGTAGGATTCGTCCTGAACAGGCAAGCCCCTGATGGCACCAGATGGATGCTGAACCTACAGAAAATTGTGGAAAACCGTAAAACACCAGCGGCCTTCATAGCCTTAGATGCTGAAAAGGCTTTTGATAGAGTACACTGGGGGTATATGTCAGAGACTCTCTCAAAATTTGGATTCTTCGGCCCTATCATGTCAGCTATCTCCGCACTTTACAAATTCTCGTCGGCACAAATTTATACAGCTTCTGTCTTATCTGAACCTTTTTCTATCACGAATGGCACACGACAAGGATGCCCACTCTCCCCAATCATTTTCACACTACTAATGGAACCCTTAGCGGAAGCTATAAGAAGCTCCCCAGATATACAGGGAATTGAGATAGGTAGAAAGCAATACACCATAGGACTTTTTGCCGACGATGTTATACTTACTTTAACCTCGAATACTCAATCCCTGCTGTAAACAACCTCATACAAAAATTTGGCGAAACCTCCTACTATAAAATCAATATAACCAAATGTCAAGCCCTACCGATAAATCTTAATCATAAAATAAAGACGAAAATGAAAAATATATTCCCCTGCTTTTGGGAGGCTACCTCCACCCAATACTTAGGAATACAAATCACTGCCTCATCAAGAGACCTGTATGAAGCAAACTATAAACCCCTACTAAATTCTACCCAAAAAGAAATATCTAAATTAAATACACAATATTTATCATGGCTTGGCCGTATTGCCACATTTAAAATGATGCTCCTACCCAAGATATTATATATTTTTAGGACAGTACCAATCCCATTGCCCAGTTCCTTTTTTGCCACGATTAACTCCCACCTTAAACAGTTTATATGGAAGGGTAAAAAAGCACGAGTAGCTTTCTCCACCATGACCAAACTTAAAATAAAGGGAGGAATGGGAGTCCCCTCATTGATAGACTATTATAGAGCATCACTGCTAGACCAACTTAAATCATGGCTAGACTATCAAACTCCCAAACCGTGGGTAATGCTAGAGAAACATATGCTTCAGGGTAAATGCCTTAAAAGCCTCTTACTAGCAGTCGCGTCCAACCTCCCATTAGCAACCAATTTCCAAAATTACCCGTCCATCCAAGCTTCCATAGAGGTATGGCAACATTCATTGAAATTAAATAGGGAAACCACCCAAATTCAAATATCAAAAGCTCCCCTTCAGATATTGGAACACTTAATCCCTGGCTTGTCTGTCGCACCTTGGGTAGAATTAGGCCACACAAACTGGGACGCAATCCCAGAAGAGTTAAAGAAGAAAGACTCATTCAAATATCTTCAAATAAACCACTTATTGAAAACATCTTGCACAACCACTTTAAAAGTAAACCAACCCATCTGGGATTTCTATCACAATACCACGCAGACGAAAGCGGGCATATCATGCATATATGCCATAATACAAGCAGACACCCCCTTTAAACAAACCCAAGCCATTCAAAACTGGGAAAGGGACCTTGGGAATTCATACACTGAACAACAATGGGAAAAAGCTCTACAAAATGCTACTAAAGCAACACACTGCGTACTCCATTGGGAAAATTACTTTAAACTGACATACAGATGGTACCTAACCCCCGTACGCCTGGGACGCATATACCCTAACTTATCTACAGATTGCTGGCGCAACTGTGGACAAAAAGGTCACCTATTACATATTCTGTGGCAATGTCCAGTAATAACAATCTTCTGGAAGTCCATTTTCAAAATGATTTCTAAATTAACGAACAAAAATGTCCCACCTACCCCCGACCTAGCTATCCTACATTTAACCATAGATCAGTTCCCTCCTCAAATCAGACAAGTAATAACACATATCCTATATGCAGCCAAACTATCTATAACAAAAAATTGGAAAAAAGATCTAGCCCCTAGTGCATCAGAGGTCATTAGGAGGTTAAACCTACAATCTGAGTATGAACTCGCGTTCGCAAGAACTAACAACACAGCAGATAAATATCTTCAAAACTGGCGAAGCTGGAAGGAAATACTCTAAGAAACATACCGCTCACCTTGAATAGGTAATCCCACTGATATAAATTAGCTACACCTAAAAACCCATTGGTATGAGCAGTCCACCCTAGTAGCCTTGGCTACAAACTATGATTCCTACTCCCTGGTTAGTTAGACACCGTGTTAATGTTAAAAATTGTACTACACACATATAGCCGACAGTAACATCCATCCATCCCCGCCGGAACGATACTGCTAGACAATCCAACAACTATTAAGTTAACTATTCATTAGCCTGTCCACAGTGTGAACCCAATGGGGTGGCAGGCTCTTCCCAGTGAGAGAGGGAAGTTACTTTAATAACGGTATATGTTATCAAATACGTTTTGCAGTTAATAATTGTGCTACATGACTTTGTGAGATGGAATGGATGCATTTTCTGGTTTGTACAATTCTTTGTTATATCTTTACAAACTCAATAAAAATTTAAAGTTAAAAAAATAAATAAAAAATAACGCGATACCTAGGAAGATCCAAGGTGCTCAGTAGACGTGTTTCGCACAAACGTGCTTACTCATGAGTAAGCGCGTTTTGTGTGAAACGTGTCTGCTGAGCACCTTGGATCTTTCTGTGTATTGTGTTATATTTTTTATGGAATTACAACATTGATTTTACTTTTGGAAGTGCCGCCACCCTTCTTTCTCTTCATTCTCCTTGGACTCTCTTGGTTTTGGAAGAAGCAGGCACTCAATCTTTTGCAGCAGTATCAGAGATCTTTACAGGTGGCTTTGGGGCGGTGTGCACCCAGCTCTCTTTCATAGTGTTCCAAGGATACTGTTCTACACAGGGAAGCACCCCATGTATTTTTTATTTTTAAGCAATATATTGGCCGCCGAAAATTATCATCCTAAAATAGGGTTATCTGCGGATGATTATATCCCTACTGCTAAGGTAGCACCACTTTTTTCATCTCTAACTAATGCTGGTTAAATAAATGGAATAGATTCTACAAGATGGCATAAAGATTATATAAAATATGAATAAAGCAAAGGGTAAAAGATTTGCAGTTATACATGCATGCAGTATTAACTTGCAATATCAACATGTTTACAATTAAAAAAAATACTTTAGATTAGTAATTGTCTCAGACTCATTAGGGGATTTGAAAGAAAAATGTAAATCCCGGTTCTTTTGGCTTCTCTCTGTGCTTCCCTCTGTGCGGTAATAATGTGAGGACTTCCCCCGCCTACCGCCGCTTGGCAAGCCAAACGGGACCCTTCCCTCGATGCAAGTTAAAATTGTTGGCGGAATAAAGACTTGAGCAAAGTAAGGCAGTTCTTACCCTCTAAAGTAATTGTATTTTTAGGATGCACCATGCATCCCCAATACCAGATTTCACCAACAGGTTGCTTTTGAAGCTAAGTTTTGGTATGGTAACTCTTAAGCCCCCATACACACACTATATTATTTTCTGTAGACTTTTGTCTCCAGATTTACCAAAACCATATAATATGAGGTCAAACCTTAAGAGTTTAAATTTGCATGCAATCAGGCAGGCCCTTGAACTACATGGTTTTGGTAAATCTGAAGACAAAAGTCTACAGAAAATTGTATAGTGTGTATGTGGCTTTAGACTTGGAAAGTCTGGGACCTGTGGAAGTGAACAGTCATCCATACACTGGTGGGTGTTCCGAGGGGCAGGGGAGCATCTGCACTCTTCTACTCTCTGGCAGAGGCTTATAAAATTGAGCTGGGCTTAGACATGAGATAACCGTTACCAAATACAACAGCAAATGCCCACTGGTCAACCATTTTAGGGGGGCAAACACTCGATCAACTGTGAAAATAAGGGCCATTGACCATTCATCTCTCTAAATAGGCAGAAATATTTATATTTGGAGGAGCTGGTCATGCAGGATCATGCAGTATCCAGCAGTACTTAACAGGTTCCCCACCGCGCCGTGTTTTTACGGCGGCAGTGGGGGAGCCCTGCGCGAATCGCCGTAAATAAACGGCGATTCGCATTTTGGCCACCAGGGGGCGCGCGCGCACCCGCCGCACTCCTGAGGAGTGTGCCCGCGGCTCGGGCGGACCCGATGTCCGCCGGCGAGCCGCGATGAGCGGCTACAGGGAAAAGAACGGGGAACCGCCGATGTAAACACGGCGGTTCCCCGCCCTGTCAGTGGGGCATGAGAGATCTACTGATCCCTGTCACTGGGATCAGTTAGATCTCTCATGCCCATGTTAGCCCAACCCCCCACAGTAAGAACACGCCCTGGGAACACAGTTAACCCCTAGATCTCCCCCCCAGGTTAACCCCTTCACTGCCAATGACATTTATACAGTAATCAGTGGACATTTAAATTTCTGATCGCTGAATAAATGTCATTGGTCCCAATAC
>BLSH010460377.1:153661-171981 GCA_018402905.1 Glandirana rugosa | reverse complement strand
TCCCCCCCCCCCCCCCCATGTCCCGCTGCTGGAGAGAGAGACAGAGACACAGTGCATTGTTCTGTAATTCTCCTCCCACCCCACTGCACCTATCCCCCTGCTGTCTGAGCCCCCCTGCGTTCCCAGACCCCCTACAGGAGGCCCGGTGGTACCCCCCTATCGACGACCCTGCCTAAAGGTCCCCAGAATGGTTTAAAGAGAATGCAAAGGATGATGAGAGTGCAACATTTATAATAAGTCTAATATACTTTATTAATCTCAATAAAAGATCAGAAGGTAAAGCCAGTCAGATTGGCACCCACACTGTCATTTGCACTAATCCCTGATGCTTTTTATTGACCAGTATTTCCTTCAATCGCTGGCAGCACTCGAGCCCTGATTAAGGGGAGTGGAGATCCCTGTAATGCATATGATATACCTTCTGATCTTTTATAAAGATTTATTATAAACTTGTAGTGTTCTCATTCTTTGCATCATCTGTAAAAAAAAATCTGTCAGTTTTGAAATATCTTCATCAATCAGTGTTGTTCATTTAAGACTATTCCCCCTATGGACCCCTATTCTTCTTATTTCTCTCTCATCTCTTCAAGAGTCTAAAACAGCAGTGTTCAGGGCAAAAGTCAACATGAATTTAATAGAAACAAATGAACAAAAATACAAGACACAACAAACAGCAAAAAGTGACACATTATTGTTTAGATGCTGTCCTGGTGATTGTCCTGTATGTTGGCTTGCTGCTCACTTTTTACACTACTCCCGATAAACCACATTAAATAAACCATAGGGATAATTTGGCTTTGGTTGTTATGTACATTGCCATTACAGAGTTTCTATGGCTCTCATGTGCACTATAAAAGCACGTTTGCAGTTCAGAAATTCAGTTTACTATAAAATGCAAATGAGTCCATAAACGCAGGCCAGTCTATAAATTCATCACCCAGAGGATGTTACACAAAGAGATACCATTTAGTGTGGAGCAGATTATGGAAATTAGCTTTTCAGAGGGCTTCAAGTGATAAGGAGAGAATACTTCATTGATGTATAGTATGTATGGAAAACTTACAGTACTTCCTGCTAAAGGTTATGCCCGTTTTTGTTCCAGTTTGCTACTGAACAGTTCACACACTTACTTCCCCAGGGCCATTTAGCAAATTTTCAAATTTGCAAAAAAAGGGTAGCTGTTTCAATTTTTTTATGTCATGCAATATTTGCACATCCATTTATAAAATGCAAGTTTTCAGGAAAAAACATACACTTAAAAGAATTTTAGTGCACACAACCACAATAGGATACCCATTTTTTTTGGTAAAGTATAAAATATGATGGTGCTGCGCTGAGTAAATAGATACCAAAAATCTCCAACTGTGTAAAAACCTTTATAGATCATCAATTAAAATTAAAGGTGCATTCTGGCACTAGAATTATTGCTCTAACTCTGATGTAAGCAGCGATACTTCACATGTGTATTGTTTACATATACAGTATCTCACAAAAGTGAGTACACCCCTCAAATTTTTGTAAATATTTTATTCTATCTTTTCATGTGACAACACTGAAGAAATGACACTTTGCTACAATGTAAAGTAGTGAGTGTACAGCTTGTATAACAGTGTAGATTTGCTGTCCCCTCAACACACATCCATTAATGGAAACCTCTGGCAACAAAAGTGAGTACACCCCTAAGTGAAAATGTCAAAATTGGGCCCAAAGTGTCAATATTTTGTGTAGCCACCAATATTTTCCAGCATTTCCTTAATCTTCTTGGGTATGGAGTACACAAGAACTTCACAGTTTGCCTCTGGAGTCCTCTTCCATTCCTCCATGACAACATCATGGAGCTGGTGGATGTTAGAGACCTTGCGCTCCTCCTCCTTCCATTTGAGAATGCTCCACAGATGCTCAATAGGGTTTAGGTCTGGAGAGATGCTTGGCCAGTCCATCACCTTTACCCTCAGCTTCTTTAGCAAGGCAGTGGTCATCTTGGAGGTGTGTTTGGGGTTGTTATCATGTTGGAATACTGCCCTGCGGCCCAGTCTCCGAAAGGAGGGGATCATGTTCTGCCTCAGTATGTCACAGTACATGCTGGCATTCATGGTTCCCTCAATGAACTGTAGCTCCCCAGTGCCGGCTGCACTCATGCAGCCCCAGACCATGACAGTCCCACCACCATGCTTGACTGTAGGTAAGACACACTTGTCCTCGCCTGGTTGCCGCCACACACGCTGGACACCATCTGAACCAAATAAGTTTATCTTGGTCTCATCAGACCACAGGACATGGTTCCAGTAATGCATGTCCTTAGTCTGCTTGTCTACAGCAAACTCTTTGCGGGCTTTCTTGTGCATCATCTTTAGAAGAGACTTCCTTCTGGGATGACAGCCATGCAGACAAATTTGATGCAGTGTGCGGCGTATGGTCTGAGCACTGACATGCTGACTCCCCCATCCCTTCAACCTCTGCAGCAATGCTGGCAGCACTCATACATCTATTTCCCAAAGACAACCTCTGGATATGATGCTGAGCACGTGTACTCAACTTCTTTGGCCGACCATGGCGAGGCCTGTTCTGAGTGCATCCTGTCCTGTTAAACCTCTGTATGGTCTTGGCCACCATGCTGCAGCTCATTTTCAGGGTCTTGGCAATCTTCTTATAGCCTAGGCCATCTTTATGTAGAGCAACAATTCTTTTTTTTCAGATCCTCGGAGAGTTCTGTGCCATGAGGTGCCATGGTGAAATTCCAGTGACCAGTATGAGAGTGGTAACACCAAATTTAACACACCTGCTCCCCATTCACACCTGAGACCTTGTAACACTAATGAATCACATCGGGGAGGGAAAATGGCTAATTGGACCCAATTTGGACATTTTCAATTAAGGGTGTACTCACTTTTGTTGCCAGTGGTTTAGACATTAATGGCTGCGCGTTGAGTTATTTTAATGGGACAGCGAATTTACGCTGTTATACAAGCTGTACAATCACTACTTTACATTGTAGCAAAGTGTCATTTCTTCAGTGTTGTCACATGAAAAGATATAATAACATATTTACAAAAATGTGAGGGGTGTACTCACTTTTTTTGAGCTACTGTACATGCGGGACCTGCATGCTCATTTGTATTTGCACAGTGGGATGAGTTTGCATTTATTTTTTTAATTTATTTTAATTTTTTGTATAACATTTATTTCATTATGATGAATACCCAATTTGGGACTGTGCATTTTAGTATGCTGACAGCTACATTGGCATCATGACCACTATGAGCAGCAGGGTTCAGAAGGGTGGCCAGGATATTTGGGGTGAGTTCCCCTTTTTATTTTTTGTGAAAAGGTGAACTTACTGCTTAAAGTCTTAGAGCTATTCTGTAGCTCTACAGTCAGCGAGGTTCATGCTCTGGCTGATTGGAAACCTCTGCAGTGGGCATGTGGGACCATCTGCAGAGAGACCCCTGCTTCCACATAGAGATCAAGGGTCATTCTCTGCAGGGAACAGTGTATTCTGATCTGGCTGCTTTCTAAAGCGAACAGACTGTAAGGGTGCTTTACATTCTTACAATGCAAGGAACTGTTTACTTTTTTAAACTTTATTGAAGTGCTAGAAAATGACAGTTCATTTAAATCTCCACACTTCTGCATGTTGCAAGTGCAATCACATGTGGTTCGGTAAGTTGCACTGTGTAAAAATGCAGCCTTGTGGTATGAACTGGGCACATAGAAAACAATTTTCATCTATGTGCCATTGCTGTGAGCCTGCATTGATCTATAGCAGGGGTCTCTAAACGTTCAAAAAAAAAAAAGGACCAGTTTACGGTCATTAGGGGGGCCAGACTGCGGCCATTGGGCATAGAAAAGGTCCTGATGTCAGTGGGAAAAAACAATGCCTCCTCTTTGGTGTCAGTGGAAGGAATTGTGTCCCATCATTGGTGTCACTGGGCCTCATTATTGGTTTCATTTGGATGAATTGGGCCCCATTGTTGGTGTCATTTGGAGGAGTTAGGACCCATCATTGGCGCTATGGTGAGAACGTAGACCCCATCATTGGTGTGGTTGGGAGGGATTGTGCCCCTTCATTGGTATCAGTGGATGAAAAGGTGCTCCAAGGTCTGGGTAAAAGCAAGCAAAGGGCCACATCTGACTCCAGGCTGTAATTTGGAGACCACTGATCTACAGTATGCACATCAACACAGCTCAACCAAGACAGTGTGAGCATACCTGAAGACTTTGTTTCTTTTGCTTCGATGCACCTGTAACATATATAGTTATTTTAAACTGAAAGTGCAGGTGTGTTTTAAAAATAATATTAGCTATTGCCTAACTTTCTGTCAGTAGAAAAGCAGCTTATTTGCATCCCAGCAACCTCTGCTAATATATCTGTCCCACCTAATGATTATATCACCGTATAATCGGTTTGAAAACTGTATTTTTTTTTGTACAATTTTCTGATTGTGTGTACTAGGCTTTAGGCTGCTGATTGGACAGGAAAGGGCCAGCAGTAGACTGATGAGTCCATCCTTCTGCTCTCCTGTCTTCACATGAGTGCTGTTGTATGGGGGGGGTTGTAAGAAGCTGATATGGAAACATGTATTTGGCTAAATTTATAATAATATTGTTTTTAATGAATACATAACTGTGTTAATTGGTGTTTTTTGTTTCTGTACCTCATTGAAATTCAGCTTTAATTAATAATTCTAAATTCACATTGCCACAATGCATGTGGGACAGGCCCTCTTTAATTGTCATTCTCCAATATATAGATGTCTTCCTGTACATGCGAGTTGTACAATAAGCCTTTAAATCTGCGTTTGACCTCCTTGTTATTACCGTGAGCCCTGGGTATGTCAGAGGCTTTTCACCGAGCCGGGGTTATTAATCAGAGCTGACTTGCGCTATTGATCAGGGCTGCGGCGCTGCAGCTTCACGACACTCTGTTTATATATTGCTGTTTAATTTGCAGCCACCCTGCGTGCTCTCTATCTAAGTGACAACGATTTTGAAATCCTGCCGGCCGATATTGGGAAGCTCACAAAGTTGCAGATAGTAAGTAATTTATCTAAATTCCTGGAAAATCAATTCACTTTCTTGAGCCTTTTTGTGAGAGTAAACTTGAGTCAATTTGAGAAGTAGCTGGGTTTATTTTGCAGAAATAAACTACTGAGACTAGTAGCGTCACCCTGTTTTTGTAAGTATGACCGCGTTCGCCAACGCTGCAGGGAATGTGTGATTAAAGGGCGACTCTGGTCAAGCTGTTAAAAGCACAGCTGAGCACAAATAGGAAATACGTCTTATAATTCACAAGCCATTATTTGTATATGAGTGCACAACATACATAGGAGGACAATACTTTTCACACAATTCTGCAAACTTCATTCTGCTGCCCTGCCTCACTCACCACACTGGTGATAGTCATTTTGCACACACTATCAATTTTAAAGGTAAGCTATCATTTTTTTTAAATACCAATATTGCAAAAGGCGATATTTTAAAGGTGCCCATACAGTGAGAGAGAAAAGTATTTAATCCCCTGCTGATTTTGTACGTTTGTGCACTGGCAAAGAAATGATCAGTGTCTCATTTTAATGGTAGGTTTGTTTTAACAGTGAGAGATAGAATAACAACAAAAATATCCAGAAAAACGCATTTCATAAAAGTTATGAATTATTTTGCATTTTAATGAGTGAGATAAGTATTTGATCCCCTATTAATCAGCAAGGTTTCTGGCTCCCAGGCGTTTTCTACATGGGTAACGAGCCGAGATTAGGATCACTCTCCTAAAGGGAGTGCTCCTCTTCTCAGCTTGTTACCTGTATAAAAGACACCTGTCCACAGAAGTAATCAGATTCCAATCTCTCCACCATGGCCAAGACCAAAGAGCTGTCCAAGGATGTCAGGGACAAGATTGTAGACCTACTCAAGGCTGGAATGGGCTACAAGACCATCGCCAAGCAGCTTGGTGAGAGGGTGACAACAGTTGGTGTGATTATTCGCAAATTGAAGCAACAAAAAATAACTGTCAATCTTCCTCACTCTGGGGCTCCATGGAAGATCTCCCCTCATGGAGTTTCAATGATCATGAGAACGTTGAGGAATCAGCCCAGAACTACATGGGAGAATCTTGTCAATGATCTCAGCTGGGAGGCAGCTGGGACCATAGTCCCCAAGTAAACAATTGGTAACACGCTACGCCGTGAAGGACTGAAATCCTGCAGTACCTGCAAGGTCCCCCTGCTCTAGAAAGCACATTTACAGGCCTGTCTGAAGTTTGCTAATGAACATCTGAATGATTCAGAGGAGAACTGGGTTGAAAGGGTTGTAGTTAGATGAGACCAAAATTGAGCTCTTTGGCATCAACTCAACTCGTCGTGTTTGGAGGAGGAGAAATGCTGCCTATGACCCCAAGAACACCATTCCCACTGTCAAACATGGAGGTGGAAACATCATGCTTTGGGGGGGTGTTTTCCTGCTAAGGTGACAGGACAACTTCACCACATCAAAGGGACAATGGACGGGGCCATGTACAGTCAAATCTTAGGTGAGAACCTCCTTCCCTCAGTCAGAGCATAGAAAATGGGTCGTGGATGGGTATTCCAGCATGACAATGACCCAAAACACACAGCCAAGGCAACAAAGGAGTGGCTCAAGAAGAAGCACATTAAGGTCCTGGAGTGGCCTAGCCAGTCTCCAGACATAATCTCATAGAAAATATGTGGAGGGAGCTGAAGGTTCGAGTTACCAAAAGTCAGCCTTGAAAACCTTAATGACTTGGAGAGGATCTTCAAAGAGGAGTGGGACAAAATCCCTCCTGAGATGTGTGCAAACCTGGTGACCAATAAGAAACGTCTGACCTCTGTGATTGTCAACAAGGGTTTTGCCACCAAGTACTAAGTCATGTTTTGGGGAGGGGTCAAATACTTATTTCACTCGTTAAAATGCAAATCAATTTAGAATTTTTTTGAAATGTGTTTCTTCTGTATTTTTTTGTTGTTCTGTCTCTCACTGTTAAAATAAACCTACCATTAAAACTATAGACTGATCATTTCTTTCTTAATGGGCAAACGTACAAAATCAGCAGGGGATCAAATACTTTTTTTCCCTCACTGTACAAAAACTTCTTAGTTGTATATTTAAGAGAAATATGGGATTTTTTTTTCTTTTAGAATCCTACTTGCCTAGGTGGATGCAGCATTAGTCCAATGCTGCATCTGTCCCCAGCCAGCTCTAAGACTGAGAACCAAGCGATCAAACACAGCTGATCGGTCTGTTCCCAGAGCTCCCTGAGCAGAGAGCTGGTGACTGTCGGTCACCGGGGCTTTCTGCTCTGCCTCCCCACACTCATTTTGAAGGGAGCAGCAGGCTCATGCTCTAAGTGGCTTGTTGAGAGGCTGAGTTTGGTGCTGGTCCAGGCATGTGGGCAGATCCCAACAATATGGTCACGATCTTTCCTGAACCTGGACCGGCTTTGTGACGTCAGCCAACATTGGGCTTCAGCCCGCTGTCTGGTGAAAACATTTCACAAAAAGATCTGCACTCCTGTGTTCCACAGGAGAAGTGCAGCCAAAATAGCTTTGACAATACTTCTTTAACCACTTCAGCCCCGGAAGGATTTCCAGCTTTAGGACCGGAGCCCTTTTTGTGATTCGGCGCAACTGACAACTACGCGGTCGTGCGGCGTTGTACCCAAACGAAATTAGCGTCCTTTTTTTTCCACAAATAGAGCTTTCTTTTGGTGGTATTTGATCACCGCTGCGTCATTTCTGATCGCTGCTATAAACAAAAGAAGAGCGACAATTTTGCAAAAAAACCCAAATTTCTTACTTTTTCCTAAAATACAAATCCAAAAAAAAAATATAAAAAATTTTTTTTCACCGTTTTTGGCCGATTTATATTCTTCCTCATATTTGCGATAAAAAAAATCGCAATCGGCGTTTATTGATTGGTTTGCGCAAAAGTGGTCGCGTTTACGGATGATGAGAATTCATTTTTGGGGTTTTTAATTTTTTTTTTTTTTTTTTACTAATAATGGCGGCGATCTGCGATTTTTTTGCGGTACTGCGATATTTCAGCGGACATGTCGGACCATTTTGACACTTTTTTGGGACCATTGGCATTTATACAGCGATCAGTGCTATAAAAATGCACTGATTACTGTGTAAATGCCATTGGCAGTGAAGGGGTTAACCTGCAGGGGGCGATCTAAGGGTTAACTATGTTCCCTGGGCATGTTCTAACTGCATGGGGGCTTGCCTAGCTGGGGAAGGGAAGTGGTCACAGCCTTCACGTAAAGGAAGGCTGTGATCACAGCCCTTCCCCCTCACACAGAGCGGAGGTCCGTGTTTACATACACGGACCTCCGCTCACTCGCTCCGGGGGGACCATCGCGGGTGGCCAGCGGCAATCGAAGCCGCCGCACCCGCTCCCTGGCCCCCCCTGGACACAGTGAGCGCGCGGGCGCGCCCACTAAACTCGTTCCCGCAGCCGCCGTCGTATGACGGCGATTTGCGGGAACGAGCCACTTTGCCGCCGTCAGATGCCGATCGGCGGTCGGCAAGTGGTTAATTTGGTTGACAAAAAAGACATCATCCAATTCAACCAAAAAAAAGGAAGGAAGAAAAAAAAACACACAAATAGAAAACCTCAATATATACAATCCTATACCCACAGTTGATCCATAGGAAGGCAAAAACCCCAATAAAGCATTATCCAATTTGCTCCAGCAGGGAGAAAAAAATCCTTCCTAATCCCCCAACAGGCAATCGTATATTCACTGGATCAACTTTACCTATAAATATTAGTATCCAGTTATATTATGTGCATTTAGGAAAAAATCCAGATCTTTTTTAGTAAAAAAAATCAATTTTTTTTAAAATTGAGATAATGCATCTAAAAACCATAAAATCAAAGACAACTTGACAGTCAAAAATATACAAGGTGGTTCAATGCAGGTTTCTTCAAATGAACAGCTTCAAGTAGCGGCTTCAACATGTTTTGCTTTACTTGGCTTAGGAAGGACATTACTACCAGAAGCAGAATACCAAGAAATCTCTGTACAAGTTTCAGATTTGTATACCCCAAAATGGGACCCCTTTAAGGAAAAGCAGATGGATTGGATACACAAATCCCCATATGTGTCTCAGTGAGAGGTGAGAGTCCAGGGTGATATATGGTGAACTGCAGAAGAGGTAAAACAAACCATGCTGGAACCTCGGATGCCCATGCTTGTTGATGCGCACTCTTTTATTATCCACACATCCTTAAAATTCCAAAGCAGATGTCTGCTGTATGGGCACCCTGGGGGTGTATATTTCATACTAGGACATTTCTCTTATCCATATTAGTTGGGTTTGTTTTACCTATTCTGCGGTTCACCATATATTGCCCTGGACACACGCTTAAACACACATATGAGAATTTGTGTATTCAGACTATCTGCTTGCTCTTAATGGAGCTCCCAATTTAGGGAACGCATAATCTGGAACTTATATAGTGATTTCTCAATGTTTTGCTTCTGGTAATAATGTCCTTCCTGATGAAGCCAATTAAAGAGAAACCTGTTGAAGTCGCTGCTTGAAGCTGTTCAGTGAAAGAAATCTACATTGAACTATACAATGAACGTGAATCATTAACATTCACATATAAAAAAGTAAGAAAATAAAAGCATTTTTCCTATAAGGAAGGTGGCATGATGTGGAGGAGTGTGTTTTAAAGAGAAATTATAATGGATAGGTGTCAGTTGTGTCTGCACATCAAAGGCAACCAGGGAGTAGCATGGCTGCAAGATGTTAAGGGTGGGTAGTGGCTGCTCTTACTCATTTGCCTGGAGCTCTTGAGATCTGTAAACTGTAACACAAATAAGGATAGCCTAAAAACATATGAAACAGAGTTTTAAGCTCCATTTGGTGGCTGAAAATGAAAATACAAGTATTCCTATGCAATAGTTCATTACCTGATGATAAAAATATTTAAAACAAAAAAATGAGTCTCAGTTATAATTATTAAAGAAAAATGTATACAAATCTCTTTATAATTCCCCTTTAAGCACAGCTGACTTTGCTGTTTTATATGTACATATATAATTATCATAGTTTCAAGTAGCGATTCTTGTATTTCATTTTGGTATCAAACTGCCTTACTTTATTTTAATTTTCCTACAGATTAGTCTGCGGGATAATGACCTGATATCGCTGCCTAAAGAGGTAGGGGAGCTGAGTCAGCTTAAGGAGCTGCACATACAAGGAAACAGGCTGACTGTGCTGCCTCCAGAACTTGGTAAGTACTGGTAACATTGCTTTTTAATCCTTTTTAATCACGTGTATTGTTCTATGGCTTGCTGTCTGTCTATTTTTTTTTTTTTTTTTTTTTAACACTGTCCCAGTGTCCCTCTTCTGGCTGAAGCCAGATCACAGCAATACAATCATTTCCTGACCTGACCCCTTACATTACCATTCTCTAACTGAGACTGATTTGGGGGTGCTTATTTCAGATGATTGCAAAATGAGCAAACAGTGTAACCAGGCAGTGGGAAAAGCAAATAGAATTCTGGGATGTATCAGTAGAGGGATCACCAGCAGGAGGAAGGAGGTTCTGATTCCTCTATATAGATCTTTAGTGAGACCTCACTTAGAATATTGTGTCCAGTTCTGGAGACCTCACTTACAAAAAGATATTGATAAAATAGAACGAGTTCAGAGACGGGTAACAAAAATGGTGAAAGGTCTGGGGGATAAAACATATCAAGAGCGACTTCAGGCACTTAATATGTACAGTCTGGAGGAAAGAAGGGAGAGGGGAGACATGATCGAAACCTTTAAATACCTCAAGGGGGTAAATAAGGTTCAGGAGGGCAGTCTTTTCAATATGAAACCAAAATCAAGAACACGGGGACATGACCTCAAACTAACTGGGGGGAAGTTCAAAACTAATCTTAGAAAGTATTATTTTACTGAAAGGGTGGTTGATGATTGGAATAAACTACCAACAGAGGTTGTGAGACAGTCAACAGTAAATGGCTTCAAACATGCATGGGATAAATATAAATCCATAGTCAGACAACAAGGTTAATGTAAAAAATAAAAAAAAATTAAAAAAAAAAAAAAATTAAAAAAAAAAAAAAAAAATAAAAAAAAAAAAAAAAAAAAAAAAAAAAAAATAAATAAAAAGGGGCAGACTGGATGGACTAATCAGTCTTTTTCTGCCGTCACTTTTCTATGTTTCTATGACTGGGGATCCTGGAGCACACCAGCAGGCTACACACTCCAAGCACTGCAGCTGCTGCTATTTGGTATAGAGCTCAGCATGCATGTATGGAGGAGGAGGGGGGAGTGGACAGACAGGGCGAAGAGGGCTGCTTGTTTATCTAAAGTAATATTTGAGTCTGGCAGATGTCCAGGTTATTATTAAAGTGAACCAATGGCAGCCATAGCTTTTGCTGATACTTCCCTTTCCTGTGCTTCTCCGATTTGCTCTGCTCACCAATGGGAGGGAGGGAGGGAATCCCTATGTTGGATCCAAGTCACTCTGTCAGAACAGAAATAGGATCTAAAATTGTTGACTTGATACATGCAAACTCAAACTTGCTTTACCATCCAATGTGTTGCAACCATGGATCAAGCATGCGGTCAGTGAAATCAGGACACCTGTATACCTGTTCTAGGTCAGTGAATTGATGAGTGGGGACTTCCCTGGCCCCTTGGTCACAACAGATGTCAATATGGTAGATTAGATAAAACTGGAAGGGCAGGCCGACGACCCTTGAAAAAAAACAGATTTGTTAGGTTGCTCCGTCATTTAATAAAAAGGTAGGTTAACATTTTTTGTAATAGTTGAGTGGCATTTTTTAATATATTGGGGCTCGTTCGTGTCTTTTGATCTCTGAAGAGAGATCCGCGTTCGGACCGTTTTTAGAGAGTATTTGACAGGCTGTGAGGAGACAATATGTTTTTTGTTTTTTTTTGACTTGTTAAAATCAATGGTTCCCTAGAGCTCATTGATTTGAATGAAAGTCACATCCAAGTTGGATCATGATGGTCATGCTCTTGAGGATCTTGTAGAGGAATCCCCACGCCATTTTTTTTTTACATTTTTGGCGCAGGGTTACCTTTCAAGATCCATACCAGACTCAAAGGGCCTGATATCGATCTTGGAGGGGACCCCACACCATTTTCTTTTCATTTTGGTGTGGGGTCCCATCCAAGATCCATATCAGGCCCTTTGAGTCTGGTATGGATCTTGAAAGGGAACCCTGCACCAAAAATGTAAAAAAAAAAAAAATGGCGTGGGGATTGAGGGGAACCCCCACGCCGTTTTTTTTTTCCTCCCCAATATCCATACCAGACCGAGTATGCAGCCCAGTAGTTCTATCCACACCAAAGCACCTTGTTGATGGGGACAAGGGCCTCTTCCCGACAACCCTGGGCAGTGGTTTTGAGGGTCTGTGGGTGGAGGGCTTATTGGAATCTGGAAGCCCCTTGCCCCCTATGTGAATGAGTAGGAGGTACATTGTACCCCTACTCATTCATCCCAAAAAAAGGCAGTGTATTCTAAATAAAAACCAGAGATGGTTTTAACAAGTCCTTTATTAAAAATCTCCCTCCGGTGTTCTCCGCCGTTGCTGTCTTCTCCGCTGCTGACCCGGTCCTCCTCTGACATGGTCTCCAATCGTTGTGCCAGCTCGACTCTTTGCTGGTTCTTAGATATCCATGGGACGTGGCCATCCGGTGACCTTGCCATTATACCCGTCCCTTCTGACGGCGATGAAATTTCTCCTACGTTCACTGACAGATGCAGCTCTTCATGACGTGGGGTTTATGCTTGTCCAACTAGGAGTTAACTAGGCAGGGAAAAGAAACAGCTGGCCCCTCCCATGGGGCCGTCCTCTCTTCCCACATAAACCCTCTCCATAGCCTAGCTCAGCAGTTTCAATGCCTAGTTTGCAAGGAGTTGACCTGGCTTCCCTTTAGGGGAATTGCGGTCCTATTTGTGACCGTTTTTTCTTTATTCTTTCTTTACTTTTATTTTATTTGACTTCTATCAAGCATTGATCTGCTATCAAGAAGCCGGCCGGGGCATAGAGAGTCCATGGGCTCTGT
This sequence comes from Glandirana rugosa, assembly GCA_018402905.1. Taxonomy (NCBI): domain Eukaryota; kingdom Metazoa; phylum Chordata; class Amphibia; order Anura; family Ranidae; genus Glandirana; species Glandirana rugosa. The sequence goes on along the minus strand of BLSH010460377.1, from coordinate 158,902 downwards.
ACTCTCCCCGGCCTGGCCGACCAATGCGAGCCAGTCCCGCCGTATGGGGACCCGCCGCATAGTGCCCGTTCTGTGCGGGTGGCCTGCCCACTTACGCCCAGCCCCGGATGCGATTCGGGTAGGGCAATTTTTTGGCCTGCAGCATACCGTCCAGGCAGGGGTGGAAAGTCTGCGACTGGGTGGCTACCCACGGCAGTCGTCCGGAGTGGTGAGTGAGAGTTCCTTCCTTCCCCCCTTTTCAGGGGCAGAAGGGGGACCGACGACCCTTGAGAAAAAAATAAAAAAAAAATTCTGGGTAACCTCCGGTAAGGGCGCGTGGAGCCCCTTTTCACCCCCTCCACAAAACCCACCCCCCCCGCGCCGCACCCGATCGTCCGGCAACCGTCCGTTGATTTTTCGCAGCCATGCGGCGATCGGCCGCCATTTTGCAGCGGACCGCTGCCATTTTACCGTAGCCGTGGACATGCTGAGCCTATAGAGCTTTCCCCCTATCGCTCGGAACGGGCGTTTGCGGTACTGCACGTTCCCTACAGGTGGTTTTCGGCCTCTAGTGTTCAACGGCAGCCATATTGGAGTCCCCTGCCTATGCAAAAACGTGTGGAAAACGTTTTTCCTTTCTCTTTGGAACGGTGTGTGCTCCGGACGGCGCGGCTCTGCTGACGATCCTCAAAGTTTACAGGCAGCAAGCAGCAAGTATAGCTGGGCTCTCCTGTGGGTGCTGGTGGCGGCGGGTGCAGTCTTCTGGGTTTTCCTGGTGCACTGTGGGGCGGTGGTGTGCGGCTGTGTGGGGGTGCCCTCAACTTTTAGTATACATCTTTGTGTTACTAAGGGGGATTTGGGGGGAGAACCTGCTTGCTGCTGGCTCAGACGCATCTGCGCAAAGGGCTTTTTTGGACCAGCTGCGGCGGTCTTTAGTGAATGCTCCCCGGGCGGATGTCGTTCAACAGGCCCCCAAGAAGCGTCCCTTGGAAAAAGGGATCAGGGGACGGCGGTTTTCCGCCATTATCACTGGAAGTCGCACTACGCTGCGACTTAGCCAGGATGACGAATCACAGACTTCTGCGCATGTGTGTGGTGTCCTCCAGGCCCCATAGGGCCCCCAAGGCTTGCCCCTATGATCAATTTTTTTTTTTTTGATCACTATAGTTATCATGAATGGCAGCATCTGTAGCATTCTTATTCGCAGCAGCACAGTGGTGTAGTGGGTAGCACTTGCGCCTGACAGCAAAATGCTTGCTGGCTCAGATCCTAGCCATGACCTCCCTGCCTGAAGTGTGCATGTTCTTCCTGTGCCTGCGTGGGGTTTCCTCCCGGTGCTCCGGTTTCCTCCCACACTTCGAGAGCATAGGTCAAAACGGTTTGCTGCTCGCTATCCCTTTGAGGAAAGCTTTTTTGTAAAAAAAAAAAGAAAACGGAAATCGCCTGTGGTGGTCCCGCTGATAGCTCGCCTTAATAGGGCAACGACCATTCCTCTGGAAGGGGTTCCTTCCTTCAAGGACCCCGCTGACTAAAAGACAGAGGCACTGTGAAAGTCGCTCTTCCTGGTAGCAGGCTCTGCGGCCAACCATGATGTCCGCCATGGCGGCGCAATATCTGTCTGGGCGTATGGCGGAGTTCCAGAATGTTCTGGACTGCGGCTGCCTAATGGATACGCCGATGAGGGCTGAATTTTTGCTCCAAGGTTTCAAGTACCTTGGTGATGCGGCCGTTGATTTACTACCTATGTTATCCAGGATAGCGGTGTTGCCGTATCCTCAGACGGGTACTCTGGTTGCGTTTTGGTCCGGTGACCATGCTTCCAAAAAAGGTCTCATAGACCTTCCCTTTCAGGGTGGACGTCTATTCGGTCCACGGCTGGGTGAGATCATTAAGGATTTCACAGGGGGCAAGTGCACCTTCCTCCCAGAGCCCCGGAGGCGTGAGTTTCGCTGTAGACAGGGGCCCCCTACCCTGGGGACAAAACAAAAAAGACGGAGGACAAACCTCCTCAGCCTGATGGGTTGCCCCCACCCGGGCTTCGGGTGGGGGGACGTTTCTGAGTTCAACACTCTGCCCCCGGCCAGGCTCTTCCCTTCGACCTTAGGGCTCCTGCAGGCAAAGCACTCTCGAACCAAGGGGTGATCGTGCCAGTGCCTCCAGCGAGAATTTTCGAGGTTTTTACTCAAATCTGTTCGTGGTCCCCAAAAAAAAAGGGGGGGGGGGTCTGGCCAGTACTGGACCTGAAGGCCCTGACCTGGTATGTTAGGGCGCGAAAATTCTGTATGGAATCTATCCGCTCGGTTGTGGCCGCCCTCCATCAGGGGGAATTTCTGGCGTCTCTGGACATCAGGGATGCGTGCCTCCATGTACCTATTTGTCCACGGCTTCAGCGTTTCCTTCGCTTTGCAGTAGGAGACCTCCATTATCAATTTGTGGCACTCCCTTTCGGTCTTGCCTCAGCCCCTTGAGTTTTCACAAAACAGGTATTGGCGTGGCTGCGACAGAGAGGCATTGCGGTAGTAGCCTACCTAGACGACCTGCTCCTGCGAGCGGAGTCCGCCTCGGCTCTGGAAGAGCACAGTGACTCGCTGCAGGACTTTAGCTGGTCGCTCTGCCTGCAGAAGTCGACGGTGTCTCCACCCCATCGCCTGGTGTATCTGGGCCTGATTCTGGACTCAGAGCAGGCAAAGTTTTTCCTTCCTCCAGCCAAGTCGCTGTCACTGCAGTTGGCAGTGTGAACCCTCCTGTCGCACAGTCGGTCTTCATTACGATTCTGTATGCGGGTGCTGGGGCTCATGGTCTCGACTTTCGAGGCAATACCGTACGCCCAGAGCCACACTCGTCTCCTTCAGCGAGCAATCCTGGCTCGGTGGGACAGGTTCCCTTGGTCCTTGGACCTTCTGATCCACCTGAGCTCCCAAACCAGGGCGTCTCTGACCTGGTGGATTCGGGACTCAGCGTTGGTTCAGGGGAAGTCGTTCCTGCCCCTTCAGTGGGTGATCATCACTGCCCAGGGCCGTTGATTGGCACAGGAGGCTCATCTCCCCATCAATGGCTGGAACTGAGAGTAATCAGATTGTGCCTGTCTCACTAGACAGTGAGGTTGGAGGGTCGTCCGATTCGGATGCAGTCGGACTATGCCACGGCAGTGGCATATGTGAACCATCAGGGCGGCACGAGGAGTCCAGCAGCTGCGGTGGAGGCAGCTCTGATACTGCGTTGGAGCGGAACGTCACATTCCGGCACTCTCCGCCACTTACATTCCAGGTGTGGAAAACTGGCAGGCGGTCTTATTCAGTTGCCAGATGCTGGACCAGGGAGAGTGGTCTCCCCACCCGGATCCCACGTGGATCTCTTGGCATCTCGGTTCAATCACAAGGTGAAGACCTTTGTGTCCAGATCGAAGGATCCGTTGGCAGTGGCCACTGACGCGCTGGTGGCCCCCAGGGGCCGTTATTGTCTTCTGTTCGCCTTCCCTCTGATAAAACTTCTACCGCGATTGATACGCAGGATAGTGGCGGAGGGAATACCAATATTCCTGGTGGCTCCAGATTGGCCTCAGCGCACTTGGTACGCCGATGTGGTGCAAATGGTGGCAAAACGCCCACTGGCGGCTCCCACTGCGAGACGATCTACTGTCTCAGGGGCCCATCTTGCACCCTGCCTTACCCTCACTGGCTTCGACGGTCTGGCTATTGAGTCCCAGGTGCTAAGAGACAGGGGAGTCGCTGACTCCGTGTTCCCTACCTTGTTGAAGGCTCACAAGTGTACTTCTCGCATGATTTACCACCGCACCTGAGAGGCTTTTATAGCTTGGTGCGAAGCGGAGGGTCATAACCCTCGCTCTTACGTAGTGTCCAGGGTCCTGATTTTTTGCAGCAGGAACTGAACAAAAAAAAACTAAACAAAACTGGCTTTGAGTACTCTCAAAGGCCGGAGATTGGCTCTGGCGATTCCTTTCCAGAGACCTTTGGCTTCGCACTCATTGATTCGTACCTTTGTACAAGGTGTGCGACATGTGGCGCTTCGGGTGAAGACCCGATGGCCCAGTGGGATCTGATTTTGGTACTTTCTGTACCTCGGGAACCACCCTACGTAAATATCCGGGTGATTCCCTCACAACTGCGGTCGCAAAAGGTGGCTTTTTGGCTGCCGTCACTTCTGTCAGACGGGTGTCTGTCTTGGCAGCACTATCGTGCAAGTCTTCCTGCCTGATCCTGCATAAGGACAAGGCGGTCTTGCGACCCTTTCCTTCCTTCCTTCTGAAGGTGGTTTCATCTTTTCGCATTAATGAAGATATTGTTCTTCATTCATTGTGATCTCGTCCATCACACCCACATGAAATTGAGTTGCATGCCTTGGACGTAGTGAGGGCCTTATGAATGTATTTTGCTGCTACAGCCTTTTTTCGGAAGGCTAATGCCTTATTTGTGTTGACAGGGGGTCCGCACAAAGGTTTGGCGGCCTTGTTGGCTACTACTTTCGTTGGATTAGACAAACCGTGACCCACGCATATTCTGTTCGGGGCAAGGTCCCCCTTTCCGGTCACGACTCATTATACCCGGGCTGTTAGTACTCCCTGGGCTTTTAAACACCAGGCCTCGGTGTCACAGGTGTGCAAGGCGGCCTCTTGGGCCTCGGCACACACTTTCTCTAAGTTTTTTAGGTTTATGTGCTAGCATCTTCGGATGCTGCCTCTGGCCGCAAAGTTTTGCAGGCGGCAGTGTGTGTGCGTCTGGCGCCTCCTTAGAGGTTCTGTTGGGTACAGTTGTTATTGTTTACCCACCCCTCTTTTTGACACAGCTTGGGGACATCCCCACACGTAATGAAGAGCTGCGTCTGTCAGTGAACGTAGGAGAAAAAGGGATTTCTCCTTACGTTCACTGACAGACGCAGCTTCTTCATTAACTTCATGGGGTTTTATGTTCGTCCAACTAGGAGTTAACTAGGCAGGGAAAAGATCAGCTGGCCCCTCCCTTGGGGGCCGTCCTCTCTTCCTACATAAAATCCCCTCACAGCATAGCTCTCCAGTTTCAATGCCTAGTTCGCAAGGAGTTGACCTGGCTTCCCCATAGGGAACTGCGGTCCTGAGATGACCATTTTCTTTTTTATTTTTACTTTATTTTTTTACTGCAATCAAGATGATCTGCTATCAAGAAGCCGGTCGGGGCATACCTTTCATGTCTCGTGGTCCCGGGAGATACGGGGCTGGCCGAAGAACTATCGTCTAGTAGAACTAACGTCATTTTTTTATTTCATTTT
>BLSH010460377.1:121040-142075 GCA_018402905.1 Glandirana rugosa | reverse complement strand
ACCTCCTTACCCTGGTGCCCTGCACTCAGTGTAATGATACAGGAAGCGGTCCTGACATCATAATGTCACTGTTGGTTTCTGCATCTTTTGAGGACCACAAACCACCAGAGGAGATCCAGAGAGGATAAATTGTAGATTTGCTTTAATAACTGCTTAGTTACTAATTAGAGAGAAGATCTGCTATACAAAGGACCTCATTTTTTTAAATTCTTTCACGTGTATGTTTTTTTATAGCCAAGTGGACTCCCATAAACTGTGTTTTATTCATAGAATGGGCTGTTGTTTTGTGTTTAAAGGCCAAGTCCACATTTGGGTAAAATATTTAGGGTGTAACACACAACATGCACACATTCTGTAGCCCCCCACTCTTAAACACCCCCTGCTTACTTGAATTTTGAGGTTCTTCTCCACACACACATTTGAAAAAAGGGCATTTGAAAGAGAAGGGTGAAGCCCCTGAAAACATCATGCACGCCCCCTCTGCCGACATCACCAAGCATTTTGATACCTGTCATCTTTGTGTGTGACGGAGAACACTGCTGCTTCTATCTATACCTTGAGCTAGCTGGCGCCCTGCCATTCTTGGTTTCTGTTTGCTTACAGCGTCACACTGATCACAGCTGCTAGATCTCTGGTGTTACCTATCCATGCTCTTTAATGCTAACTTCAATGTAAGTGTGCTGCTTATTTTAATAAAGTGATTTTTTTGTTGGATACTGACCTCAGTGCCCTGCTGTTCATTTTCTTTTTCTCCTGCAGCCTCCTGTATTTTTATTTATTTATTTTATTAGACTCAGCTGTGCATGGCTTCGCTCATATAGTCGGTTCATGCATGGCTCCGCCCACACATCCGGTTCAGCCATTCACAGAGATCTATAAATGGAAGTCTACGAGTTTATCTTACCACAGCAGAGAGACTCATAGCTCCCATGAAGTATGAGTAAGGTAGCATCACCGCACTCATAGCCCATTGATTATTTCCAGCAGCCCCGTAACAGTAGGTACCTTTGTATTGGCCTGGAGTTTTAGGCTTAGTCTGCAGAAGCCTGTTCATTGCAGCCGCAATGCACTGCTCACAGCTACATTTCATTTTTTTTAGTAGTCGTGCATTTAGTCTTTTTTTTGACAATAGGTGGAACATGCCTTTAAAAACAATTACCGTATATACTTGAGTATAAGCCGAGTTTTTCAGCACATTTTTTGTGCTGAAAAAGACCCCCCTCGGCTTATACTCGAGTCAGTGTCTGTGGGTGATGAGTAGATTCACATTAAACAGAGCCGTGCTGCTTCTAAGAGCCGTTCTGTGCTTTGTAAGTGTGATTAAACACATTGGAATGCAAAGAATGCTGAGAGAGGTGTCAGATTCTCAGCTTGATGTCGGGAGGTGAGGGAGGTGGGCGGGACAAGCTGATGTTAGCTGTTCAGTCCCGCCTACCTCCTGATCTCCGTGAAGAGCTGCAGCTCTCTCTCTGCATTCATTGCATTCCAATGTGTTTAATCACACTTACAAAGCACAGAACGGCTCTTAGAAGCAGCACAGCTCTGTTTAATGTGAATCTACCTTACTCATCCCTTATGTGTTCTGGCTACAGCCTGTGTCCTGGCTACAATACCTGTGTCCTGGCTACAGTCTGTGTCCTGTATAAAATCCCTGTGTCCTGGCTACAATACCTGTGTTCTGGCTACAGTCTCTGTGTCCTGTACAAACTCCCTGTGTCCTGGCTACAATACCGGTGTTCTGGCTACAGTCTCTGTGTCCTGGCTACAATCCCTGAGTTCTGGCTACAATTCCTGTGTTCTGGCTCCCTGTCCCTGTGTTCTGGCTACAATTCCTGTGTTCTGGTTGCTGCATTGGCCACCCTAGGCTTATACTCGGGTCAATAACTTTTCCCAGTTTTTTGTGGTAAAATTAGGTACCTCGGCTTATATTCGGGTCGGCTTATACTCGAGTATATACGGTATATGAGTTACAGTATGTGGTCAGTTTACATTCCGGCATTGATAAGTGCAGTTTTATCAGCTAGCCATAGTCATCTGATGTAAAGGTTTTGGCTCCACACATTCGACATGCTAATTCAAGTGCACTTTGTTGTAATACACAGAGTTCCATTTATAGATACTATCTATCTATCTATCTATCTAAAACCAAATAGGGCGCAAAGCCCACTGCAATAGAGAATTATAGAATGTAAGCTCTTTTGACTGATGCAAATGATTTTGTGTGCTCTGTAATGCACTAGATTATATGCTGGCTCTAGAATATAATTGTGGGATAAATTGTGGCTAATGCTAAAGTTTATTTTCAGCCTACTGTTCCTTTAACAATTTCAGCCCCCCCCCCCCCCTTCCCCAACCTCCTCGCAGCATTGTTGCTTGGAAAATCAAATACCTGCAATATAGACTCTGACACTGCCTGCGTCCGTAGAGTAAAATCCAGATTTCATTATTTTTATTTTGCTCATTGTCCATCTCTGTACCTGCAGCTTCCCGGGGCAATGAATTTCCCAAGGAAGTGATGTACCCATTGATGCATCTCTCTACAGCGCATCTGGGACAATCAAATGCCGAAAAAAATGACAGTTAGGGAAAAAAATGACTATTTAGTAGCAGTTGTTCATTTCTTCAAATAATTCTGTGCTGAATGACACATGAGAGCTCAGATTTAAACTTAATGAGATTCTGCTTGCTTGTTTTCCTTTGGAATTGTAAAAGTGTGAAAAGTTCCCTTCTGCAGGCCTATAGGTGGAAATGTATTGGTTTTGTTATGTATGGAGAATTCCTGGGAGGGCCGTGGGACAGAATACATGGAGCATAGATGACCTCTGGCTGCCATAAAACGTCGGCAACACAAATTTGTGAAGCGGAATTTACTCTTCAGCCTGTTTGTTATAATTTTTCATTGCTTCTACTCCCCCCCCCCCCCCCCACTTGCAAATACAGCGCTGTCACCTTTCATTGTTCCAAGTTGCCTGAAAATACCCGTTCATCACTGTGTCGCGCAACAGGACTGCCTGGCATTTGTTCCAAAATAAAGCATAAATGTAATGCATTTTCATAGAGGACCTGGGTAAAGTTTTTGCTACTACAAGGAGACAGCAAAGTGACCCTTCAGCTTTGCAACAGTCGTCTTGAGGCGCCTGCTCTTCCTGCACATCACTTGCCGCCAGTCTATCACTGAAGTTAGTCTTCCAATGAATGGGCAGATCGGCACTCCTCTGTCCTCCCACAATGCAGTGCTCACTGCTTGACCAGTCGCCAGGCTTGAACAATGTCAAGCGAGGGCATGATGGAGATTGCAGCGCCTTATGCAATTAAAGCGTTTGTTCACCTTTTCAGAGCCCTGAAAGTAGCAGAAAGAAAGAGAAGAGACATAATTCCCTAGCTCACCCTTGGCTGAGATGGAACCATTATAACAAATCAGTTTGCAGAAAAAAGAAAGCACCACTAATGCCAATAAGAAAAAAAAAGAAAAGCAGAACCTACAATCTAGCCCCCCGTGCCCCCCCATCCCTGTACTTACCCCCACGGGTGATGAGCTGTCACTGCCCATGCAGCCAGTGTAGTGATCCGGGGATTTGAAATCCCTGCTTTTCTTTTCCTTCTTTCTGCCAGGCTTCTGCAATTTATCAGAGCAGTACCGATTGCTCACTGATGTCTCATCACCCATGGAGGTAAGTAGAGCAGGCACAGGGGATGGGGAAGGGTGTACACTTACCCTTTTTTCTTTTTTGTGGACATTTTGGGAGTTGTTGGATGAAGGTGAAGGAAGCAGGTGGCTACTGTTCGACTTATTTTACTTTGGTTACTGTCATCTTGGTTTATTGCTCGGTATTAGCTCAGTTGTTGTTTCCTGGGATATCTGAGCAAAGAAAAGGTAGCCGTTGCGTCTGATTGCATGTTTCGTTGATCAACATATTTTGTTTACCAAGATTTGTACAAAACAACCTGAGAGATTTTGCCTATTTTATAAACTTGTATTGCTCCCTCAAAGTCTACAGTACCATACTACCACCCTCATATACTCACGCTTTCCGCAGTTTGAGAGGAATCTAACGTCCCAACGTGCTTATTAAAGCGGTACTAAACCCATTTATTTAACAGTTTCAAAAAAGTTACCGGAAATGTAACTGTCACATTGGTTGTGCTCTCAACCAAACTGTCAAACCATCAAATGGCTGAACTCCTAAATGATCACATGTGCAGCATCTTGGCAGAACAGAATTGTCCTAGATTATGGTTAACGAGCGTCTATCTGCAGTACTGAATGACAAAATCACTCTGTTCGAAAAAAACCTGGAGCTCCTGAGTTTAGTATCTGACGAGGGATACTCAGACCCTCTCAGTCTAGATAGTGGTCCAGGTTTAGAGGGTTGCCACTCCCTTAATCATCTTCCTTTTTTCTTCTTCCTTCTTTTTCCGTCCCTCTGGAAATTGTGACAGTCCCGTGCCATTTTTTTGGGAAGCCCACTCCTATTTCTTAGGATGAAAGGTCATTCCCTTCATTTGGTGGAGGTTGGGGACTATGTATAATGCAAGTAAATAAGACTGTGCAGTGTGCATTCTTCCAATAGTTGATACCTTCAGCTGTGATCTAGTTGTGAATGACAAATTTGCCTTAGTTGTCAGCTTTTCAGTCAGTGTAGTTATTTTGACCACAGGCTTGATTAACCTTAAATGTACCGTGATAAGATACTGTAATTTCTATGTACACAGTGAGGCTTATGGAAACCATGGTTTCCATAAGCCTCCATTGTTTCCAAACATCACCTTGGAATGTTGTTTGTACCTTTTTTTTTTTTTTTTTTTTTTTCTTTTGAACTTTCCAATAAAAATTATTGGAAATGAAGATCAAACAGAGGCCAAGATGGCAGCTTCCTTGACTGAAAACAATAGGAGGGTTTAGTTCAGTTTAAAGCAGAGGGGAGGGGGGATGGGGGGTTAGGAATCATTGGTAGTAGGTGTTGTCTGAATGCTTTTGCCTGACTCCGAATGCAAGGAAAAATGTGTGATTGAGGGCAGAGTGACAGGTGAACCACATCTACCAGCCACCCCTAAGGGGGCCATTGTCTACACTTTATATTGCATACTCCTTTTATCATATCCATCGTTTTTATAGCTGAACTACAGGGGAACTGCTAAATACACAGGTGAAATACCTATATAGACTGTCTTGCCTTCCAAAAGATTTGTTTTTCCGTCCATCCCTTCATGAGGTTTACAACACACACAGCACAGCCAACCTGGTGGCCTGACGTTTCTCTGCTGCATTACAATTAGGTCACCTGTCAGCATATGTTTTTGCAGGACTCCTGATTGGATCAATGCACTGCCCATCCCTAAAAGCTGTATCTTTCTGTACAGGGGAATCACAAGAGGTTGAAATCACATAATAGGTAGATCTTTTAAAAAAATGCATTTAAAAAAAAAACATGACTGTATTTTAAATGTGAAGCCTGTCACTACATTACCAAAATGAAATGTTAAAGAACATGTTGCACGCTCCCCTTTTCCACGGTCGGTGAATTTTTAGATGCCTTAAACAATCTCAACATCTCTCGGTGTGTCGTATAACGTATCCCTGTTGGGCATTAGGATTCCTCCTACTTGCCCCTACATCACTACCGTGTTCTGTAGTAGCATAGCTGCCATCAGGCGGAACCACAGTGCCCAGTGGTGGGGGAGGGGGCGTAGCATGCTATCTGACACACCTGGAAGTGTTGGGTAGCAGTCGTGCCCAGAGTTGTTACAAATGAAAATTTCTCCTACGTTCACTGACAGACGCAGCTCTCCATTGACATGTGGGGTTATATGCAGATCCTATTAGGAGTTAACTAGGCAAAGAAAGAAAGCAAGCTGGCCCCTCCCTGGGGGCTGTCCTCTCTTTCCCATATAATCCCCCTACTCTGCTCAGTACATCAGTTTTATTATGCCTAGTGCAAGGAGTTGACCTGGCTCCCTTATGGGACCTGCGGTTTAGATTTTTGCTACCGCTTTTTTATTTTTCATCAAGCTAATGAAGACTACTATCAAGAAGCTGGCTGGGGCATAGAGGGTTCCTGGAAAATCCTGTGCTTTCCCCAGCACGGCCAACCGATGTGAGCTAGTCCCAGGTTATAGTGGGTCCCGCCGCATCGTGCCCGTTCCGTGCGGGTGGCCAGTGGGTGATCCCTACTTGTGCCCAGTGTCTGGATTTGATCCTGTCCAGGGGCTTGTGGCCAGCAGCATCCCTCCCCAGCTGGGGAGAAAAGTCTGCGACCGGGTGGCTAGCCGCTGCCCCCGTCAGGAGTGATGAGTGAGCCCCCCTCGGCTCCTCCTGGGGCATTGGGAGGGGGCCGCCGGGCGATTTTTGGCATCTCTGTCTGCATTAGCCGCCAGTAGAGGCTGGTCGCTGGCCCTCTCCTGGGTCCCTTCCTCTTACCCCTCCCCCCCAGCGCTCCGCACCCTGTTTGGCACTGTGTGCATACCGCCTAGGCCGCCATGCGGCGATCTGCCTCCATTTTGCGGCGGATCGCCGTCATTTTGCCGTAGCAGCGGCCATTTTTCATGGGATTTTCCCTCCAGTGCTGTGGCGGCGGTTTTGCCGGAGCTTCGGTCCTCAGCAGCCCTTTGGCCTCTAGTGGATGTCCTTGGCGGCCATATTGGAGTCCCTGCATGCTGAGAAAAACATGCTGCTGCCGTTTTTACTTTCACTTTGCTGGGATGGTGTGGCTGGCTGCTGACGGCGCAAGCTTCTGGCGGTCCTCAGGACGTTTTTTCTGTGGCAGAAACAGCAAGTATAGCTGGCTTCCTGGGGGGCTGGGGGCGGTGGGTGCAGTCCTCCTGGGTCTCCCTGGCGTTCTGAGGGGCGGTGGTGTGGTTACAGTGTGGGGGAGTTGTCCTCACTGTGTGTGTTCAGTCTGAGTGGAGTGATGGCAGATGACCCTGCAGGGTCCTCTGAAGAGGAATCAGCGACAGTGCAACCTGCATTGGGGTCCCTGGTGTCCCTAAAACAGCTGAGGGTGGGGTTTGGGGAATTTCTTCCCAGGGTGGGGCCGAGCAAGGCCCTGGGGGCCCCTAAGAAGCGCCCTCCTCTCCCTTGTTCCGCAGTGGAGGATTCCGAACCGGAAGTGGCTACGGGGGTCACGGGGACCCCCGTGGAACTTTCTGAGGGTGAACTTGACCCCTCGGATGATGAGGAAGACCAAGGGGCTAAGGCAGCGCGCGAAAAGGCGCTGGTGTCTGCAATAATATCTGGCATCCGTGCGTCTTTGCGACTGGACCAAGATGGCGAGTCGCAGACGTCTACTTATATATAACAATGGAGCCGCGCTATTAAAAATTGAATAAACAAATCAGTTAGAGCTGAAAAAGAAAGTCTCTGCTGTTTATAAAGAAAGTTGAATCTTCATCCAGGTAGGTAACAGTTCAAAGTATTGCACAAGGTGAACTATGATCAAAAAAATCCTCAATAGCCGAATTGAAGGCTTACCGTATATCGGTTAAAAAATCTAAAAATCTAGAAAGGGCTATATGGTGAAGTAAGTATGAACTCTCTCTCCCCCGCTTACCTCGCTGTTATCAGTACTTTTTATGTGAGTAGTATTTTATTCCGTTTTACAAATAAATCCACCATACAGTTTGCACTATGTTGGCCTCTCTTTTAACATGGCACCTTGACTGAGATATCCCGGATTGTATCCGAACAATAACGTGGGTTGGAAGTTCCGTGGTTCCATTGTATAAGAGCAGCTGATTGATCTACATCTGCAGTACTATATGCGCTGTTTGGTGAAGAGTTGGTAAGCCTTGAATCCCTGCGGTGGTGGTCCCACTCCTATATTCTGCACATGGCGTTTGGTGTAGGTGGTGGGTGTACCTCTGGGAGAGTTCATACTTACTTCACCATATAGCCCTTTCTCTATTATACCCTACATGTGTTATCGTTCCCTGTGAGGTGGACGGAGGAAATCCCTTTTTTTCCCTTGTGAGCATGGATCGAAGAGATACACATTGGTTACATGTATGAGCGTTTTTTTAACCGATATACGGTAAGCCTTCAATTCAGCTATTGAGGATTTTTTTAATCATAGTTCACCTTGTGCAATACTTTGAACTGTTACCTACCTGGATGAAGATTCAACTTTCTTTATAACCAGCAGAGACTTTCTTTTTCAGATCTAACTGATTTGTTTATTCAGTTTTTAATAGCGCGGCTCCATTGTTATATAGATTCTTGTATGCTGCGACTGAGTATTTGAGCTGCTGCTGCTGTGTTACTTTTTGGTTAGCGCAGTGTTGGTATTATTTGTATCTAGACGTCTACTTATGTCTGCGGGACTGCCAGGCCTCCTAGGTCACCCAGAGCTTACCCTTATGATACATTTTTTGCGTCTGCAGCATTCCTTCACCATGCCAAAGCGCTTCGCTATCCGGTATCCTTTTTGAGGATAATTTCGTAAAGAAGTGGGCGTCCCCCTCGGTGGACCCCCCGGTTGGGCGCCTGAACAAGGCGACGACTATTCCCCTGGAGGGGTCGCCGTCGTTTAAGGATCCTGCCAATAGGTGGATGGAGGCGGTGTCTAAGGCACTCTTCATTTTGGCAGGATTGGCCTTGAGACCAGCCCTGGCGTCTGTCATGGCGGCGCAATATCTGTCTGAATGTATGGCGGAGCTGCAGAATGATCTGGACTGAGGCAGAACGCTTGAGGCATCGCAGAAAGCAGAACATGTGTTTCACGGTATCAAATACCTGTGTGATGCTGCTCTAGACCTGCTCCCTATGTTGTCCAAAATGTCTGTTTTTGCAGTCATTATCAGACGGGTCCTCTGTTTGCGTTCGTGTTCGAGTGACTGCGCATCCAAAAAAGGTCTAGCGGACCTCCCTTTTTAGGGTGGCCGTCTCTTGGGCCTCAGTTGGATAAAATCATTAAGGATTTCACTGGCGGGAAGAGTACATTTCTTCCGGAGCCCAGGCGGCCAGAATTTCGCCGCAAGCAAGTGCCTGTCTCTTCGGGTCAGAAGAGGTTTTTTCGTGCCCCTGGCACAGCGGGCAAGGGCCCGCGAGCCGGCAAGGCTGCTACAGGGGCCGGAAAAAGACCCTGGCAGCGCAAAAACGGAAAAGCAGAGGATAAGCTCTCCTCTGCGTGGTGGGTTGGAAGATCGGGTGGGGGGGCGTATTCTGGGGTACGCAGACAGGTGGACTGCCCGCATTTCCTACCGGTGGATGCAGGAAGTGGTGTCCTCCGGGTACAGGATAGAGTTCAGCACTCTACCCCCAGACAGGTTCTTCCCATCGAACATAGGACTCCCGCATCAATGTCGGGAGGCCCTTTTCGGGGCGGTTCAGGCACTATCAGACCGGTGCCTCAGTCAGAGAGGTTTCATGGTTTCTACTCGAACCTATTTGTGGTCCCCAAAAAAGGTGGGGGGGTAAGTCCAGTTTTGGACCTGAAGGCGCTAAACTTTTATGTGAAATCGCGAAAATTCCGGATGGAATCGGTCCGCTCGGTCGTGGCCGCCCTACATCAGGGGGACTTCCTGGCGTCCCTGGACATCAGGGACGCGTATCTCCATGTTCCCATTTGTCTCCCACACCAGCGCTTCCTACACTTTGCAGTGGGAGATCTCCATTACCAATTTGTGGCACTGCCCTTCGGTCTGGCCTCGGCTCCTCGGGTGTTCACCAAGTTGGTGGCCCCAGTGCTGGCGCTACTGAGGCAGAGGGGCATTGCGGTGGTAGCTTACCTCGACGACTTGCTCCTGAGAGCAGAATCTGCCTCAGCCCTGGAGGAGAGCGTAGCTATCACCATGGCCTCGTTGAAGGACTTCGGTTGGCTGATCAATCTGCAGAAGTCGACATTGACTCGTCTTGTCGCCTGGAATATCTGGGTCTGACTCTGGACAGGGAGCAGGCGAAGGTGTTCTTACCTCCGGCCAAGCTGGGGCCCCTGCAATCAGCAGTGCGAACCTTACTGTCTCACCGGCAGTCATCATAACAGTTCTGTATGCGGGTGCTGGGGCTCATGGTGTCGGCCTTCGAGGCGGTACCTTACGCTCAGAGCCACACTCGGCTACTTCAGCGAGTGATTCTGTCTCGGTGGGACAGATCCCCACTGTCTCTGGACCAGTTGGTCCACTTGGATCATCAGACCAGGGCCTCCTCGGCCTGGTGGCTTCGGGCCCCAGCCTTGACGCCGGGAAAATTGTTTCTTCCCCTGACGTGGTCGATAATCACGACGGACGCCAGCCTGTCGGGCTCGGGGGGCGTCCTGGGACATCTGTCGACCCAGGGCCATTGGCCGGCGCAGGAATCTCGCCTTCCGATCAATGTGCTGGAGCTAAGAGTAATCAGACTCTGCCTATCCCGCTGGACGGTGAGGTTGCAATGGCTCCCGATTCGGGTTCAGTCGGATAATGCCACAGCGGTGGCGTATGTGAACCATCAGGGCGGAACAAGGAGTGCGACAGCGGCTGCGGAAGCAGCCCTCATTCTGTGTTGGGCAGAACTTCACGTACCGGCAATCTCCGCCATCTACATTCCAGGCGTAGAAAATTAGCAGGCGGACTTCCTCAGTCACCAGACGCTGGATCAGGGGAATGGTCCCTCCATCCAGAAGTGTTCAGCCAGATTTGCCACAAGTGGCGCACGCCAGACGTTGACCTCTTGGCGTCTCGATTCAACCACAAAGTAAGACATTTGTGTGCAGGACAAGAGACCCGTTGGCGGTGGCCACAGACGCGCTTGTGGCACCTTGGGGGTCGGTATCGTCTTCTGTACGCATATCCTCCTCTCAAACTTCTCCCGCGTCTACTGCGCAGGGTAGAAGCGGAGGGAATTCCGATGATTCTGGTGGCTCCGGATTGGCCTCAGCGTCCGTGGTACCCCGACGTGGTAAGAATGGTGGCAGACGCTCCCTGGCGTCTCCCACTGAGAGACGATCTGTTGTCTCAGGGACCCATATTGCACCCTGCTTTACACTCGCTGGCTTTGATGGCCTGGCTATTGAGTCCCAGGTGTTGAGGGACAGGGGAGTAGACGACTCAGTGGTCCCTACCATGCTGAAAGCGTGCAAGTGTACTTAGCGCAAGATTTATCATCGCACCTGGAAAGCATATATTGCCTGGTGTGAGGCGGGGGGTTGGAACCCTCGCTCTTATGTGGTACCCAGGGTCGTGACTTTTTTTACAACAGGGCCTGAATAAAAAATTGGCCTTGAGTACTCTCAAGAGCCAGAAATCGGCTTTGGCGATTCTTTTTCAACGCCCTCTGTGTCACATTCATTGATTCGTACATTTGTACAAGGTGTGCGCCATGTGGCTCCTCAGGTGTGGTCACCTATGGCAACGTGGGATTTGAATTTGGTGCTTTCAGTGCTTCAGAAGCCACCATATGAGAAGATCAGGGATATTCCCTTACAATTGTTGTCGCAGAAAGTGGCTTTCTTGGTGGCCATTACATCCGCTAGGGGGGTGTCTGAGTTGGCAGCGTTGTCCTGCAGGTCTCCTTACTTGGTCCTGCACAGGGACAAGGCGGTCTTGCGCCCGTTGCCTTCTTTTTTGCCGAAGGTGGTTTCTTCTTTCCATATTAACGAAGATATTGTTCTCCCTTCATTGTGTCCACACCCTTCACATCCTAAGGAGATTGAGTTGCATTCCTTGGATGTGGTACGGGCTTTGCGGGTGTATTTGGCGGCTACAGACTTTTCGGAGGACTGACACGTTTTGTCTTGAAGGATGGTCCGCGCAAAGGAATGGTGGCCTCGTTGGCTACTGTCTCTCGTTGGATCAGACAGACTGTGACTCATGCGTCTACTGTTCAGGGCGAAGTGCCTCCTTTTCCAGTCACGGCTCATTCTACCAGGGCTGTTAGCACTTCCTGGGCTTTTCGACACCAGGCCTCGGTGTCACAGGTGTGCAAGGCGGCTACTTGGCCCTCGGTGCACACATTCACTAAGTTTTATAAGGTTGATGTGTCCGCATCTTCGGCTGCTGCTTTTGGCCGTAAAGTTTCACAGGCGGCAGTGTAGGCGCGTCTGGCGCCTCCTGAGAGGTTCTGTTGGGTACAGTTGTTGTCGTTTACCCACCCCTCTTTTTGACACAGCTTTGGGACATCCCCACATGTCAATGAAGAGCTGCGTCTGTCAGTGAACGTAGGAGAAAAAAGGATTTTATTAAAACTTACCGTAAAATCCTTTTCTCTGAGTTCACTGACAGACGCAGCATCCACCCCTCTGCGTTTTTTTCGGTACGGCTTGTTACGAACTGATATGCTGAGCAGAGCAGGGGGATTATATGGAAAGAGAGGACAGCCCCCTGGGAGGGGCCAGCTTGCTTTCTTTCTTTTGCCTAGTTAACTCCTAATAGGATCTGCATATAACCCACATGTCAATGAAGAGCTGCGTCTGTCAGTGAACTCGGAGCCAGCCAGCCAGGAAGGAGAGTATGAAAGATGTTCTTTTAGAGGGTGCCTTTTATTAAATTTTTATAATGGGTGACTTTAATATTAGCCTAGAATTCACCCTGCCAGTTCCTCCCACCAGCCTTGATCTGCCTGCATTGCATAGAGAAACACCAAGAGCTAGTGATTTATCACTGAGTCATGATGTGTATATGCTCTGGAAAAGGTTTTATTGACATTTTTTGCTATATTGATGAGGGGAAAAAGAGGAAAAAGTATTCAATCACTTTACAATGAAAATGTGTGTTCTTGTATACAGATGGTAATATTATATATTATATGACTAAGCGATGCTTCATATAACTATCATCATGAAATAATAGAAAGAAGAAAAATAAATAAATAATAGAAAATGAAAATCAACATTAGGATACTATCATATAGAGCAGTGGTTCTCAACTCTGGTCCTCAGGACCCACCAACAGGCCAGATTTTAAGTATTGCCTTAGGCAGACCAAAATACTGCAATCACTGACCAGCAAATTATATCACCTGTGATGCATTTCATTTATGCTGCAAACCTGGCCTGTTAGTGGGTCCCGAGGACTGGAGTTGTGAACCACTGATATAGAGGTATCTGTATGAATTCCATGTACTAATTGATGTTTTGTAGATAACCTAAGGATCCCATTTCAGGTTAAAGGTTTTCTTGGTATTAAAGCTGTTGTATACCAAAAAAAAAAAAAAAAAAAAAGACCTGTAAGGCAAAGGCATAATGAGCTAGTATGCACCACATACTAGCTAGTTATGAAATACTTACCTCAGAATGAAGCTCCAACAGGTCAGCCCGGTCCCCGCAGAGGGAGCTGACATTTTTCCCTCGGGGGATCTTTCCGCTGTGAGTGGCCAAAGCCGCGAGACGTCACTACCGCGCATGCGTTCTGGAGGCCGTCTTTCCCGCAAGGTTTCTGGCAAGGTCCAGTGCTATGCGCCGGGCCTTCGCAATGACATCACAGCACATGCGCCGTGTTGTCAGTGGCTGCATGCAGTGAGAAGATCTCCTAAACCATACAGGGTTAGGAGATATTCATTTACCTACAGGTAAGCCTTATTATCGACTTGCCTGCTGGTAAAAATCACAAATTAGGGTATACAACAGCTTTAATTGTGTGGAAAATACTCGTCATGATCTTGATGTCATCTACTCTCGCTATTCTTTGTTGAAAAGGTACAGAACTAGATTTCAAATGGTATGCAATTAGCGTGGGGTAAAACAAATGGTGTATAAAGACCGTATGTCTGTGTATTGTGGTATCCATAATTACTCATTACATAGCAGGCTTTCCTTCCTTGTTAAAGCTTGCTGATACTCTGTCACTCCACAGTTCTACCAATCAGAGCCTTTCTAAATGAAAACAATAGTCTCTGTGCAGTCTGTAGTGATACAATCATACTTCATGTCGGCTGTAACACATATTAAATGCCATCAGATTGGTTATGATGCAGTTGTATGTCTATTTCTGCAGGCCAGTTCTCAGAACTAGGTGAACAATTCCAATATGCTAGAGTGTATTTTACAATGCCGATAAGAAATCAGTTGACAGGAGCCCCCATTGAGTCTCTTTGTCTGAGTCTCCTTAATGAGGTTGGATAGAGGGAATTGTACACCGAAACTCCTATCTTTTTTATTCATCCCACAAGGTAACAGTGTGGCTTAGCCTGGTGCACAGTTGGACTTGGGAAAGAACATGAAATACATTTTCTGTTTGCTCAGCAAGCTCTGGATGACATACTGTCTGTCCTTACTGGTTTTGCTAACTGGCCAGTCAAAGAGATGTGCTTACTGGGAAAGCTGCTGTATTTTTACTGTATTTTAGTATAATTTGGCACTCTTAGCAAGAACAATGTCTTTTTAAAAAGCTGTAAAGAATGCCATTAATACCTCTCCCACCCACAGCACCTCTGCTTAGCTCTTTTGAAGAGCTACGGTGCCCAAAGACTCTTCGCCATCTGACACACTTTGGGGATCGGGTGCCTTCCTCCCCCTCTGCGCTGTGTGGTTCAGTCCATTGGTGCCTCTGTTGCTATTCTGTCATATACTGACATAAGGTTGCTAGTCTATACTAACAACCAGTTAAATTGCTGCTGGGATCCAAAAACATTGACTTGCTGAATTTATTTATAGACATTTACAATTTTGAGTTGCCACCAGAACAGGAATAGTGGGGAAATCTTCCAATGGGGACATGTTTCAGTGACAACTGTCCAAAAGGAGATGTACCCAACTTTCGAGAAACCTTCCTGTTTTGTTTTTTTTTTGCGCACTATGATTCCCTCTTTGGGAGCCTTACTTTAGACCCCTTTCACACTGAGGCGGTTTTCAGGAATTTTAGCGCTAGAAATAGCCTCTGAAAAGCGCCTCCCATTGATTTTAATGGGTGCTTTTACACCTGGGTGGTGCGCTTGCGGGACTCTAGGAAAAGTCCTGCAAGCAGCATCTTTGGGGTTGGTTTGAAGCACTACAAATAGCGCTTCAAAAATACCCTGCCCATTGGAATGAATGAAATGAAAACGCTTCAGAAGGGCTGCAAAACTGGTCTTTTTTTTTTTTTTTGTTTTTAGGTCACGTGATCTTAAAAAAAACGGCCGGCTGGCACCCGAAGACCGGAGCAAAAGCTCCGCTGAAACGCCACTAAAGCACAGCAAAAACAACCGGCACTTTAGAGCTGTTTTAGTGGCGCTCAGTGTGAAAGGGGTCTAATTTCCTTTCTGCCAGGGAATACATTTTACCTGCACTTTTAGGGTTTCCCTAGACACAGACAGTTTGCGTTCAGGAGAGTGCAGCTATCCAAAACTGCAGATAGTCGCTCCATGTTTGATTTACATGTAGGCCGCATCAGCCTGTCATTGATGTGTACAGGTTACAAGAAAAAAGGGGGGGGGGGGTTGAGACTTTAAATGAAGCACGAGGCTGCAATCTGGTAAAATGATTGATATATAATATCACATTCTAACTCGTATATGTACATATTTAATTATGACCTAATAAAGTTCTAAAAAGTAAAGCTGATTTGTAACACATTATTGATTCATCTATGCACACATGTTCCATCATGGCACAATACAATTGTATAAAATAGTGTTGACTTGTGGCCTAAAAACCTCTCTAATCCCACATCAAGATATTACCGTAAAGATGGATCATGATTGCAAAAAATGTTTATAAGTGATCTAATGATAAGGATTTGCTGCCGATTAGTGGAGGGAATTCACTAAATGCAGAGAGCTTTTTTGATGCTATGTCATTATAATCATGTGCTGATCATTAGATCACTTTTATAGGATTTTTCTGCAATCATGATCCATCTTTACAGAGATTTTTAAGTCACAAATCAACACTATTTTATACAATTGTATTGTGCTGTGCTGGAACATGTGTACATAGATGAATCAATAATGTGTTACAAATCAGCATTATTCTTTAGAACTGTATTATGTCACGAATAACGTGTACATATATGAATGAATAAATGTGATGATATATATATATATATATTATGTATCTCATCATCATTGATTTTACCAGATTGCAGCCGTGCATTTTATTTAAAGTCCCAACCTCCCTTTTTCTTTTATCTTGTAATAGGGGTGGAGGCATATGACCCTACCTTGTCATTGCCTCATTTAAAGTCCCGAAAATATTTCAATTTTGATGTGTACAGGTTTCCTGTTTGTGGCTGATCAGAAACACCTGGCTGTACCTGCTACAGAAGTACGCTGACCTGTATGGTGTACAGCCCTAACCGGCCATGTCTTATGCCCTATGAAATGTTTTTGAAATAAAACATTTAATTGGAGATTGCAAATCTCAGTTGGCCTCTGTTGAAATAATTTAAAGCAACTCTCAATCCTTCTTTTTTTTTAAATTTGAATAGAAGTCCTGCAAAGAAAACAATTGGTACCTGCCGTGTTGCCCATACAACCAAACCCCTCTCTGGGTTAATGAATGAAGCTTCCTCAAAGAACCTCAGTATATGGCACAGTTCCAGGGTGTGTCAGATGCGTGGTCCCTCGCCATACTTTGTGGTTCCTTCCGATGGCTTCTGTGTCCTGTAGTGATGTTGTGGCCAGTGAAGGAAACCATAGAGTGCAGTGGGGGAACGCCAGCTTCCCACACTCCCTGAGAGGGTCAAATGCAGAATATCTTTGGGAGAGTTTTTTTCTTCCACCCAGAGGAGTGTGGCAGCGAGACAGGTAAGTAATACCTGCTTAATACCTATCCGATTGGGATATCTATATGCTGGTGTGGTTTCCTCGGGAGACCCAGACGTGTGCATCTTTGGACTAGCTGTCTTACGGGGGTGTTTTACCCTTGATGGTCCCCACCTTGTTTTGGTCCGGCATGGGTGCACCATAGGGATTTATTGTGGCCATGGTTGCCCCGGTCCAGAATAGGACACACGTGATTCTCCTTCCCTCCTCCTTTTTTGGGCTTCTGATGGTTCCATACTGCTGGAGAATTACACCTTGATTTGTGACCAAGCTTTCAGCTAGTTTCATTTTGTTATGTCGGGACTTATATGGCTGACAGCTTTTGTCCTTGCTCCGTCTTTGGTCTCCCCTCAGTCTATGATATACAGCTGCTTTTTGTAGGTGTTTCAAATTAAGAATGGAGCTTTGAAGAAGCGGATTATATATATTTTTGGAACCGCTAAACATGTCAGCTATCCATCTGGAAACACCAATTCTTACACTTTGGTTTTCATGTATTTATGGACCAAATTTTATTATCTTGAATATGTGCTTTTTGTATATGTCTTTTTCTAATCTTTATGGACCTTTAGAGTAGCCCAGTAAACACCCAATAAGCTCTCTAATTCACTCTGTACCTAATTTTGTCAAGGGTGGGCACTCTACTCCTGCACACTCTGTGTGATTCATTGGGCCCATTTGTATACATCTCAGCTTAACACTTCTATCTTAATAATACCTCCTTTATTTGTAGGGAGGAATGCTTTTCAAGTTTAAATGATAGCAACGGAGTCTATTAACAAAAGTACATGCAAATATAGAGCACTGTTTGCCGGCTTCAGCAGCAGAACACAAAGTTGCAAGATCAAACCATGAGACTTCCATTATAATACATTTTTGGGGGACAACACAATATAGTGCAACAGGAAACAAGACAAAACCCAGTGAATGGGATGTTGTTCAGACTTGACCATCCAGAGATACCAATTTACTGTAACAAACTTGTATCAATGTCAGTGCCGACTTATAATTGCTTGTAATTGGGTGCTCTCTTTAAATTCCAATCCATATTGAGGCAGACAAAGTCCTTCCTAAACAAACAGTGATTGTTCATAAATAATCGATAGAACTGAGCATCACGTCATCTTTAAGCAGTCTTATTGATGAAGCTCGAGCACTTTTTTTGACATTGTAACGACGTGGAAGTGATGGATGGGAAAGCGTAGCTAAATATATCCCTTTTCTATCACTCTGAGGTAGAGGGAATGTATCATTTTTAAAATGTTTGTCAAAGTCCTGTGTTCACACCAAGTGCAGTCAATATCATTATTATCCTTTATGGATATAGAGCCAACATCCTCCCCTGCAGCATAGTTTTATCAAGGTTCACAATCTGTTTTAAAGTAGAACACCAGCACATTTTTTTTTTACTAATTTTTTAAAGAGGTGTTCTGATCTGCTCCACTCCCATTATTTATTCTTTTTATTTACTTATTCTGTTTGGATTCAACTCTTTTTGGAGATATCTCTGATTTACAGAGGTTACCAGCTGGTTAATAACCCCCCCCCCCCATATTCTGTGTATTAGATTCAGTTTCTAAATGTCTGTGTTTTTATGTTGAAATGTTTTCACAAAAGAAAAAAATCGATAAAAATAATATATTTTAGCTTACCAATGCTCAAATGTGGTGACCGCATTATTTTTTTTTTTTTTTTAGGATTTTTTCTTTTATTATCACGTGCAGATCTGGCCAGTAACGCACTTCCTATATTAGGGTGTCTTCACTCTGGATGGAGGAGCAACAGAGCTACTCTTGGATGGTAGCATTGCCAATCTGGATAGAGGGTAGTGTTAGATGGACTGGACTAAGGAATTTAACCTCTTCCCGCCGACCGTATGCATATATGCCGCCTCTCGGCAGGTGGGATTTAATGCTGAGAGGCTACATCTATGTGACCCTATGTAAACACCTTTTTATGCTGAGAGCACGCTCCCAAAACCGTTACATAAAAGCTCCCGATGCATACTTGCTATTGGGAGCTTTCTGATTATGTCATTGCTGTGACAGCCAATCACAGTGGTTACGTAATTGGAATGCCCGCCTCCACCTCCCGGCATTTGGAACCTCTTAAAGCGGTAGTAAACCCGCTGACAAAAAAAAAATTAAAAAAAATCCTGCAAGACAATAGCATAATATGTTAGTATGCATCGCATACTAACATATTATGAAATACTTACCTTAGAACGAGGCCCCCGACGCCCGAGTCGGTCAGCGCGAAGGACGCTGACATGTTGGTCCTCTTCTTTCTTCCGGGTACGTGGCTCCGGCGCTGTGAGTGGCCGGAGCCACGTGACGTCACTCCCGCGCATGTGCGCGGGAGCTCTTCGCTCCGGCAGCCAGCTCTGAGTTGCCGGCCGCATCGGCCGGATCGTCAGAGCGCATGCGCCGCTAATGTCAGCGGCTGCATGCAGGGCGAATATCTCCTAAACCATGCAGGTTTAGGAGATATTCTTTTTACCTACAGGTAAACCTTATTATAGGCTTACCTGTAGGTAAAAACAGCTTTTAGGGTTTACTACCGCTTTAACCACTTCAACCCCAGAAGGATTTACCCCCTTCCTGACCAGAGCATTTTTTGCGATTCGGCACTGTGTCATTATAACTGACAATTGCGCGGACATGCGACATTGTACCCAAACAAAATATATGTCCTTTTTTTTCCCCCCACAAATAGAGCTTTCTTTTGGTGGTATTTGGTCCCCTCTACGTTTTTTTATTTTTTGCGCTATTAATAAAAAAACTATTTTGAAAAAAAAAATCTATATTTTTTACTTTTTGCTATAATAAATATCCAAAAAAAAAAAGTAAAAAAACGAATTTCTTCCTCTGTTTAGGCCAATATGTATTCTTCTACTTATTTTTGGTACACAAAATCACAATGAGCCTATACTGATTGGTTTGTGCAAAAGGTATAGCGTCTACAAAATAGGGGATAGATTTATGGCATATTTATTTCTTTTTTTTTTTACAGTAGTAATGGCGGCGATCTGCGATTTTTAGCGGGATTGCGGTGGATAGATCGGACACTTATGACACTTTTTTGGGACCAGTGACATTTATACAGCGATCAGAGCTAAAAATAGCCACTGATTACTGTATAAATGTCACTGGCAGGGAAGGGGTTAACACTAGGGTGCGATGAAGGGGTTAACTGTGTTCCCAGTCAGTGTGTCCAAACTGTATGGGGGCTGGGCTGACTGTTGAAGGATAGAGATAGTTGTTCTCTATCACTGGGTACAGACGATCTCACTCAACTACCCTATCAGAATGGGGATCTGCTTTGTTTACATTCCTAGATCCCCATTCTGCCTCTCTCGGGATCGATCGCGGGTGGCCGGCGGACATAGAGTCTGCTCCACTCGCTGATTGGCTCCCCCGCTAACCAGCGAACACACACGCGCGCGCGCGCCCACACCACACGTTCCCACGAGCAACGTACAGCTACGGCGATTCGCGGGGACGAACCGACCTGCTGCCGTAAAAAAAAAGACGCTGGCTGGTCAGCAAGTGGTTAAAGGGCCGGGAGGCGACGGGGAAGGGTTAAACTGATTGTAAAGGCTCAGTTTTGTTTTTGTTGGCTTTGCAATGGTATTGCACAGAACAGCCCTGATCCTCCTGTTCCCTGATGCTGTCTGCTCCTCCTCCTCCTCATAAGTGTCTGCTCCCATAACAAGTGCTCGCTATGGGGGCAGACGTGGGGGCTTGTACATAGACACACACACACAGTGCGACTTGGCCCCTCCCCTTTCTCTCTGCTCATTGTTATTGATTGACAGCAGCAGGAGCCAATGATTCCTGAGCCTACGAGGAGAGAGAGAGCAGTGCTACTGCTCTTGGGAACAACATTGAATCAAGATTTGGCTCAGGTAAGTAATAAGGGGGGGCTGCATTAAGGTAAAAATCCTTTACTCTTTACAACTACTTTAAGCCGAAACTCCAAATATGTTTTAAGCAGTTACAGTAACAGCTGTTTTTGTTTCCTTTTGGGATAAAAGATTTACATACATGATTTAAGAGTTGACCATTTTAAGCACCCCTGTCAGTGGTAAATGGTTTGTCTCAACCCACTAACTGCCACTTTTGCTGAACAGCAGGATCGGCAAATAAAAGCAAAGAAAAAAAGCCCAAAGGAAACAAATGCATCGAAGGATTGGCAAACTGCAATATAATACATTTTTATTTTTGCTGGTAAGCTCATAATGGACGTATCATTAAAATCCACACTTCACATTAATACTGCAGGTAAAATGTTAACACTAGCAAATAAAATGATTTTGAGTAAAAAGGTATCTTTCATACCATGGTTTAAAAATGACTGCTTCTTAGCTCTCATGGGACCTAGCAGG
>BLSH010460377.1:105356-116207 GCA_018402905.1 Glandirana rugosa | reverse complement strand
GGTTGTACCGTGGAGTACCGTTTCTTGAGAGACTCCTAGAATTTTTTTTTTTTTTTTCTTCTTAACAACGAGATGTATTTCTACCGGATCCGATATTCTTCTAACGGTCCTGGAACTTTGACTCGACGTCGTACCGCCGGTTCTGGTATGTCACCAAATTGTCCTGTCTAAGGTGAGTCTTGTCCGGAGCGGTATCAACTGGTTTCCTCAACTCACGTACACGAGTCGCAGTATAGGTCTTCAACAGAAACCCTTTCTCTGTATACTCACGACGGTTGTAACGATGTCTCCAACTTCTCCACCCCCGCCCCCCCCCCCAGTCGGACAGTCACGAGTCTAGTATGCAGCGTGTGCATGCAGACCAATTTGATGCAGTGTGCGACGTATGATCTGAGCACTGACAGGCTGACCCCCCCCCCCGCCCCCACCTCTTCAACCTCTGTAGCAATGTTGGCAGCACTCATATGTCTCTTTCCCAAAGACAACTTCTGGATATGACGCTGAGCACATGCACTCAACTCCTTTGGTCAACTATGGCGAGGCCTGTTCTGAGTGGAATCTGTCCTGTTAAACCACTGTATGGTCTTGGCCGCCATGCTGCAGCTCAGTTTCAAGGTCCTGGCAATCTTCTTATAGCCTAGGCCATCTTTATGTAGAGCAACAATTCTTCTTTTTTTTTTTTTTTTAAGATCCTCAGAGAGTTCTTTGCCATGAGGTGCCATGTTGGACTTCCAGTGACCAGTATGAGAGAGTGAGAGCGATAACACCAAATTGAACTCCCCTGCTCCCCTTTCACACCTGAGACCTTGTAACACTAACGAGTCACATGACACCGGGGAGGGAAAATGGCTAATTGGGCCCAATTTGGACATTTTCACTTAGGGGTGTACTCACTTTTGTTGCCAGCGGTTTAGACATTAAAGTGGAGGTCTGCCACCCCTTTAAAAATTAAAAGTCAGCAGCTACACATACTGCAGCTGCTGATTTTTAACATTAGGACACTACGATGTCCTGGAGTCTAGCGATGTCGGCACCGCGCCGATCTTCGGAACGGCTAGTCGGGTGCTGCCGCAGCCATTGCAGGTAAGGGAACCCGACAGTGTAATCTTTCGGCTTCATGGCTGGGCCCCTACTGCGCATGCGTGAAGCATGCTGTGCTCTTTTAATGGCCTGGCAGTGGGGAGGGAGGAGGAGGGGGACCGGGCTGCTGAGGTAATTGGCTGCGGCCCGGCCTCCCGGAAGTGGGGACACGATAACTGCCAAAGACAGGTATCCGCTCCCCACCAAAAGGTGCCAAATGTGACACCTGTGGGGGGTGGGGGGAATCCGATTAGCGGAAGTTCCACTTTTGGGTGGAACTCCGCTTCAATGACTGTGTGTTGAGTTATTTTGAGGGGACAGCAAATTTATAGTTATACAAGCTGTACACTCACTACTTTACATTGTAGCAAAGTGTCATTTCTTCATTGTTGTCACATGAAAAGATACAATAAAATATTTACAAAAATGTGAGGGGTGTACTCACTTTTGTGAAATACTGTAAGTATATCTGCAGGATCTTTTGTCAAGATTCTCAAGTTTAGTTAACGCTGTGTCGAGTTGATGTTTGAAGCTGTGTAATTGGTATTTTTCTGATTTGTTTTGTCACCAATGGAGTTTAATTTCAATGCTCTTTTTTCATGTCCCCTTTGTAACCCTGTTTATGCTTAGAAAGGTGATGTACCTTTAACCACAAGCAAATATTACTTATTTCGAACACACTAGAAAACAATGCCATGCGATATATGTGTAAAACCTGCCATAGATGGTTTGAATCATCATCACTGGCCATAGAGATTGGAACCATCTATGGGCAGGCTGAATATACCCAAGTTGAACGGCTACAACCAACCTGTCGGAATTTACATGTGATTATTGCTAGTAGCTATTATAGCCACTAGCAATAATCACTGTGTTCTCCCGGCCAGGGTCGGTCCCCCTTCCCCCATCATCACAACCTGTGGTTGTAAGACAAAAAATCATTCCATCGATGTCCGGCTTTAGTGAGACATTAGTGTGTTGATCTTCAACTTTTTTGGATCAATACACAATGTATCCTATACATATAAAGTTCAATAGATAATTGTGTTACCAAGCATTTTAAACTCCATTTCAAAGATGCTTTCCATTTTTCCATACTTTCAATAAAAATAATGAAAGAAATATAATTCTGTTTTGAAATCTAGGTAAAGGAGTTTAGTCCTATGTGTCAGCCATTGTCTATTGTCTTTGGGCCCAAATCTATGAATACTAATGGAAGCTTCCATTTGTAGCCTTCTGTGTGCTACTGCTTTCCCCACAGCCCCCCCAATACTCACATGAGTCCCCTCTCGATCCAGCAATGCGCACGAGAGCCTCGGCTGTCCCGGGTTTCTCTTTTAATTCGCTAGGATCCAACAGTAGGAGCCACTGCTGTCAATCACAGCCAGTGAGCAAACGAGGGGAGAGTGGGGGGCGGGGCCGAGCCGTCGCTCTGTGTCTTATAGATGCATAGAGTGGGGCTCAGGAGGGAGCACGCAAGCGGCTTGCTATTGGGGGCACTGGTCAAGGGGGGAGGAGCCAGGAGTGCTGCCTGGGGAATGAAAAAGTAGAGGATCGGGGCTGCTCTGTACAAAACCATTGCACAGAGCAGGTAAGTATAACATGTTTGTTATTTAGGGTGGTTGTAAACCCTTTACACCCACCTTAATCTACAGGTAAGCCTTTAATCAGGCTTACCTGTAGGTACCGTGAATATCTCCTAAACTTGTATGGTTTAGGAGATATTCACTGTATCCGCATGTGCTGATGTCATCGGCTAATGCGCACTGAAGAAACGGCCCTAGGGTGTTGTTTCTTTGGCAAGTGTGCCGTGACTGGCGGCTCCCATGCGCATGTATTGCGCAACATCCTCGCGACTTCAGCCAATCACAGCGCAGAAGCCCGCAAAGCCGCAAGAAGTTCTGGGAGATGTTCGCCGGTCACAGCGGTGTGCGGGGATCACTGCAACAGCATCGATATAAGGTAAGTATTTCATAATGAGCTAGTATGTGATGCATACTAGCTCGTTATGCCTTTGTCTTGCATGTTTTTTTTTTTTTTTTTTTTTTCCCCAGGGTTCGCAATCACTTTAAAAAAGAAAAAAACCTTTAATATCGCTTTAAACATATTTGCAAAATGCAAGCTGTGTAAGTGCCTGAATGAGACCTGGTATTAGTCTCTTACAGTCTCTGTATAGCAAATTTAGAGTGTGAGGGTGGCAAGCAGTAAAAGAAGTTAATCAGTTCATGTGCTGACAAGAAGACTTCTAATAAGGGAAGAAAGTAGAGTGACAGGGAGAAGCTTATCACAGTGCTGCTTCTCCTCTCCTCACCATCCTGCCATAGCCTGGGGCAAGTCCAGGACAACCTGGGCTCAGAGGCCGTGGGTTAAATGACACTGGTCTTCAGGCTGAGGACATCTAGTGACAGACAACAAGCACTGCAGAGGAAATGTCTGTATTGAAGCAGAATATTGCAGAACAGGATGGTTTTGTAATATTACCTTTCATTGGGATATTCATTTTTATCTTGTTTTTGTCTGGAGTTCTGCTTTGCAAAAAAAAAAAGAGGCAACCAGACATTTCTTTAGATGTGCAAAGAATAACTCATAATAGTAAAATCTTCTTCACGTCATCTGACATAATAAAAAAAAGTAGATGTAAGTCGTTTTGACCTGTGAGTGATCAAGGATTAAAACAATTCTATAAAAAAGTAATAAAATCTAATGTTGGATTTCGGTGGAAGAAGAGTGGAATGGATGATCTGGGCGTTGCAATGATTTATTTTCTCCTTTCTGACGATGTTCCCACACGCCAGCGGCCTCATCGCCCGGCCTGCTCACTCCTGGCTCCAAAGTAATAACATTTCACAGCCCTGGAGTAAAGAGGGGCATTTAAGAAGGTGTTGCTGCACCTCCACTTTTACCTCCTCACTTGTACAACACATTTTCTCTTTGATCCCTTTGCTTAACCTTTAATAAAATTGGAATTTAGTTACTTAGGTTTGTGTAGAATATTACATTAATATGTCAGCCATGCTTCTAGGCTTAATTAAATGGATAAATCCTGATATTACATGGTGTACTCTGGTAGACGGTGGTTTACTTTGTACAGTACACCTCATTTTGCTGCTTAAGTCGTCTGGTTCTTACAAAAACCAGTGTCCGTCTCTCCTCGCTGGGAGATTTCCTTCATGGAAAATGATGATATAGTGTCGCAGGGTGGATATTTTGCGTTAATACAAACGATTTCTCTTAAACCGCTTCAGTACCGGGCACTTTCACCCACTTCCTGCCCTGGCCACTTTTCAGCTTACAGTGCTGTCACGCTTTGAATGACAATTGCGCAGTCATGCAACACTGTACCCATATGAAATTTTTATTGTTTTTTTTCCCACACAAATAGAGCTTTCTTTTGGTGTTATTTGATTACAACTGGATTTTTTTTTTTGCTAAACAAAAAAAAAATGTCTGTTTCTGTTATAAAATTTTGTAAATAATGAAGTTTTCTCCTTCACTGATGGGCACTGATTGGGCTGCACTAGCAGGTACTCATGAGGAGGCACTGATGGGTGGCACCAACTGGCATTACTAATGGGCACTGATTGGCATCACTGATGGGCACTTGTGGGTATCACTGGTGGGCATCACAGGCGGGCACTGGTGGGCAAGCTGATGGGGCTGCCCTGTCAGCGTGAATAGAGGAAAGCAGATAACCGGCATTTCCTAATAATGCTGTGATTGGATTGGACACAACTGATCATATGGTAAAGAGCCTACGTCATAGGCTTTTTACTGTGATCAGCGATGCAGTGGTTTGGAGCGACACACTGCACTACCGATCGGGGGGTGCGCACGAGCGACTTGTTCTGCTGGACGCCATATGATGGCCAGTCCGGACAATGGAACCCCTGCCCGGCTGTCATTCTGCTATAGGCAGGGCGGGAAGGTGTTAAAGATAGTGATCGTATGAAGACATTTATTATCACATAGTTGTTTGGCTCCTTTTGAAATCATAATAACAGAAATCACCCAAATGACTCTGATCAAAAGTTTCCATCCCCTAGAATGTTTGTCCTTCATACAGACCCACAAGGTGACACATACAGGTTAACCTCTTATGAACCGGCCCACGCAGATATACTGCAGCAGAGCGGCCCTGCTGCGCAAAATCACGTACCTGTATGTGCACTGGGTCTGGGGCACGCGCCGACGGCAACCCGCTCCCGCTGAGATTGGACACAGTGGGAGCCAATCAGCGGGTCCGGCAGATCCGATGTCCGCCGTGACCCACCGATCGTTCTCTGGAGAGGCAGAACGACGGTCTGCCTATGTAAACAAGGCAGAACACAATTCTGTAAGGGGGGAAGATGGAGATCTTGTGTTTCTGCAGTTAAGCAGAAACACTGATCTGTCTTCCCCAAGTCAAAGCACCTCCCACAGTTAGAAAGCACTCCCTAAGAGGAAATCTAACCCTTTGGTCGCCCCTGATGTTAAGCCCTTCCCGGCCAGTGTCATTAGTACAGTGACTGTGCATATTTTTATCACTGATCACTGTATTGGTGTTCCCACAATGTGTCACTTGGTGTCAGATTAGTTTGCTGCAATGTTGCAGTCCAGTAGTAGTAAACATAAGTAAAAGAAAAATTCCATAAATATATCCCATAGATTGTAGACGCTATAACTTGTGCAAACCAATCGATATTGCAATTTTTTTTTTTCTAACCAAAAACGTAGCAGAATACATATTGGCCTAAATTGATAAATTCAATTTTTTTGATTGGATATGTTTTATAGCAGAAAGTAAAAAATATTATTTTTTAAATTGTTCTTTTTTGTTTATTCCGCAAAAAATCAAAAAGCAGAGATGATCAAATACCACCAAAAGAAAGCTCTATTTGTGTGAAAAAAAGGACATCAATTTTATTTGGGTACAACGTCGCACGACCGTGCAATTGTCAGTTAAAATAACGCAGTGCTGTATCGCAAAAAATGGCCTGGTCATGAAGGGGGGTAAAACTCCCCGCGCTGAAGGTTTTTCGCATAATCAGTCATATTTTCCATATCCATGCCAAAATTTCATGATTTCTACCAGAATATGCAAACTTTGGAACACAACTGTATGTATGCATGTATGTACCATGCATGCTGGGACATGTAGCTCATCAGCTGCTGGAGAGGGATAAGTCACCCACAGTTGTTCTGCAGGATGTAAAAAATGGTCAAGAGGGAAAAAAAATAGTTGTAAGAGCAGACTGAAATATATTGTGTCCTCTTTCCAGCTGCACAAAGTTATTTTATCATTGCCATTTCTCCCAGCAAGCAGCCGGGATTGCTTTATGTTTTATGAGGTCCATTTTCAAGCGGAAACACAATTTCTAGGACTTCTGCTCTATCCCGCTGTATCTCTTTTGAGACTATTAAAATATTCTGCTCTTCTATGGCATCTCAGCATATTCCGGTTATCCAGTGTCACCACTGTATTCGGAGTTCCATCCGTTTCCTTCATGTTCCTTTTTCACAAATCTGCCATTCCACAGCACAGTAATTTGCTGCACTTAAAGGGTCTCTCCAGGCAAATCTAAAAATCTGTCTTTTGCAAGGTCACTATAGTTTATGTCCACTCCCAATATGCTCTTTTTATCTTCTTGTGTAATTACATTTCCTGGTGATCCTGCCCTTTCCCTGAGTATTGCTTGATCTCCAGTGCCGGGCCAACAATGCTATCTATCTAGCTTGTATTTTAATGCCTAATCCCCTAAATGTTGCTGCGCCTCTTCATTGTTATGCATATTCTTTGGGCTTACTTTCATTGAGCATGCTCACAGCTACAATGCACAGGAACATGCAGGTCAATTCTCTCCAGCCTCACTAACTGTGAATGGAGTCCAAGGTGGGGATGTCATTTCTGCTCCTGACATCACCCCTCAGGGAAATCTCTGCCCTCCTCTTACCTGCATGTGGGCAGGGCCTTCTCGCCCTGTAGATGGGGACTACACCAGGTTGTGAGGCTGTGGGCAAACCATCCCGCTGATGGGGAACACTCAATGGATGTGCTCACACTAGTGCCCAGGACCAGGTGGGGCTGTGGTCATGTGAATATCAGCATTAAGGTGGCACCCCTTACTTAAGTGAGCTATCCACCTTGCACAGTAGCACATTAACTTGAGGCTCTTCACTGTGAGACAGTCTTCCCATAACACTATGCACCTTATGTTCCGAATTCAGCATTTTGAGGGGCACACTGGAGCCTGTGTCCCGTTCCACCAGCCCAGCAACTCTGCCACCACAATCTGTGGCAGATCAGCATGGAACTCTAAATATGAACAATTTAACTACTGCACTCTCCCGTACCTGCAGCGAGATCCATAGGGTCTCTTTGCTGCAAGTTCCGTCCCGAATGCTGTGGGGCATCGACTGCTAGGGTGGAAGTCAGGGCACCGACCCCCTCACTAACCAGAGGATCTATCACCCATGCCCAGTACTACTTTCTGCTGGTGTGCTGCTATAGCATTCCTACCAGTCCTGGTTACCCATTGCAACTGCATGTTGGGCATGACTTCCCGCCATCTCCTCTGTATGGTTGCTGCTCCTGAACCCCTGACTTCCTTGGTGGCACTCTTGCTTTTGCTCTTCATCCCCATTGTGTTACAGGCCCTGTTCTTTTGATATACCATGTACTTTAATGCATCTTTTTAAAAGGCATAAAATGGGTAACAAACATTGCGGAACATTTCAGCAGTACAGTCCATTGCACAGCACACAATAAACACATTTCTCCCCTAACTATCTAATGCAGGCTGTCCAGGTCATACCTTGTACAAGGTAGCAAGTCCTTTGTATAAATCCATTACTGGTGGTTCCCTGGCTCCAAGTGAGATCCTATGTGGGTGGCGCAGTGGCAGGGGCCCCAGCACTCTGATGGGTCTACAAAACTCAGCAGACCCTCCTCATCACTCCCTTGTGCACTCTTTCTTCCCTAGCCCTCCTCTCCGCCTCAAGAAGCAAGACATCTGAAAAACCCGGGAAAGAGTCCAGAGACTGTTAACTCATTCCCATCCTGGGCAGCCTAGACTAGCTACTTAGCTACAAAGTGTAATTAATTCAGCAGCACAAATACATTTAAGTGTACACCGTAAGCACCTGCTTACAAGCACCACTGTTTAGCGGTCATGTGACCTCATATAAAGCTTAAAATAAATGGTCATTTGATGTTTATTTTAATGAATTAAAGATAATAGCCTGAATAAGCACTGTTAGAAGTACTGTTTGGACTGGGGGGGGGGGTGTTATATGCTGCCATTGCATCTTCTTTAAGCCCCATTCTCATCTGTTTTGATTGTGTTTTGTTTTGTTGCATGTGTTTTGTTGCATGAGAGTGTTTTGTTGCATGATTCCTGAAGCACAGCAGCACTCCAGATGAAGAATCACATTATTCTCAATAGGCCCGTTCACACCTGAGCATGGTGTCGCTTGTTGCCTGTCTCGTGAAGCTGAATAAAGTACATAAGCTTCTTTGGAATTGCGCATTTTTGGCCGCATACTTTTGGTAGTGCTTGAAAATGTGTTTTACCTTGTTTTTCAGGGCTCCTATTTAAGTCTGCCTCACCAAAAAGGTGGAGTTCTTCTCCTGTCCTACAAACAAAACCTTTAAATCGTAAAGATATACTCACAGCAAATGTGAATGGCAGTTAAACTGGAAATTCAGGCAGATTACAAAAATTTAGAAGCACTATTTTCCATCCAATAAGCATAGCATCTGTATTAAAACCTAGATGTCCACATTATCATTTAATCTGCAGCTATAGATTTTAATAATACTATATGGCTAGTTTCAGCAGGCTTTTTATTGTGCCTATGGCTGATACTTCAGGCTGTAATTACATGAATTTGCGATGTGCAACCTTCCTCTCATGGTGCAGTGTGTGTGGGCAGTGTTTATAACCAGACTACATTTTTACAAGTGAAATATAGGGGTGATTTACTAAAGGCAAATAGACTGCACATTTTATAGAGTGCAGTTGCTCCAGAGCTTAGTAAATGAGGTAAAGCTTCACTTTGCAAAGCATACCCAATCACGTGCAAGGAAAATAAGGTAATAAAAACAGCATTTTTGCTTGCACATGATTGGATGATGGTAGTCTGCAGAGCTTCTTCTCATTTACTAAGCTCTAGAGCAACTGCTATTGCAGAGTGCAGCTGCACTTTGCAAAGTGCACAGTCTATTTGCCTTTAGTAAATCAACCCCATAGTGTAAGATACAGTAAATGGCAAGAACACATGCAATTTAGTAGTTACATCATGTTACCTTGGGAACTTGAATGATGACTCCCTTTTGTAGTAGGTAGGGTATGCAACCCTGGAGAGGTGAAGATCTATCTGAACAGCATGGAAACATGGCAACACAGAGGGCAGGGGTCAGTGGTAGGTAAAGCAAAGGTCAGTAGTAAGCAACACAGAGGTCAGTGGTATGTAATGCAGAGTGCAGGAGCTGGTAGTAAGTAATGCAGAGCACAGGGGTCCAAGAGCAGCAAGTAACACAGTACAGGGGTCATTAGTAAGTAATACCAAGTGCAGGAATCAGTAGTAAGTAACACAGAGTGTAGGGGTTAGGAGTGCATGAGTAATCAATGCAGAGTTCCCTTTATTCAGGACAGTGTGACCATCCCTGCTATTTATTGGCTCTTGAATGCCATAACAGCCCTCGTAGTTGGTGAAGGTCATTAAAGAATGCTCATATTTGGCTGGAGTGCACTTTAAAACCAAATGTCAGTGCATTGCTTGTGTTTAGTGCATCTAAAAAAAAAACCCGTAAAGAATGACATCAGTGGGCAAGTTATATTGCTGCAGTTTTAGGAATACTCCAGTGACGGGGTCCCCAGATTGCTTAATATGCACTGTAAATTAAACCTAGAGCGTCTGACAACAGTTCTGAAAAAAGAGTTTTGGAAAAGTACACAAGTGAGACTGGACTTTTAACCACTTGACAACTGGGCACTTAAACCCCCTTAACAACCAGACCAATTTTCAGCTTTCAGCGCTCTCACACTTTGAATGACAATTACTCAGTCATGCAACATTGTACCCATATGAAATTTGCGTCCTTTTTTTCACACAAATAGAGCTTTCTTTTGGTGGTATTTAATCATCGCTGGGTTTTTTATTTTTGCGCTATAATTAAAAAAAGACCGAAAATTTTGTAAAAAAATGAATTTTTCTTCGTTTCTGTTATAAAATTTTGCAAATTAGTAATTTTTCTTCATAAATTTTGGCCAAAATTTATACTGCTACCTATCTTTGGTAAAAAAAAAAGCTAATTAGTGGATATTATTTGGTCTTTGTGAAAGTTATAGAGTCTACAAGCTATGGTGCCAATCACTGAATATTGATCACACTTAATTTACTGACGGCCTATCTCATTTCCCGAGACCCTAACAAGCCAGGAAAGTACAAATACCCCCCAAATGACCCCTTTTTGGAAAGTAGACATTCCAAGGTATTTAGTAAGAGGCATGGTGAATTTTTTGAAGTTGTAATTTTTTCCCACAATTCTTTGCAAAATGAATTTTTTATTTATTTATTTTTTTTCCCCAAAATTGTCATATGTTAACAGGTTATTTCTCACATCCAGCTTTATTTATTTATTTTTTAAGTAAAACGTTTCTTAACACCCTTTTTTAATGTTGAAGTTTTTTAAGTGGTACGGAGAATGATTTATGGAACCTTACAGATGAAAGGTTTTTCCCCAGTAAACCCCCCATAAACATGAAAGGACCGAACAATCCCAGAGCCCTT